>OU015492.1:178693796-179061296 GCA_907164885.2 Dolomedes plantarius | reverse complement strand
CTGTTCTGAGGTATCTGCTCCTTTTGTTTCAGATCCATTTTGAACAATAGTATCCGTCTCAAATATTTTATTTGTGTTTAAGTTGACTGTAAAAGAATTAAAGCAATAACAGACAAAATTAATTGGAGATATAATCTATAGAACAGCTGTTCGTTCTGTGAACATTTTTATATATTTTCTGTACGTGGCGCTGTGCTCAGCTTTCATAAAGTGTTGTTTCTATCCATGAGGAGAGCGATTTAAGGCTGCTGTGTACCAGCTCTATTGGATTCCCTCACCTCAATGTTAACCTATTGAGAAAATTTGTCTAATATTTACAATTATTTAAATACTGATGATTAGGGATACGTAAATTTCGCATAAAAATATCAAAATTTCCCCCGAAAAATTATTCAATACATAAAATTTCGCATTTTTTCACAAAAAAATATAAATTTAAAAATTTTGCATTTATTAAAAAAATTTAAATTTTACCTACTTGGATGGGACAGTATCTAAATTCTTAGTTAAAAGCTAACGTTGTAGTAGTCTCTACATTATGTTCCTTAAGTCTTTGCCTTCTATCATTAATTACTATGTTGTACATACTAAAATATATAAGCATCTAATCTGTCAACGGGGCTATAGAGGCTTTGTATAGCTGCATTTGCAAAGTTAAGGTAGCAGCATTTCGTTGCAATTAAAATCTGTAAAACATCAACATGAGTCTCTTGGGTGAATGCTGTTAAGTAGCTGAAATACCCTTGACTTTCGCACTAGAGAGACGTTCTTAAATCTACTACATTGTTCCACAAAACTTGATGATTGATTTTTACATTTAAATTTATAGGTTCGACTCCGTTACAGACAAAATGTCCGGGTAAAGTTCGGAGCAAATCCGAAGGAGAGTGGGATTTCTCAGTTAAGGACCGTGGATGTTCTTAGTTCAGCAATTATGTTAATAAATTATTACTATTATTAACTAATTTCGCTTATAAAGCCGTTTATCACCGAGTTTTTGCCGAAAAGCAGTAAATAAATAATTTTCGCATTCATTCGCTCATATCGGCAAATTTCGCATTTATTCGCCTCTATTTCGTAAATATGAAAATTACGTATCTCTAATGATAATCAAATAAAAATGATATTTTTAGATAACCTGAACTTTCCTACACCTTGAAACCTAAATTCATTTTATAAATTTCGACCACCATAGGAATTTATGAGCGTTTAAGGGGACAAGAGACCTTCAACCTCGAATTTTTCAATTTTCAATTCTTAACTCTATTTACAAAAAAAATTTGTATTATTTTTTACAAGACCCTTAGAATTAAAAATAAGGATTTTTTTTGGTAGAATAATGCCTGGTTTTCAAAACAATTTTCAAAATTTTCTAGCATCTTTCAAAATGCTCCATGTGCATTCCAAATCATGTAAACCCCTTAAATTTTTTAATATAAGTTTACCGTACATAAATAAACACAATTGTGCAATGATTTCTTTTGTAGGAATTTGGAGCCATAAATAATTATTTTTTAATCTGCCCGTTATTTTCTTTTATGTGTTTTTTTCATGATTTATAAATTTGAAAAATTTTTGTGGTTTCAGAGAATGATGCACAAGTTTGTGGAAAATACTTCAATTAAAAATCCTGAGAAATTTGGAAGAAATCAGCAGAAAAGTAATGCACACGGAGCATTTTGAAAATTTCTAGCAATTTTGAAGAATTTTTTGAAAAAAAAGTCCTATTCTTTCACACACAGAATACTTATTTGTGAATTCTAAGTATCTTCAACGTAGCAGAAAAAAATATTAATTATTCTCATTTTGTACATGACAGTAAAATACTGAAAAATTAAAAGAGAGAGGTTAAAGGTCCCTTGTTCCCTTAAAACACACAATACCAGATTTTTCCCCCGAAAAAATTAAATTAAAAATATTATTTGCATTTTTTTAAAAGACGTCAAATTCCCCCAAGGTGTAAAGTTTATTTCTCTATTACGGAGTACAATTCGTTAAAAAACAAATTCTTTAAATCCAAGTCGGCAATTATTGGACAAATTTTTTCCATAGGATAACAATGAAGTGAGCAAATCCAATAGGGTTAGTACACAGAACCCTTAAGTAACCACCGACGTAACCGCATCGTACCAACAGACGCTGACATTCTCTACCAGCTCATGACACGTCTGTGACATTTAAGTTGACAGAAAATTTATCCTAACTCTACTTCCAACAATAATACATTTAACAACTGGAATAAAACATGATCGTAAACAGCGAAAGGGAACATTATAGTAATATTAATACGTAACTGCAAAAGAACATGATTGAAAAAAGTTACACTGCAATACGAATTTTATAAAAATATAAACAATAACAGATAAATGTTTCCATATATGTTTAGATTGTTGGTGAAAAACATACTTTTAAAACCCCTGTTTTTAAAGTAGCTTGAGGAAATTTTACAAATGCAACTGCCAATTAACCATCTAAGCCAGTAACTTTGCTTAAAATTTACACATAGTCCTTATGTAAGATAGCTTATCTGCTCTTAGCAGAAAAATAGGATTTTGAGTTACATTGTCTATATCTAATAGTCATTTAGGACGTGCTTTGGAATTATTTAAATAATCTTACTTCCTATTATGCTACATAAATTGTACAGTTTCCGTTAACTTAAGCTATTGGAACGAATAATTATCGGGATTACTTGAAGGTTTTTGCTAAAATACAAAGGCTGATGAGGAAACTGTTAGGTAACAGGACATCAATGTCGTTAAGACCGAAGGTATAACAGTTAACATCAGACTATTCAAAATGTCATTTATTTGGGTTCAGATTGTTATGAAATAATTATTAACACTTTCACCGTGCGTTGATTATAAAATCAGATTTTATCAATATCAGATTTTACTCCCAACTTTTCAAAGACCACCTAGGGTGTTTAGCGTGGAATAATTTTTTTAGCAATTTTCACTCTAATCTGAGGAATTTCGGTTAGGTTGTATGGGTGGTTTAGTTCCTTTATTAAAATTAGATATAAAGGTTTCTTCATCTTCTAATGAAATTTTTGTTGTTAGAACCATAATACCTGATGTTAAGCCTGTGACTCCTTCAGGCAAGTTGCTTTCGTTACCAAAAAAAAAATGAAAATGTGTATGTAGAACTTGTGATAATTACTTTTTGCTGCTTCTTATATTTAATATAGAACAGACCAGAAAAGTTTTCTGTTATATTATTAAAAGACAAACTAGAAAGGGAATCACTCAGATGGAAAAACTCTCGTGTTCAGCATATTTAGGTTTGTTTTTGAAAGGAACAAGACATTTATAATGACTTTTCTTTCGGTATTTCTGCATTTTGATGGTCAGCTTTTTTTGTCTCAAGATAAAGTTACGTTTTTGTACCAACTTGGAAATTTTTGAGTAGGTTAAAATTTATTTTCAAAAGATTCCACCAATTATCACTTTGATTCGATGTTGGAAATTGTACCAACGATAAATTTAAGATACTTAACCTACGAACAACGCTTAATAATTTTTGTTTATCAAAAAATGTGCGTGAAAAACAAATTTTTCCTAATTTAAGACTTCTCATGTTTGAAAGGGTTTAATCTCGTAATCAAAAACTGACACTCGTATATACTAAATTAAATAAAGTTCGGCCTCTGGAGTTCCTCCCCTGTGACAAGAACATATTGTCGAATTGCTTTTCTCATATCCTACAGGAACCTAAAAACTACAATTTTAAATTCAAATTAGTTGTCAGTAACTGTTTCTAAAACTGAGAAAATAATTTTCAAAAGACGAGTCTAAATCTGACAACTGATTTTAAACTAATTTCAGACTAATTTTTGAAGTAAAGCTTTTATGAGTACAATTCCTCTTTACTATTATTTTCCAAAGAAATTTCTTAGAGAAACTGAGGGACACACCGCACAGTCGTTAGTTTCAATTCTAGAAGACTTGAAGAGCAAGAAATGGCATCTGCTGGTGGTATTACGCCATGGTTAATGTCAGACTAATTTTTGAAGTAAAACTTTTATGAGTAAAATTCATCTTTACTATTATTTTCCAAAGAAATTTCTTAGAGAAACTGAGGGATACACCGCACAGTCATTAGTGACATTTCTAGAAGACTTGAAGAGCAAGAAATGGCATCTGCTGGTGGTATTACGCCATGGTTAATGTCAGACTAATTTTTGAAGTAAAACGTTTATGAGTAAAATTCATCTTTACTATTATTTACTGAAAAAATTTCTTAGAGAAACTGAGGGACACACCGTGCAGTCATTTGTGGCAATTCTAGAAGACTTGAAGAGCAATAAATGGCATCTGCTGGGGTATTAGGGAATAGTACCTGTTTTCATTGATAGTTTTCTGTCAGAGTCTGTATCTTTGACGTTCAGTTGCCAAAGAATGTTTTTATTAATTCAATAGTGAATTGATCCAAGAGAGTGTGAGGGTTAAGTCCATGTGTAAGACAAGCAAATCCATTAGACAGAGATGAAATATAAATTTTACTACAGCCGAAGAAAGGAGAAGATGAACTAACAGTTGCAGTCAAGGAACTGAGACGACTGTATCGATAGCTATACGAAGTTAATTTGCAATACGTTTATTCGTAGCTGGGACACAGTTTACGTATTGCATGTACAACAAGACTTCATGTGCCAATCCGGAAGCATCTGAAAATACTTGCATTATTTTTTATATAAATTAGTTAAAATGCAGAGGTCAACCGTCATATCATGAAGCGCTATAAGCTCTAGCGCCAGGAAGAGACAAAATTCATAAATTTCTTGTTATTGGCTTTCATAAAGCATCTGTTTCAAGCTTTTCAGTCATAATGTTTGAAGAAACACCTAGGCTTAAGAAATAAGAGGCACTAAAAACTTCAACGCAATATTGGGCACATTATTTTGTAGGATAATTCTTGCAATGACGCTGAGCATTTTCTGTTTTTTTTTTTAATTTCCTTATGAGCAACTGAAACCTTAAATTTTTCTTGAAATATTTCGACGGTTTTAGAAAAAATACAATCTTAATACTGGTATTTCTCCTTTTGTACAAAAGCTATGTTCGTGATATTCTGAAGAAATGCTCTTTATAAATTATTCTGAGTCTTAATTCCATTTAGGAAGGACCATTCCTTAGGTTTCTACACTATTGCGCAATTTGATTTTTCCTATTTGTAGCAGAGATGAAATCTTTCTCACATGAAGCATCATCTCCATAAAAACCTTTGTTCATGATTTTAAAAGCGAGGAGAAATTTCGATGTCTCGCCCAGGGATAATTGCTTGAGATTCCTTATGGTGAGATAGGGAGCACTGAATGTTTCATATCACAGTTTTAATCCTGTTAGAGACTGTTATTTAATTTTCTTCTTATTTGTATAGAATTCTAACACTATTGGGTGGGATCTTTCGGTATATGGCGGAACATGCTCTAGGTATCTACTCCAAAGCCGTATTTGTGCTTACGTAATCTTATCATAATTTCGAAGAAGGGTCATTTTATTTCACTTTTTAGAAGATCATTAACCTTTAGCTTTCGGGGGCCCATTTTTCCGATCCCCTCTTTAGAATGAGAAATTTCATACCCCTTTGCAAGAACTGCCATTAAGGGGGTTATTTATATATACAGTGGCTCCCAAAAGTGTTCGTACACTTACGATTTTCACTGAAATAGGGGTCTATCCATTAATTAAAATGAATATTTCAGAATGGGTATTTAATAATAAGATCTATAATCTATTCTTAACAAAACTACATGAAATATTTTAAAAGCATAGTAAAACTTTATTTTGAAACCAGTAATCAAAAAGTAACAAAAACTTTATCTCACAAAAGTCATCGTACGTTGAAATATTCTCGGATAAATTCATAATTAAAATTATCGTCTGGAGCTTTATTTTTATTTTTGAATTGCGGTGGTATTCAAAATGTAGTTTGGCTTTAATTTTTGCTTGCCTACTCAATAATATTCTATTTATTATTTAAAAATGGCTCGTAGTCGTAAAGAAACAACAATCAGCATTCGAAAATTGATTATTTTTAATCATAGTAGTGGTAAATCAGTTCAGAATATTGATAAATTACTTCATTTATCCCATTATACTGCGCAGTATGTGATAAAACGCTTTAAAGAAGAAAATCGGATCGAAAACAAGGTAAGAAATGGTCGTCCGTCAAAGTTAACAAAGCGTGATCAGAGATTTATAATTAGAAAATTTGTGAAAAATCCACGTTTGAGAGGTGTAAAAGTTTTTGCAGAATTTAATGAAACATTTTCTACTTCAATTTCACCTGAAATTTTTTAACGAGTTCTCAGAGCACTTGGAGTACATGGTCGTTCTGCCCTTAGAAAATTTTTTAGGACTGAGAAAAAACAGAAAGCTTAGGCTTTCCTTCACACTATCAATGATAAATAAGCCCCAAACGTATTGGAATAATGTCTTATTTTCTGATGAAAGCGTTTAACAATTTTGGTTCCGATGGGCGTATACTTGTATGGAGAAGAAAAAATGAGGAACTTAATCCCAAGAACTTAGTAGGAACAGTTACGCATTGCGGTGGAGGTGTCCTTGTGTGTGGGTGCATGTCAGCATCAGGAGTAGGTAATTTGGTATTTATTGATGGCATAATGAATCATGCTGTTTATATAAATATTTTAAGAGACAATTTAAAATTATCAGCCCAAAATTTGGGTATTGGAAACAAATTTGTTTTTATCGAGATAACGATCC
This sequence comes from Dolomedes plantarius, assembly GCA_907164885.2. Lineage (NCBI taxonomy): Eukaryota > Metazoa > Arthropoda > Arachnida > Araneae > Dolomedidae > Dolomedes > Dolomedes plantarius. Next base: position 179,054,565 of record OU015492.1, on the reverse strand, counting down.
TAAGAACACGGCTCTCAACGTTCGCCTCTGGTGTCTCTATAATTGTCCACAAGTTTTGTAAACACCACCTCAATCGCCAGATTTAAACCCAATAGAACATATTTGGAGAGAACTGGAGGTTCGAGTACGAAAATACGACATTCACACGAAAATCGGACTAAAAACAATTATGATGGAAGAATGGATGAACATTGATGCACATATTGCAAAAGAACTAGTGCAATCTATTCACAAACGTTTAAAAGCTGTTGTAGATGCTACAGGATATCCTACTAAACATCAATTTAACGAAAAATTAGAATATTTACTAATATGTAGGGATTTTTACAAGTGTACTATGACTTTTGTGAGATAAAGTTTTCGTTACTTTTTGATTATTGGTTTCTTAAAAATAAAGTTTTACTATGTTTTTAAAATATTTCATGTAGTTTTGTTAAGAATATATTATAGATCTAATTATTAAATACCATTTCTGAAATATTCATTTTAATTAATGGATAGCCCCCTATGTCATTAATAATCGTAAGTGTACGAGCATTTTTGGGAGCCACTGTATATATATATATATATATATATATATATATATATATATATATGTATATATTATTAATTCATTATTAGGCCCGTATTCTTGGGATGCCTGCTATCCCACCCCGTAAGGAAAAGGTTAAGCTGAACCCTATGTTGTAAAAGTACAGTCACTAAAGATTACGTGCAGCTGGGTAGTAATTTTTTTAAAACTAAAAACACCATAATGAGTGAGGTAACAGTATAAATTTTTATACTCGAAAATAGAACTAGAAACCTTTCTTTAAAAAAACTTTCTATTAATGCTTGATTATGATAAAGCATTTATTAACTGATAAGGAAAAAAAATAATCATAAAAGTTTCAAAACATAAGCGATTAATGTGCCATTTCTGCCTGTTTAAAATCCCTAGTAAAAAAATCTCAAAAATAAATATTTCTGTTATATCTAAGGAAAACTAGAAAAATGGGAGTAGTTGGACTTGAAAGAATGCCGAACCAAGGGTCCTAGACCTTAGTTCCACTTAAATGACCTCATTCAGGTCTTTTTAGTCCTACCCTTCTAAAATTTAAAACTCATATTTTGAACACAACATGTCTGATCAAGCTGCTTTCCCATCTACTTCCTGATTTCTGTACTGATATGCTGACCCTTACACAATCATCTCATGACATGATCCTATCGAATTGATCCTTTGACAAAAATGCAATAACTTAAAAACTCATTAGATCCTTTAGCAGATTCTGTAAATTCATTTGCAATAAAACCCTCCAGTTAGAAAATAAACAGATGACGTGATAGAAGTAGAGTAATTTTTGACTTGCAAGAAATTTTTGTTTCTGACCTAAACTGAAAGATGAATTAAAACAATTGTCTGAAATTACTTTGCAAATTAGTAAATTTTTTCGCGAATATTACTAGGGTATTAAGTAAATTAATTTAACAAACTCAAAACATGATATTTGGAAAATAATCCGCAAACTTCCATTGCATTGAAACTACAAAAAATAATATTTAAAACTGTGGAACCTGTGTTCAAATAATATAATATATTCAAATATTGTATTATATGTTGGATAGATTTATGGGGTTGTTATCTCTATACTTCTATAGCTTGGGGAGAATGCCAATGTTTTTTTTACGGCTTTGAAAATTTATGAATTTTTTTATAATGGAAATTAGAAAGATAAAAAATATTTTTATTTGTGATTAGCTTATATACACAGTTGTTTTTAAAAAAGTGGCAATTTCATTTAAAGCTTCCATTTTTACCCTTCTTTACTGTAAGTTTAGCTACAAAGTTGTCCATTGATTAAAGAGTCACTAAAAATTCAAATTAAAAATCTCCTTTTCTACAAAAATGTATCGTTGTAATTCAGTACGCGTACGGCCTGTTCGCATAGAATCCGTCAGCATCAGCGTTACTCGCATTGAAATATATTTAACCAATTACAAACCTCCAAACGATTGGCCACGAAATTGTTAAGGTCTGTGATTGGTTCAAAATATGTCAATACGAGTAACGCTTACGCTGATGGATTATATGCGAACATGCCCTTAGAACTGTCGTGGAGTCTTAATCTAGCAACAGATCAAGAGATAGAGAGTGAATTTTGAATAACTTCATTTATTACGATCTTGATTTATCTCTTCCGTTAGAAGCTGAGTGAAATAACTTTTGAAATTTACTTTTACTTTATGTCTAATGCTGTTAAGGAACAAATTCTAAGTGTGATGTAAAAGTTTGAATAATTATTAAAACCCAAACAATTAAAAGTTCTTTTGCTTGTAACATTGGAACAACCTCATGTCTCACAAAATATTCACTGGTATGTTTTCTCTTATTAATTTACTTTCTTCTGTCTTTTTAGATATCTTAATTTCTCGTACTTACTATACGAAAAATAAGCAGGGCAGACTAGACTCGACATTTTCGGCAATTCTAACCAGCATCTTTCCGTAGTTTTACTGCGTCATGTCTTCCACCGACCTTTCATTCTCATCTCTCAAAGAGAGAGAGAAAGAATATGATGCCCTAATCATATCATATTATGATTTTGCTAAACGATCTACCAGAGGACCTCATACCTCGGTCGTAAATCACTGAAAAGAACCATGCTGACAGCTGAGCGGACTGTAGGTTAGTTGAAGCTTTGCCGATTTTTTCCTCAACAGAGGGAAGCCATTTATGAAGCCATAGAAACTTGAGTTGAATTTCATCTCAGCGGAAGATGTGAATTTATGAAGAGAAATTTACTTCATATCATTTTTTCTTAATTTCGATGAATTTATTTTATTTATTAATGTAACGAATCCATTTCTAAGATTTTTGATAGATCTTCAACGTTAACATAACGTTAAAGCAAAAAAGATAAGACAGACAGTATTACCTTTAATTTATTTAAATTTTGATATCGATGTATGTTGTAAAGATGTATGTTGTATCGATGTATGTTGTAAGTTTTCAATCAGAAGAGCACTTAGATAATTTTTTGCCTGGAATAAATGAGGATAATACACATATGCTTACTGCAGAACTGAAAAAAAACAACTTAACCAATTATAAGTTAAGGGACTAAACAAAGACACTGAAATAGAATTTGAAATTGAGTTGTGTACATGCAGCAATATACGTGTGGAGAAACGTAATATCGAAAGTTAAACTATACGTAATATGAAAAACTCATGGCTCAAACTTAAAACAGAAAAATCAAATCAATAATGAATGTTTAATGTTCAAAGCTATTTTAAAAATAGTTTCACCAGTTAAAACATATTTTCTTCGACACGCTAATGAGTAGAGACAAATATTGAATATGTACATAGTCTTTTATTTTGAGTTTGTGGAAATGATTTATTTTTTTCTTTTTAATAAAATTTCTAGCTTGTCTTTTCAGTCGCTTTAATGTATTTTCAGATCTGTCATCCCAACATATTAATAATGAAATCGGTGTGTAAATAACAAATTGTAACCTCACGTTAAAATATCTTCAGCGATGATATTTTAACGTCAATAATATTCATTTCAAATGGTATTAAATTTACACTGGCAAATTTACCCAACATATTTTATTTTTTCCTCTGGAAGCAAAAATATTTTCTTGCATATAACTTTCAACTTATTTATATAAACTCTCTTGTATGCATCCGTGAAGAAAATAAAAAATTGTAGTTTAAAGTATTTCTGAGAAAATAAATTGTTTAGAAATGTAATCTTCCCAAACTTCAAGTTTTTAAATTTTTTAGTCCTTTACCAGCACTCATATTGGAAATTTAGTCAGACAATTTAATATAGAAATGATAGTTTTTTACATCAAAATTCCTTATAAACAGGGGATAAAAATATAATACCCTATATTTGCAGATATTATTTAACATATAGAAGCTATATCAAAAAGAGTCGCACATTTGGTGCATGGAGACATGTTTAAAATTGTTTTTGAGCTAGTGTGAAATAAATACTTGTTGATACTGATCAGCTACTTACGACATCGTGAAAAATCACTGAAATATGAAGCTGTATATACGTTTAGCTAATAAAGCTCTTTACCAAAAAATAACTATATAACCAATTACAAGGTATCTCAGCTCTCATGATAAACCATTTTAATATATGATAAGAAAGGAAAAATCCCTAATTCAAAGGGATTTATAAAATGGGTAGGGAAAACATTGTATATATATATATATATATATATATATCCATACACACACTATCTCGACAAAAGTATACGGACACCCCCATCAAGAAGTGAATCTGGCAGTTGACGTAATTTGATGCGTGACCAAAAACTATAAAAGTGTTGGTAGTGGTTTGTCAGGTCATATGTATGCGTTTGTGAGACAATGAGTAAGTTAAAGGAGCTTACTGACTTTAATCATGGCATTATAGTGGGATGCCACCTTTGTGAGAAATCAGTTCGGGAAATTTCGGGCATTCTACAGAAGTCAAAATCCACTGGGAGTGATGTAATTGTGAAGTGGAAACGTAGACGAAGTGAAACCGCAGAAAAACGAAGTGGCAGGCCGAAAAAAATTCCTGAAGAGAGCCGTAGAACTCTGAAAAGGGTAGTGAAACAAAATCACAAGTCTTCGTTGATTGAAATCACGCAGGAATTCCAAAGTTCATCAGGCGTTAGTGCTAGCAGCAGGACTGTTCTTCAAGAGTTAAAAAACCTGGGATTCCATGGTCGTTCAGGCACTCACAAGCCGAACATCACTCCCCAGAATGCGAAACGTGATTGCAATGGTGCAAAGCTCACCGTGATTGGACTGTGGACATGAGGAAAAATGTTTTTTGGAGTGATGAATCTCGCTTTACAATCTGGAAGTCCGATGGACGCCACTGGGTTTGGTGGATGCCCGGCGAGCGCTTCTTACGTGACAGCATTGGGCCGAATGTTAAGTTTGGTGGTGGCAGCATCATGGTGTGGGGGTGTTTTTCATGGTTTAGCCTGGGTTCCTTAGTTTCTGTGGTTGGAAACATGAACTCTGAGATGTATGTGGACATTCTGGACAATGCTGCTTACCGAACTCTATGGCAATATTTCTGGGAAGGCCCATTTCTCTTCCAGCAGGATAACTGCTCCATTCACACATCGAGACATGCGCAGCCATGGTTTGACGAATTGGGTGTTCAAAAACTTGACTGGCCTTCTCAGAGCCCCGATCTAAATCCAATTGAACATCTTTGGGTCGAATAAGAACGCAGATTACGTACCCAGCCAAATCGACTATCCTCACTTCCAGCACTCACTTCAGCTGTGATGGACGCCTGGAAGTCAATTCCTATGGACACCTATCAAAAACTGGTGGAAAGTCTCCCCAGGCGTGTGCAGGAAGTCACCGATTCAAAAGTAGGACCAAAATCGTATTAATATATGACTCAGGACTCTCCAAGTCCGTACCACTAGGCGTCCGGATACTTTTGGTCAGATAGTGTATATATATATTTAGGGGGTATATGTATGTATGTATATATGGAAATGTTTGTAGATGTGCTGATTTATTTGAACTTAATTATTTGAATTCTTTTATGTATTATATATAAATGTAAATGCATAAAAATAATTAAAGAAAAAAATTACCTAAAAACTGAAAAAGTAATCATCAAACTCAAAAATAAAATGTAAATAAAATTAATCGGAAAATAGACGAGAAAGTAGTTTAATAAACTTGCTACAAAATGATAATTACTCAGAGAGCAAAGTATTTAGTAAAGAAAAAATATCAGCAAATGAAAATGAGAAGCAAAATCGCTAAATAATTATTATATACCGTAAGAAAATTTATAAAAGAATTGAAACTTTTAGATCACATATTCTACAATTTTTTTTAATGAAAAAGAAATTAATGAGTGGAAGATATATCTTTCAGAAAACTGCTCTCAAAATCAATTAAGCTAAACGAAGAACACTAATTTTAAGTGTTAAGATTACAAACTTGTTCCCCAATAAAAAATTCTTGGGGGAACCAGTCAATAAATTTTATTAAAGAAGAATATTACCTGCAAAATCTCCCTTTTGTGTTTTGAAGAAAACAAAAAATTTTGTCCATAGAAAGCACACAGACACACGCACACATAATATATATATATGCCGGGTGCGTCATAAATTCGTGCAAACTTCAAAAATTCATAATAAAAGAAATAATGCTCGGAAAATTTTTCTGTTTGCGCCAATAAGGTCAGAGGGACTTTGGATTTTTTTCCATGTAAAAAAAAAATAGTTTCCAAAAGTAACCGAAAGAGGTCGCTCAAACGTCATACTGAGACGTTTTATGCAAATCAGGCTATCAATAAAACACCTGGTTGGAAATGGATCCATCATTCGAAGCCGGCAGCATGCTTTCTTTACCAGATCGAGCGTTGGTTGTTAAACTTTTCTACAAGAATGGTGAATCCCCCAACTGTCGCATTGCGAAAGTTTCGCACGGAGAAAGGACTGAAGGCGCGAAAAAGTCCTATTTCATTGAATGGGATACTGAATTTAGTACGACGTTTTAACCCTATCACTGTAACCTGGGGTCCACGCGGACCCCAGGCACTTTTAACTAGTTGCCAAAAAATATATATCGAACTTTGAGGGGTCTAAGCCAGTGACATCTCATCTTAACATGTGTGTAACACACGGTAAAAATTTAATTGCATAAATATCAGGGGTTGTTGGTTTTTTTTATATTTGAAACATATATGTCACATTTCTGCAACCTGGGGTCCGCACGGACCCCAGCGTTATTCCGGGTGTCTGAGAACTATTGGACACATTAAAAAAAAATGAAAAATAGCTAGGAACAATGACGTGGTTTTGATAACACGTATTAATAACAAGATCCAAAAGTTTTTGTTTCTCAACAATTTTATTCCCAGAATCCGACAGATGACGCTAGGTGATGCGACAGGTGTGTTTGCATTTTTCTCGTTGCGCGGCTCTCAGCTGAGAGCTGTTATTCAAAGCTGCAACATGTCACGACAAAAAGTTTCGATAGAAGATGCTTTACGCATGATACAAGAAATTGATAGTGAAAACGATCTAGAAATAGATAGCTTCGGTGAATCATCTGAGTTTGAAGAGAGTGACTCGAATATTCAAGATCCAAACGTTGAAACCGATAGTGAATCAGAAAGTGACAGGTATACTGGCCAACAATCTCTATCTCGTAAAAGATGCCCGGTACGAGGCATCTCGTAAAAGAGGCCAATACGAGGTAGGTAAAATAGCTGTCTGTCGGGATGTCTGGCAAATGCTTCACGAAAATCTGGCGAAATATTACAAGCCCGGAAAATATCTGACAGTCGATGAGCAATTAGTGGCAACTCGTGGTCGGTGCAGATTTCGACAGTACATACAGATCAAGCCCGGAAAGTATGGAATCAAAATATTTTGGTGCTGTGATTCCACCACTTCGTTTCCTTTGAAAGGAGAAGTGTATGTTGGACGACAACCTGGTACTGCAGGTGGAGCAAACAATGTTTGTGATCTCGTCGGGCGATTAGTTGACCCTTGGAAGAACAAAGGAAGCAACGTTACCATGGACAATTACTTCACCAGCGCTCAGTTAGCAGAGGACCTACTAGCTGTGAAAACCACAGTGGCTGGAACAATTCGAGAAAATCGAAATGAAGTCCCTAAAGAGTTGCTACCAAATCGTCAGCGTGAAGAGAAAATCTTCTATCTTTTGTTTTGATAAACAAATGACTTTAGTTAGCTACACTCCAAAAGAATGGGAAGGCAGTCATTTTGCTATCTTAAATGCATCATGACAAAAACGTCATTATAGAGAAAGACAATAAGTCAGATATTATTACTCAGTACAAGGTAACAAAATCTGGAGTTGACAACTTTGACCATTTATGCAGATTGTACACATGCAAGTGAAAAATACGCCGTTGGACTATGGTCTTGTGGTTCAACATGCTCGACTGCGCAGCTGTTGCTGGATACATAATTTGGATTTTGAAATATCCAGATTGGGAATCTGGGAAGTGCCATCGACGTCGATTGTTCCTGAAAGACCTTGGGAGAGAGCTGACCTCATTCAGAGAAGACTTCAGAACGTCCAATCACTGTTGTCTGGTGTTCGTCATTCATTGAAATCTTTGGGGATTGAAATTCCGACACTACATGCTTCAGCACAGGAATTCAAGAGCAAAATAAAAAGGTACGGTGCCAGCTATGTCCACGTTCTTTGGATAGAAAAGTAAAGACCCGATTTAATAATTGCCATATACCGTGTTACCCGGAACATCAGAAGACCATTTGTGAGGTATGTTCAGCGAACATTTAGAAATGCAGAACAAATCTGTAAATATGATTATAAAATTATTATGTTCTTAGTTTTATAAATAAAATTGTTTAAGAAAATATCTGAATAATCGTTAATTACTTATAAGATAATTAAATTAATGCAAAATTAACTTTCATGTGATGTAAATAGTATAAAATACGTAAATTACAACATGGGGTCCGCATGGACCCCAGGTTACAACAAGGTATAATACGAAACGATACAGTGATAGGGTTAAGGAAGTGGGGAGTTTGGAGGATCGTCCACGAATTGGCAGACCATCCTTGAGCGCGGACCGCGTCCATGTTGTACAAAATTCCATGGAAGATTTGGCAGCCGAAACATCAACGGAAAGTAGCAGTGCTCGTGAAGCTGGGAGAAGAACGGGGATTCCGGAACCGTCGATTCGACGTATTCTACACGGAATGTTGAAACTGTATCCGTACAAAATCCAGGCACTTCACCAGTTATTACCGGCAGATACAGATGCAAGACAAATCTTTGCTACATGGGCTCTGGCACAAATGGAAAGTAACCCACAATGGTTGCTGAATGTCATATGGACGGATGAAGCCCTCTTTTCACTGCATGGTGACATCAATAAGCAAAACTGTCGTATCTGGGCGACTTCAAACCCTCGTGAGTATCTGAACCGGCCACTACATTCTCCTCGTGTGACTGTTTGGTGCGGTTTCACCGCGTCTTTTATTCTGGACCCTTTCTTTTTTGAAGAGCCTTGTCCTGTATTCGGGTGGAAAACCTGTACAGTCACAGCAGCACGGTATCTTACGCTTTTGCGAGACCACGTTAAGCCTGCATTGCAGGAAAGACATGCGTTACCTGTTTTCACCTTCATGCAAGATGGTGCGATACCCCATATTTCACGTGATGTCAAGACATTCCTGTTGGAATCTTTCACTGAAGACCGAGTGATATTTCGCGGTTGTAAGGTTCAGTGGCCCTCACGATCACCAGACTTGAACCCGGCGGATTTTTGGTTGTGGGGATACTTAAAGTCTCGTGTGTACCGGGACTCCCCAACCACTTTGGTGGAACTGAAAAATGCCATTCGACAGACAGTCGCTGCCATCGATGGCGACATGCTACACTTCGCTGTAATGGGCGTAGTGACGCGCCTCACTTGCCTATTACCTTGTGCTGGTGGTAATGTTGAACATCTATTACTTTAAAATAAATGCACAGTCTCATGTTATTGTGATCTGTTTGATTTTTTGTTTGTGTTTGCCTGATTTGCATAAAACGTCTCAGTATGACGTGTGAGCGCCCTCTTTCGGTTACTTTTGGAATTTTTTTTTTTTTTTTTTTACATAGAAAAAAATCCAAAATCCCTCTGATCATATTGGCGCAAACAGAAAATATTTCCGAGCATTATTTATTTTATTATGAATATTTGAAGTTTGCACGAATTTATGACGCACCCGGTATATATATATTATATATATACACTCATGGACAAAACATTTAGCGCACCGAGATGGAGTCGTCAAAATGAAACGAAATTTTACATACGTAATGACTACTTTGATATAAGTAAATGATAAGAAAATCAAAGAAAAAGGATAATTTATTTCAGAGAAAAAGGTAAAAGAACGGAGGAGTTAATACTCCGTTGGACCCCTCTAGCGCGAATGCACGATGCGATACGATCGGGCATTGAGTCATACAAGTTCTGTATGATGTCTTGAGGCATTTCGTTCCATATTTGCTGTAACCTTGCCTCTAGATCGTTCAAACTCGTGGGATGCCCAACTCGTCGTCCCAAATGATCCCAGATATGCTCGATTGGAGACAAATCTGAGGATCGGGCAGGCCAAGGAAGGGTAGTAACAGTGCGGAGACATTCTTGTGACACCCTTGCCGTATGAGGCCGAGCATTGTCTTGTTGAAAAATGGCTCCTGGGAGCCGTTGCATGAGTGGCATCACATGTGGTTGCAGGATTTCATGAACATATCGCTGGGCTGTCATGGTGCCACGGAACAATACTAGGGGTGACCGTGTATTGTAGGCAATGGCACCCCATACCATCACACCAGCTGTGGGAGCGATGTGTCGCTGTACAGCAAAGGCAGGATTGAAGCGTTCACCACGTTCTCTCCACACACGAACACGATTGTCATCACTGCCGAGATTGAATCTGGATTCGTCGCTAAACACGACCTGGTTCCATTCCGATGCAGTCCAGTTTCCTCGTGCGCGGCAAAACTCCAAACGGAGGCGTCGATGGGTGGGCGTCAAGGGCAGCACACGTAATGGGCGCCGCGATACCAACTGTCCTTCAGCCAGGCGACTTCGTATGGTTCGAGAAGACACAGAGGCCCCTAGTGAATTGCTACCTATGCCTGGATGGCGGCCGATGAATCATTTGGCTGTACGCGTGCATTTCTTACGATGTGGCGGTCTTCTCGACGACTGGTCTGTCGAGGGCGTCCTGAGCCTGGTCTTCGTGTACATGACATCTCTCGGGTCCACTGGTCCCAACACCTCCTCACAACACAATCAGAGCGGCCTAATTGACGAGCCACTCGCCTAGCTGACCACCCAGCTTCCATCATCCCGACGATTCTCCCCCTCTCAAACTGCGACAACTGCTTATATTGTCTTCGAACACGGCGTAATGGCATGTCTATCTCAGTTCTTCCTTTTTAAATGATTCAGCACACTCAAACAAGCTTTGGTTACCTGTTTTATACTCCACAGAGTACGATGTTCAACGCCCTCTACCGGCTATACGTAATGCGCAATCACGCTACATTTCTAATCATTTGCATATCTCCTCGACATGTACCTTCATTGCAAGTTTCGTTACGATCCCGCAAGTAGTTCTTGGTGCGCTAATTTTTTTGTCCATGAGTGTATATATATAAGAGAAAAAATGTTCCCAGCATTACTGCTGGGATAAAGCATTTTTAAAAGAAAAGCCCAGTATTCCTGCTGAGATAAAGAGAATGTGAATAGAGCTATTGTGTCAAATTCAATAAAAGAAGAGTGGTAAAGTTAAATTTAGGAAAATATTCTTGAAATTTGTTATTTGACATATAACCCCATTAAATCTAAATCAGAATTTTTATTGAATGCAAGAAAAAGAAAGAAGAACGTATTATAATTTGAACTGAGGAAAAAATACTAATTTAAAAAAATCCTCCGTGGGATAGTTTTTCATTAATCTTCTGAGAAATTCTTGTTTCAGTAAACGAAATTTCACTTTTTTATTTTTAAACTGGACGTAAATAAGTTAAATGAAAGTAGTTGTTATCGAATATCAGTTTTACTCCTTATATTACAGACTGATACTGCAGGAATTAACGGAAAAGTGAAATTTTCGGAAATGTAGCTAGTAAAAAATATATTGGCATGAGTTATTTTACTCCATTTCAAAGAATAAATTTGATTATTTAGACTTTTACATGTATAAAAAATTAAAATTTTTCTAACTGGAAAATTAGAAATAATTAGTTCACTCGCCAAGATTATTAAAACTATGGGTAATTTTCCATCATTTACAATTTCAGTAAATTGCAATGAAATTGAATAAAAATTTCATTGTAATGGAATAAAATTTAAAATATCAAAATAAAACGCTTAATTCTTTTAAGCTTAAAATACAATTACAGGGGATTAAATGATGAATAAATTTAATTTAAAACTTAAGGGACATTTAAGATTTGTTTACTAAATACAATATATCTCTCCTGCAGTGAAATAAAAAACAGAAGTAAAATTTTTAATGTAAAATAATAAATGAAATTAGAGACGAACAGAAAGAAACCTTATAATCTGGCCCTTAAATTATGTCTGCATTTAAATCAAAATGAATATGATTACTTAAATGATTAAAGAGTCATTTTAAATTATTCTTTTGTAAGATTTATTTTATTGAAAAACACAAGAAATCTTTAACCTTTTTTTTATTTTGTATTAACGCAGATAATATATCACAGTTCGAAAAGTAAATATACAGGTGAATTTAAGAACACATTTTCTTATCATCAAATAATGTTAAGATGAACTGCCTTTCAAATTATGATAACCGAATTTATGGTAGTCGTGATATTATGAAACGTTTAATATTTTTTCAAATGGAGAAAAATATAAACATGTTTACTTGATTTAGAGAATTGTAAATTTCCACAATAGAGTGTATACATTAAAGACTGTTATAATCATCATTGATTTTACTGCAAAACTTAAAATATATTGATACGTTATTTAGAACTATCGACTTAAACGGAACGTTAAATATTTATCCGTACCCAATTAAGAGTTCTATGTTTATAGAAAAAAACTTTTTCCTGATGTTTAAAAATTTAACTAAATGTGCGCGGAAAAAAAAAACTTTTTTAGAACTTTTCTTTGATTGTTATTGTCATTAATAACTTTTTGCTGATGTTTTTATAATAAAAACGCCCTTTTAAAGAACGCCTTTCGGAAGGGAAAAATCATGTATTGTAGTTATAAACTGAACAGCTATGAAGAAAATTTTGATACAGCTGTGTGAGTTACAACTAAACGAGGCAAATAATAGCCAGAAAGTATATGCTTCCAGCTTATCTAATTTTAAAATTAGTCTAAGAGAAATTTTCCTATAATGAAAAAATCGTCAGCCTTTGGAAAGGTACGTCTATAGTTGTGTTATACATATATATTTTAAAAGATAAAATAAAGAAGATAATCTGCAATATTTTAGGCATTCCAAGTTCAGTTATTTGAGATTGTTTTAGAGTTCGATTCCGGCTTTAGCCACGTATATACCGGGTGGTTATAATTAAACTTCCCCTATAACCCTTTCAGGGGCAAGAGCCTCCACCGTTTGCACGGTGCATATTTTTTTCCCGATTATTTTAACCTAAAGTATCTTAAAAATTTTTCCAATTAAAGGTTGCAAAATGTTTTTACTTCTTTAAACTGATAACAGATGGCAGTACTAACACTTTTTCTGCTTATTTAACTAGAATACATTGAATGCAAGTGAAAAAGATACTAGATTAAGGCGTTTGCACTGTGCAAACGGCGCCCCTCAAAGGGATAAACGGCATCCTACAGCGCAAACGGGTGAACGGAATGCAACGAAATTTTGTATATGGGTTATACACGAGATGCGCTCACGGAATTTTGAAAAAAAAATTAGTTCCAAAATGTCCACCAGAGGGCGCTTTTTCGGGAAAAACATAAAATTTAACAAAATAAACGACCAAAACGGAATACAGAAACAATATTAACATTTATTTACTAGTTCTGATCACCTTGTCATCGAACCACATTAAGTAAAGGTAAGGGAGAAACAAAAACAGTTCAGTTTGCAGAAACAAGAACAGATTAGGACGAAATTGCACAAGAGGAGCAGTTGTTAATCGTGTCCAGGCCGATGTAGGGAAAGCTGCTCCACGTGACCACCTTCATTCACCTGCAAAATTTCAAGTCGAAGGACAGTGTGTGCAACAGAAGATCGTGACTCATCAGTTGTGAGGCTTCGCGAATGAAGCGTTATGGAGTTCTTTAAGTCATTCAACGTCGGAACACCTCCACGATACACCAGCTCGCTCAGTACGATCGTTCGCTTTCCCTACATCGTTCAAATAAGCAAACTGTTAACCCTGGAAAGCACGAGAGGAGCATGACCTCCTACCTGGCTGAACTGGGATCGAACATGATTGCTTCTATGGAATGACGAGATTTCCATTTGATATGCCATTTTTCAACAAAGTGGCATCATAATCTTGCATGATATACCTCACCTCACAGTCTTCCTTCAATAAGAGGTAACGGAGGCCGTGGAACTTTTCCTTACGGGGTGGGATGTCATATATCCCAAGAATACGGGCCCAAGAATGAATATATATATATATATATATATATATATATATATATATATATATATATATATATTATATAGTTATATATATATATATATAGATAGATATATATATATATATATATGAGGCGGTGAAAGGCAAAGTGGTGTAAGTCAAATTTTCGACTTTTTTTATTTGAGGGCAAAAATGTAATGTACATGTTCAATTTATAGTGGAATGGCAAGTAATTATTATTTGCAATATTATAATAATTATTATTAATTATAATTTGCTCAATTTATAGTGGATTTTTTGTAGTTTTTGCAGTAAAACGCTTTTGACTTACACCACTTTCCTTTTCACCGCCTCATATGTGTGAGTGTGTGTTTGTTTGTTTGTTTGTTTGTTTATGTATAAATACATATATTTATATGGCCGTTCTTACAAAGGAGTATGAAATTTCACGTTCTAAAGAGGGAATCGGAAAACTGGGCCCCGGAAGCTAAAGGTTAATACTATGTTTGGATGCAACTGTATTCACTATTTTATCACATTTTCTTACATCGTAAAGTTTTACATGATATGCAGATGATTGGCTTTAAATCTAGCTTAAGGACTTTTGCTTTATATACAGAAGTTCTATACCACTTCACCATTAAAACTTGATATTAATTTTTGCAAATAGCCTTTCCAAACACGTGAGAGTCATTTTAATATATTGGGTTTCGTTTGGTCTATTAATTTCCAGTCGATGAATACATAAATAATATTCCCTAACACTTAAATTTTAACCTTTTTTATGAGCTCGCAAAGTTATAAGTTTATAAAATTATATCACCTATTTTCTTTGAGTGAAAAGGAGTTTTAATTAGGCGTTATTAAGGAAATCTGAGTGATGGATAATTGTCCTTGCCTTTCAAATTAAGATACTTTTCAAAAATCTTCTATTTAGTGCGATAAATAACAAGTTTCCATTAAGCACCAGTTTTCTTTAAAAGAAAAATTACCCATATCATAATTTCCAAATAACAAAAGAGACTTTTAACATAACTCACGCATGTTTTAGTTAATTTTACGTTTATTTGAAATGCATCAAGTATTGAATTAATATTTGAAAAGAGATACAGTGATTTCATTAGCATTTTTCAATTCAAATAAACTTTTTCAATTCATGGCAAAAAAATACAAATTATGAAAGATATTCAGAAAACAGTTAATATTTACTACGCAAGAAGTAAAAAAGAAAACTAAACTTTCACAATGAACCAAACTGAATTGTTGAAATTAGTCTCTCTAGGCTAAACGCTGAAAGTTATTGACACATTTTTGGACGAAACAACATATTTTAAGACAGACAATTCTTTATTTTGAAACATTGTTTCACAACTTGAATGGAGTGTCTCATTTATTGAGGAATCTCGGAAATGCCAACTTTATCGTATATTTTTAATTTCTTTGTGTATTTCATTTTTATCACCATGGAACTTTTAGCAGAAAATTAAAGTTTCATTATATTGTAACTTGTTTCCAAATACGGAATTTTTAATATACGTTTAAAGAAGATATCTTTACAAACTTCATTGCATACTTGAGCAACTTTGTCCTAAAACAGTTTATTTGTCGTAGTAAAATTTTCCAGAGTTTTAAAATATCTTTCTTACTGATCATTCACGAATACTACATTTTCAATACATTTTGAAATAGTTTTAAGTAGTATTTCTTAAATATTTCGTTTTAACAACTGGGTTGATATTTCATTTAAGGGTTAAAATAGGTGATTAAAATAATATTTTAAGCATTTAAATATATTTTATTCGTATTTCGAAATGGGAATATTGCGTAAGCTAGCTTTAGTATTTTTTAAGAAAAGCATGAAAAGTCAACATGAATAACCAGTAAAAATTGGAGCAAAAAATAGACCTGTGAAATGATTAAGATAATAAGAGGCTTTTCGATAGATAAAAATTTAGTCTAAATCAGAAAGAAGCCAGAATCTTCACTATGATCTGCATAGACTGTTATGCATCAGTAAATTAAATCTCCTGTTTTGGGGCGCGGTAGTCTCTCTGCTGTTGATAAAAGCAAAGGGTTTGACCCCAAAGGGTTTGACCTTCAAACGACATTGGAACGATGAACAGCCAGAGTGCCTGTTCACGCACTGTGTTATTATTCATTCTAAATAAAGATGCTATTGACGTTGAAAGTCTTCAGTCGTAGAGTTCATTTATTCTACATAACACAACCAGCGTTAACATAGACCATTAACATAGTGTGATAAATCCCTTGGTACAACGCATTGCTGAGGGTTTAGTTCCCTAGATGTTTCCCTACTTGCAAGTTATACTTTTCTATCAACAGGATTGTTTATATACAGTAATATCTAAAATATTGGGCAATCCCTTTTTTTGTCTATGATTTCCTTAATAACAGACGCTTATAAATTCTTCTTTATGGGTTTCCAGCTTATTAATTTTGTCATCCTTAGAATCGGTGATAGACAACATTGCCGTGCTTTAACTGGTCCGTTTCCAATGGCAATCCTGTGGGTTTCGTGACAATGCGTAGAGACGTGGTGAGCTATGTCATCGAACGACACTCAAAATTTATTTTTTTTAAACCCTTGGCGTGTACAAAGGAAAAAATTATCTTTAAATCTTACTGATACTGAGACGTGTAAAAATATTATATGCAGTATAAACAGGCATAGTGAAAAGGGTAGGGTATGAAAAAAGTCGCACGTCTACAAGAGCGTGCATACATATATGAATGGTGTAGAATCAAACATATATCGTTGGTGTAGCAATCTCCATCAGACTTATTTGTTCAGTAATGGGCAAAAGATTTTATCGTATGCCTTTTTAAGATAGACATTTTAAATTACCTTTAGAAAAATTGTCACATTATTTTTTATTTGTAGGTGATTTTCCCCAAATTCCCTTTTTACTGATTGAAATACTATACGAAAGTATCCTTAAATCTGATTTGAAAAAAAAAAGTGGAGATTACAAGTTTTGACTCTACGCCACCCATATGAAAGTGTGGGAAAACTAGTACGTATATAAATCAGTGGAAATATAAGACTGAAATTGTAGATTTAAAAAAAAATGTGCATTCATAAAAAATACTTAAAAATTGTTTTTAGAATTATCCAAAAACATTGAAATATATTTGGAGCATTAAAGTAGAAATATTACTGAAAAATAAATGACAACAAAAAAGGGAAAACAAAATATTACAGAATGTTTGTAAAATTATGTCACGTTTATCATAATATTTTTAACGCTAACATATAATATACAAAAAAAAGATACAAGAATATTGATTGCAAGCATATAATGTTTAGAATTTTTCTTGCTGTTTTCCAAAGATTTGATCATGATCTTTTTTGTTATTGTTTAGAGAATTAGAATGTCTACCGTACAATCTCTATTTAGACACTAATTTTTGCATGAAAAAACTGCAGTTTAATTAAAAAGTCTCATACATGGATTATTCCCGCCTATAATTAGAAATAAGCTTGTGTTAAGTAGGTTTAAACATTTTAGTTAGGTCTTCAACATGTCATTAAAGTTTCAACATATTATATTGACAAGCAATTAATAATCCCACAGACATTAGCAAATACTTCAGTCGTCTCCCTCTAATATACACTAATTTCTGCCTTGTTTCACAATACAAGCGAATATTCAGTAAAACTCTCGATGGAATCGAAAAGTATATATCCCTATAGGAAATGGAAATTTAAATTCTTGTTTTCTTTGTATTAAATTACGCTACTTGAAGAAATAAATATTCGAACGTGTTTAACTTTTCATTTGGTGGAACATATTATGAAAAAACGATTTTGCTGTAATTAAGCACTGCGAAACGAAATTAACGATAAAACAAAAGGCCATTTCAATATGCTAAATATATTGCCAGTGTCGCCCTACCGGGAAAATATTCATGTTTCATGGGCAAAATTCCCCCGTGATAAATTTTCAATCTCCTTAAAAGTACCCAATTTCATAAAACTGACTCAAAAGCGATTTATATTCATTAATATTATCAGGGGAATAATCATCCTCCTACTGAAAGAAATATTTTTTAAATTGAAATTATATTTGTATACTTCTTGGTGATCTTTTTTTTTTCATTTATGGTACAATCTAACGGACATTAATGAGCTATGAGACGAAAATCTTTTGAATTTTATTAAATTGATAGTATTTGTAATGACTGCTTTGAAGTATAGTTAAACATTTTATTTAGACACTCAACAATTACGATATAGTTGCGATGTGATTAAAAGTAACATTTTTTTTGGCTACGCAACGTTGATTTTTTGAGTATATTTTCTCAATTAAGAATCAAATGCTTCCTATATATATTTCTCTGGGATGCGTATTTTTCTCTTTGCTCGAATCTTTATAAAATAAATCCCACACACCCACTCCCAACACTCTTCACTACCTCGTCCCTCCCACGCGCATGCGCCCACGCACGTGTATCGATAGTACGCGAGAAAATTAGTTATGGGAGCAAAAGAGAAGCACCAAAGACAAATTTTTGGTTTCACTTCGAGCTCATGCGTTAAGGTATTAGGGCACGTACGGAAGTTGTTTTCTTTTTTTTTTTTAACTTTACTTTAGAAAATTTTTATCGTATTTTTCGAATGGATATAGCTAAAATAAGAAAATAATGAAAGAAATAATCCCTAGCTTTACAACGTTTTACAAAATTAAAGAGTTTTGTAGAAATTAAGGGGGTCCAAGACACAAAATTGTTCGAAATTTTGAAAAAAATGATATTTCATTAAAAAATTTTGTGTTCTTTAGTGCTTAAAATGACGTTTGAATCATGTCTCTATCTTAATTAGAACAGGAGAAATTATTATTTTTTAAATACTTTTAACCATCTTTAAGCAGATTTTTACCATGCTTTTATTATTTTCAGTTAATTTTGTTTTGTAGACTGGTGCAGCCATCTATCGGCCGGGACGGGAACAAAAAGTTAAACGCAAGTTAAATTCCAATTAATTTCATTTTCTTTCAAGTTGATGGAATAATTCATCAAAAAAAATTTTTTAAAGTATTTATTAATACAAAGAATTATCAAGTTTATATGATTCAACAGAAAATTTAAAAACATGGTATATAAAAAGATCTTTTTATCTTGTAATTATTTAAAGGTTAGATTCATCTTGAAATTGCCGAGGAATAAAATACTTACTATTTTAATGATTTTCGATTGCGATGAAAATAACATTATTTCGAGAAACTTAGGGGGAAATACATTATTTTAAAGACCATAGCCATCCATTATAACCCAGAGCAGTCGATTAATTCTCTCAAAAATCAAATTACATTGCAGTCGTTTTCGACAATGAATCGAGGTTCTCGTTATTTCTTCATATTGCAAGAAACAATATATGTGCATATTTACTTCTAGCGTAGATACCATGAGGTTTGCGTAAATCGGAGAACAGAGTGATTTTTAAGTATCACACCATAATTTTATTTCGAATATCGCTAATATAAATGTCGCAAAAATATGTGTTGCGGAATATTTTGACTGAATCAAGTATTTCTAGCTGTTAGGTTGATATAATGAGCGTGCGCTTTTTTCTTTTGGGTTTGTGATCTGAATGTTTCGCGTAAACATAGGAAGAAGTACGTTAGAAAAAGTTTCCTCACGATTGGACTTCAACAAGGCACCCGGAGCTGGGTGAATCTGATGCAGATTTTTCACATGAGCCTATTAGTTCAATATCGGCTACTGGCGGGAATATTGTGAATGTTTAGATTCGGCTTTAAACAGTTGGCCCCTTTATTTTTAGTTTTCGGGTAGTATTAATTAATCATTTCCGTTAGTTTCCGACTTAATTTCAAGATCACTGAGGTCTGAATGCGAAAAATGAAAAATATTTATTTGGTAAAAAAAGTATTCAATGAGTTCAAAATATATAACCAAAATGCTCGATCTTAAAATGCCATCACAATCCTGATACATAAGAACGTTGTCTAAAAAATACATATTTTTTCCAATGGTTTTCGACAGCACTGGATATAACGTTTTATCGCACGAAAATTTTGGAAGATTACGTTAGTTTAAAATCGTCATCCTGTAAACGCAATTCTGTCGAGTAATGATCTCAAAAGCCGCCCACCTGATGAAGTGGTTAGCGTTCTGAGCTGCCACGCAGTCGGCTTGCGTTCAAATCCCGAATAATGCCTGGTCGTTACTGTGTTCCCTCCCCTCATAGGGGGCAATACTGGTTCACCTATATGGTGCTCCCATAATAATGAAGCCAGTAAAATAGTGGTGGATAACAAAAGGTGAATGTCTAACGACAAGTGCCTATGCATTAGACAAAAAAAAAATATGCCCACAAAAAAACTTTTTTCCCTGTATATTATTCCAATGAATATACTTCAATATTCATGCGGCTTTTTCCCACTAAACTTAGAATACCCAATAATATTAACTTCAATTTTAGTTTCGGAATGGTAAGTATTTAAAAAAAATACTCTTATTTCGTTCATTTGTTAAGTATAGGTAAACTATATAAAAATGAGTTTCTTTGGAATGGTTTTCTTCTGAACTACTGGCGATGTTTTTATAGCTATCTTCACAGTAAACGTGAAGCTATGCTTGTTTAATTTTTAACTACATCATCCGACAGTTACGCATTACGTGTCGAAAGGTACCTACGTCAAAATATCCTCCCATTTCATCCATAGCGAGGCTATATAAAATGTCTAGGAGCCTGATGGCGAAGCGCAGGAGTTTCGACCCAGAGCCTAAGGGGTTTGATTCTCAAGATTTGCATGAATATTGTTGCCTATTAGGCCAGGCAACATAGGCCAAAAAAAGGGGTGTAGACGAAATAATTCTCGGAAAGCTGGAAACGGTTTTAATCTCTTCATTTGCATGTAAAAAGAATTTATTGAAGTTTGCACCAATTTTCTGCTTGTGCTCTATCAGGGGTGTCCCAAAATCTTCGAAATTTTCGAACTTATTACAGTTTTTCACTAATAACTCCTAAACGATGCATGTCTAGGAAAATGTTACCAATTTATAAATTAAAGTACACAAAATTATGCGTCGTATGAGCACTGTATATTGAAAGTACGTGAAGTTTTTAGGAAGATATGCGAGTTCAAAAAACGACAATTTTTTCTCATTTTTAAAAAAAATCGTGTTTTGGATTTTTAAACCTTAATTTCGCAATGTAAAATGTATAGTATGAAAATAGATAATACATTTGGATATCATAAAGTATCAAATCTTGTGCCCGACTCTATATGCGAACACCGGTACAACAATTTTCAACAAAACGACGTCTACTTTTTCATTCCTGATGGCGAACCAAAAATCAACATCCCCCTAGGCTGTGGGTCCAGTATTTCAAAATGGTAACTATAATCAAGAAATTTGTCCAAGCTGAAAGATCCGGTGATTGGTTCCTGCATCTTCAAAGCATAAGAGAAATGCTACCCTACTTTCACGCCAGTGGGCATTTTTTATACGCAAAATCATGCCATTTATACCTTCAGGATAGGTTGTAACTAGGTTCCCGTCTGACTCCCATGGATCATGATATGTTTGTGACAAATGGCTTTCTCTCTATCAGATGATCTAATAAATTCTGGTCAGGGCTGTGGTCCGATATGACCATTGAACAAAGCTTGATGAGAGCTATGAAAAGCACTGGAGGTTTGACTCATGGAAGAGGAATAACGGACAACACATTAGCTAAATGGGTTGTGACTATGCTAGCCCAGTCAAAATAGGTTTTATGGCTAAAAAAAATATGAAAGTTTTGAAAATTGGTGGAGATGTTTGTTTAGGCATGCTAATGAACATACTAAAAGTCCCCACCGATCAGACTTGAGCTTTCGCCGCCATCTTGGAAAATGTGTACACTTTTTTGGTTTTTTGGAAATATCTTTAAAAATATTGATTTTATAAAAAATAATTAAATACAAAAATTAAAGAGCATTAAATTATTAACAAAAATCATTCATAACATTTTTTTATATGTCTAACAGGAACAAAGATAATTGACTTTGAAAAGAGCACACTATCACACCTGGGACGCGCAAGCGCGGTTCCCCATCGCGGTGGGGGGAAATACCCGCGCATGTGCATACCATAATTAGCCAAATTAGTTTTACACTAAATGGGAAGGTTTTTTGTATTTTTTCAAATAACTAGGGAAATATTAACTTTACGTAAAAAAAATTTATTTTAAAAATTAAAAAACATTAAATTATGTACAAAAATGATTTTATACATTTTTGTCGTAAACCTAACAGGAAGGAAGATATTGAGTATAAAATGCGCGTTGATAATGGAGGTAGCTTTAAAGTCTCGTTGCAGGCACTCTTCTTTTAATTTCTAACCTCTCCCACATTTCGGCATTCTTTAAACACAAGAAAATAGACTTCTATGATTTTGGCTATTTAGATAATTAATCATTATTAATTTTATACATGAATGTAGTAAACTTGGGGGTATTCACTATCAGATTTCCTTTGCGAATAATTGTTCAAGCTTACCTACTTCAGGATTTACGTGCTTTTTTCGGTACGGGATTCTTCCCTTCGTCAGGCATGTATAGATCGTCTATGGATCCGCTAGCATCGGCCCATTCATCAACTTCTTTCATTCGATCGCCATCATCAACAGGGCTGATACCATTCTGACATACCCCATTGCAATTATTGCAGGCTGTTGTGCAGTTGGTGCCTGCTTTCCGACATCCGCATCTTACTCCACAGTCAGTTTTACAGTTGCAAAACACCATGTTTAAAACTGAATCGGGAGCTACTGAATCTATAGTTGTGATGGGCACAAGAATTTTCTCTTGACGCTTCCAGCCCCACAGGCAGTTGGGCCTTTCTTTTTTAGGTGCTACAAAGTCTTCCTCGTTTTAATTTCAATGGCTCGTATTTGAGTGTGTGCGTTTAAGGTTTCTTGCGATGGTGGTTCAGTAGCAAAATCTCGAAACAACTCAAGGAGATTTTTACATTCCAAATCCGATATGTCCATGCTGTCAAAAATTATTTTTGCTAAAGCTGTTTGGGTCAATAAATGAGCTCGGACGGCCCTAGCGTATGCATGGCCAGGTAACATTTTTTCTACTGATGTGGGTGCATAAATCAAAGTGAGTATTTCTTTTAACCCACTTCCAGCTATTACGTACCCAATGCAGCCTAAGAATGACATTAAAAGATGGAATCCACCAAGCCTCACAATACAACTTGATAATAATGGATTGGATGTTGCTGCGACTATTTCTCGATCTTTAATATACAGTGGTTGGTCAAGCGTGAGTATGCAAGACTTCTGGTGCATTTTAACACACTGCTGGGCAGCATATTTCAGCACAGAGAAAATGGTGCCATACTTGCTACTTGCTTGGTGGTGAATTAACAAAAGGAATGGGTATTACTTTGGTCTTTTCACAAGGCTGGTTTCTGGTTATACAATGGAAAAATCCTTTCCATTCAAGTATCTGAGGAAGACCTAACCACTTAGCACACATCCAGGAGATATCAGATGGCTTAGCCAGTGGTAAATCTTCCGCTAAAGGATTCAAGACATTCAAATCTTCGATAGTAATTGTTTTTAACCCAGGCCCTCGAAAATTTTCAAACGTTTCCAGAGGAATGATTCCCATTTTGCCTACGGTCGATGCGGATGTAAGTTCGGTTAATTATTTTATCTTCGTCCCAGGTTCCACTGCTGACGCTGGAGTAAAACAAGCAATGCCCCCCATGCTATGAAACGCATTCAGGCCATCGATTGTCTACACATTGAAATCTGCATTGTCAAATACGAATTGGCAGAATGATCCCTCGCGCATTTGGGGTTGCGGATGATTTATAGCTGACATCTCAAGTGTTTGAGCTTCATAGTAAGAAGAACAAAATCCCAAATTCGAGAGCATTGTTATTAAATTCTTGGAACAGAACTTTTTGTACAAAAATAAAGCAAGACCATTGAGCAGAGGAGACATAAATGATCGTGGCCTTAGCGCTGATATAATGACGTGAGCAATTGAAGTGACTTTTTTTCCGCTTTAGCAGTCTTTTTTTAATAATCAAGTGCTCCAAAAAAGGTTTTAGGCTTTCTGGAATGCCCTTGTTCACATCTCTAAAAAAGTTATCACTTGGAGGGTAGCAATGAGTGTCATAAACTGGTGTCTGGATATCTTCTTTTATTATGGCTGCAGCAGTCTGTACTATTCGTAGACGCTCCTCACGATCATTTCGTATCCTTTTGTCGTACCAAGAGTCTGATAAGACTTTCATTCCAGTATTACGTAAACATATGACAGTAACTTTTTTGGAGTTTGAAGCAAAAATAATGCCATCCCCGTATTTTTGTTTCAACTTATTTCTCAAAGTGATGTCGTCTGGAACTAGCCCTGAAATTTGAGATTTGAGTTCAGATAGTGAGAATTGACAGTCGTAATTATTATCAAGGAAGAAGGATATTTCGTCTACAGCTGCTAAGACGTAATCCGACTCAGGCCGCCCCATCTTTCTGATTGGTGCAGTGTGTAGAAAAAAAGTCATAAAGCAATCTTGGTGATAAATCGCATCAGCTGCAACTAAATCAGCAACGTTTATTAAACGACACTGAACTTCCTCTCCCCACTAGTCATGTCTATTCTCTGCAGTTTCAAGAACTTTGTTTTTCATTTCGAGACTCCTAACTTCGTATATAGTTCTTCGCCTGTCAGTTGGTTTTTTTCTCTAGTCTTGATTTGAATTCTTCTTCTATCACTGCCGTACAAAAGAAACATTTTGTTCGAAAATCGAACTGAGATAAAAAAGATCGTAAACTTACCGCGCGCTCTTCACTTTGGGATGTTGACGCGATTTCTGCATTTCTTTTTAAATCAACTTTTATACTTCCTGGTCTGGTGTAATTTCTCCGACACAACGAATGAACCTAAACAGATTTTAAATGTTCCAACTGTTCATGCTTATTGTCTTTTCTTTGGACACTAGCTCTCTTAAAGCGTCGATCCCCTTATCTCCTACATTCACGAAATCATCATTTGACATTAATTTTTTACATATAAAACATAGTTCCGTATCAGCCATTGTTCACAGACGCACACGGAACGGTGACTAACTATTAACTGGCTAGGAAAATGCTAGGGTAAGACCGATTTGGCACCTTACGGTATGCACATGCGCGTCTTCCAGCCATCGCGATAGGCACCCACGCATGCGCGTCCCTGGTGTGATAGTGCGCTCTTTCCAAAGTCAATTATCTTTGTTCGTGTTAGACTTATAATAAATATAATATATGTTTTTTGTGCATTGTTTTTTGTAGAAGCTACCTCCATTATCAACCCGCATTTTATAGTCAATATCTTCGTTCCTGCTAGGTTTACGACAAAAATGTATAAAATCGTTTTTGTACATAATTTAATGTTTTTTAATTTTTGAAATAAAATTTTTTACGTAAAGTTAATATTTCCCTAGTTATTTGAAAAAATACAAAAAACCTTCCCATTTAGTGTAAAACTAATTTGGCTAAGTTATGGTATGCACATGCGCAGGTATTTCCCCCCACCGCGATGGGGAACCGCGCTTGCGCGTCCCAGGTGTGATAGTGCGCTCTTTTCAAAGTCAATTATCTTTGTTCCTGTTAGACATATAAAAAAATGTTATGAATGATTTTTCTTCATAATTTAATGCTCTTTAATTTTTGTATTTAATTATTTTTTATAAAATCAATATTTTTAAAGATATTTCCAAAAAACCAAAAAAGTGTACACATTTTCCAAGATGGCGGCGAAAGCTCAAGTCTGATCGGTGGGGACTTTTAGTATGTTCATTAGTATGCCTAAGCAAACATCTCCACTAAATTTCAAAACTTTCATATTTTTTTTAGCCATTCGTCAAAATCGGGTCTATTTTGACTGGGGTATGCCTATAGTTATGGAGGTATCCCAACAGGTGGAGAGCTTTTGTGGTGCTTCATTCTCCACTACTGGACAACATGTAGACGTAAGGTTATCCAGAATAACTAGAGATAATAGTGAATTCAATAAATTCGTAGATTGGTTCCTTTGCCACAATCTCTTTCCAGTTGGGGAGTACGTAATGTCACTGTCTACTGGAGTTGTGGGGGATGAAAACGTAAATTGCCATCTGTCAGACCAAATCGGAAATTCCAGTCTCGAAAGCATTATCGGAAGCAATTTTGGTCAAGTAAAATTCTCCAGGAAGAAAAGAGTGTTACCAATGCTTCACCAGCAGTGTGAAGTTGCATGACGAAGTAGTGTCAATGGATCCATACACCATTTTCAGGAGAATTGCATTGCATAAAAAAACAGAATCCGAACTCAGAAATTACTTTACATATGAAATGGCACCTTGCCCACCATCTTTATTTGATGAACAAGGAATGATGAGAAAATCACGTAAATCTGTTTACTATGATTTGATCTGTTTACTATGATGTGATCTGTTTACTATGAGTGCTCTCTATGCGATTGACGGCGGGTTTCTACTTCCTCCAGTACCGTGAGAGTTGAGAGAAAATTTCTCTTCAGTTCTCAACAAATATGTGGAGTATGTAAAAAAATACTTCGAGGCGCTGTCAGTCATAGTATTTGATGGCTATCCAGAAGACCCTACAGAGAAGAGAATAAAATCTGCAGAACGCTTTAGGAGGAACAAGTATATTGCAGCAAACGTTGAATTCGATGATACAATGTTACTAACAATGTCAAAAGAAAAATTTCTCTCGAATGAAGGGAACAAAAAACGACTCATCTCAATGCTAATTCAAAAATTTGCTAATGAAAACATGGCTGTCGAACAGGCTGCAGAGGATGCTGACACAACCATTGTCAAAATGGCTATAGAAAATTCTACACTCTATGAATGTGTGGTTGAGGTAGGAGATGACATAGATCTTCTAGTAATTCTTACTGCATTAGCTCCTAATAGCGATCGATTGTTTTTGATGAAGCTTGGAAAAGGAAAGTACGAGACCGTCTTCTATTCCCCGACACACTTCAAAATGTCAAACAAAGTTAAAGAAAATATATTATTTCTTCACGCTTTCAGCGGATGCGATTCAACATCTGCTATTTTCAGACAGGGGAAGATGAAGATGGCAAAGCTTCTCGACAAAGATGCGGAGGTACAAAGGACTGTGGAGATATTTAAAAACAGTGATGTGACTGCAGATGAAGTCGGTGCTGCCGGTGAAAAAAGTAATTGCTGCTTCGTATGCCGGATCGTTTCTTCAATCTTCTCCTCTGAATGAAATACGCTTTAAACTGTTCACCAAATCCTTAGTACAGAATACTTTCAACTTGGCTACTCTTCCTCCAACTGAAGAAGCTACTCAACTGCACGCAATGAGGGCTTTCCTACAAATTAATTTGTGGAATGGTCATTTGATGGACCCAGTGCAGTGGGGATGGAAGGTTACTAAGCATGGGCTACTCCCACTACCATCAACAGCCGAACAAGCTCCGCAGGAACTGATTAATAATACTGCCTGAAAATGTTCGAAAGGGTGCCGAAATACTTGTGATTGCAGGAAGCAAGGGATGAAATGTTCCCCGATATGCTATAATTGCAGAGGAGCGTCCTGCACCAATACACCAGATGAAATTGATGATGAATCAAACTTTAACGACAGCGAGGATATGCTACCTAACAATGATGACGAATTCGAAGACATTATGTATGACGTGGACCTTCAATCGGACCAATTGCTCCAGTCAGCTTCTACTTCCAAATGCAGCAAATTCAATTAACCTTGTATTTTTATTATTTTTAATTTTTATTTTGTCAATCACCTACATATAAAAACTTACAAGTTTTTTGTACTGTAATTCAATTTATAACGTTTTAATTACTTACGTATTTACATCATAATGTGCGTTTTTCATTTCAAATCCTTAGATTCACCAAAACTGGCTCTTAGTTCGCCAGCAGGAATAAAAAGGAAAAGACGCTTTGTTGAAAATTGTTGTACCTGTGTTCGTATATACGGTCAGCACAAGATTTGTATGATATCCAAATGTAATATTTATTTCATACAATACATTTTACATTGCGAAAATAAGGCTTAAAAATCCAAAACACGATTTTTTTTAAAAAATGAGAAAAAATTGTCGTTCTTTGAACTCGCATATCTTTCTAACAACTTCATGAAATTTCAATGTATGGTGCTCATTCGACGCAGAATTTTGTGTACTTTAATTTTTAAATGGATAATATTTTCCTAGAATTGCATTGTTTAGGAATTATTAGTGAAAAATTGTAAAAAGTCCGAAAACTTCGAGGTTTTTGGGACACACCTCATAGAGCACAAGCAGAAAATTGGTGCAAAATTTAATAAACTCTTTTTACATGCAAATGAAGTGATTAAAACCTTTTCCAACTTTCTGGGGATTATTTCATCTACAAACCCTATGTTGCCTGGCCTATATAGTATTTGGCTTTAAACAGTATGTGCTGGCCCGTTTCGGAATGCGTGCTGTTCAAATTGACCAAAGTGATCTTAATCATCTATACTTCTGAACACAGCCCGCCGTTCGTTCTAGACTTTCAATACTTTCTTAGTTCCATCGTGATTAAAGGGGCAGTGACATATAAATATTTTTGAGGGATACATATGACAAATTCAATATATACACAAAATCTTAAACCATCGTATTCCATAGACATTCGACTCGCCATGAAAGTCAGACAAATGAAACATTTTTTAATAAATTTTCAACAGCACTGTAAATTTTATTTCCCAAAATTTTCGAATAGGTTTTTATTTTTAATATTTTACCAATCCAATAAAAATTTTCGTTTAAGTTTTTCACGGAAAAAATTTCCTGTGAATTTTGTCTATTCATAAAAATTCTTGTAGTTTCTTCATTGAAGCTAAATATTACCGCATTTTAACTCTGAGTTTAGCTTTCAACGTATTCCCGCAAATGTAGGAGATGTTAAAATTTTAAAAAATAAACTCTATTCATTTGTAGAATATCTTTAACTGAAAATCCTAAAATTGAATATTTGTTTCAATGGTTTTCGAGGGAATGACATGTTTCTTTCAATTACTTCGAATCTAATGGGAATATATAAATGCATTTACTCCCTTCAATACATCTTTTGACAGTTTCACGTAAGTGTCGGTTGGATATATTTGCTCAAATTTCCTCAATTTTCAACCTTAAGAAAGCGACCAGGGCCTGAGTGGCTGCTATTGTTTCATATCAGAGACCACGGGTTCGATACTCGACATTGGCGGAAATTTCTTTCCTTTCAGATTTGGTTTTAAACAGTTGGAAGCGGTATATATTTAACCTTCGCGTTAACTAGACTGACCTTATAGAACTCTATTGTCTATGCAACGTAACACTGCATAGTGTTCGTTTTGTTCTCGCTTATGAACGTTTATTTTCGTTTAAAACTTTGACTCAACTTAGAATGTTTGCAGATCCATCTGAATGAATGGGAATAATTACCAGTATTCAAATTCAGTAAACTGAAAATTCAAAAAAACCCTTTGACTGTTTAAGTTTATAAGCTGTTAAAGAGCGAAACTTCAACGTTATATTTTCCATGAAATTGTTATAGCAATAAAATACTATAACTACTATTTCAAGTCCTTTCATAGAGCTCTTGTTATCACATATTTCATGAGATTTTCGGAGAGCTGCTTCATTTAAAATATTCGCTGTACTATATGTGCTTTTCGGGCGAGTAACTCTCGCAAAAGTAAATACATTTGCATGTTTTGAATACTCTTCAAAGATACTGTGCATTTCTAAGTAATGAAAGGGAATTATTTACTGTTATATACATCCGGTATAGAGTTTGACATTTTTGCTTATGAGTCGAAAGCGTTTAGTGTTTTAAATATACACCCCTCTTTTATTCAGATTATTGTAACATACAATGACTGAAAATTACATACTTCTTGCAACGGATTTCGACTGAACTTCATGTTTCTTTGTATTACTATTTAGTAAATGTGAAGTTAAATACACTTTGTCACAAAAAAATATATGCACCCAGAAGAAATCGAGCTACTGTCGCGAAACGAGGCAGAAATGTAGTCTGATAGGAGATATGCTAATGATTAAAATTTCGACGCCAATGAGACAAGGGTAAGCGCGCTATGCGCATATGAGTTGCGCAGCTGGGAGACATTAAAAGCATGATTGCTCGTGCCATAGGGTTATTCAAACAAATCTGTCGACTTGGATGAACGGTATTGTGACTAGAGATGCCTCTGAGACGTAACCGGTGACAGTACAAACAATTGTCGGACTTTGAGAGGTGGCTTATAGTAGGCCTCAGAGACTCAGGCTGGTCGAACAGGCGTATCGGCCGCCACCTCGGTCGGGGCGATATGGTAGTTGCTCGGCGGTGGCAACAATGGATCTTGGAAGGAATAGTCTACCGTCGCGGAGGGTCAGGGCGTCCCAGGAACACAAATGCGCGCCGGGGATCGCGCAATCATAAGAGCGGCCATGTTCGCACCAACAACATCGCTAGAATTGGTTCGATGCCATTTACCACCTTCCAGACATCCGGTGGTATCAAGGGAAACCATTCGGAGATGACTGGCCGACGCAGTTATAAGGAGCCGACGTCCATTAAGACGCCTACCACTGACCCCACATCACAGGCAGTGTCGATTGGACTGCCGACTCCAGCTTGCTGACCTCGGACAAGCTGGAATGTGACCGACTGTGATTCAGTCTCAATGCTGATTACCAGCGTATACGCGTGTGGAGGCGGCAAGACTACCGGTCCAATCCGGCATTTGTTGTCGAGAAGCATACGGTGATTACACAAGGTGTAACAGTGTGGGGAGCGATTTGTTGGGACACACGTTCCCCTCTAGTCGTCCTTCAACGCACTTTGACGGCACGCAGTTAAGTAAACGAGATTTTAACGCTAGTTGTACTGCCTATGCTATCAAGTCACCCAGGTGCCATTTCTCAGCAAGAAAACGCTCCTCGACATACTGCGTGACTCTCCCAACAATGTCTTTAAGGATATGAAGTACTCCCATGGCCTGCCAGGTCACCAGACCTCTCGCCAATAGAGTACGTCTGGGACGTGCTTGGAAGGCAACTGCAGCCGTCCCGGAATACTGGTGTATTAACTGCCCAGTTGCAAAGATTATGGCAGGATCTTTCGCAGGATGTCATAGGTGACCTCATTAATTCGATGCCACGCCGTGTTTCGGCTTGTATAGCTGCCATAGGTGGATTTACTACTTACTGATTTGTAACCTTTTTCATGCCATATCTTTGTTCTTCTGAATTTGTAAGCATTTACTTATCTCCTTATACACTACATACATGTTAAGTTTCGTGATAGTAGCTCGTTTCCTTCTGGGTGCATATATTTTTTGTGACAGAGTGTGTATGCACTTTTTCTTCGGGAACATCAGTTTCGCGTTTATTATCGCCGGGGAACATGTGGTAAAATTTACTGATTTTTCATCCACAGCAAGGAGACCGGGGGATGAAAGGCTAGAGCGTTTGCATGTCATATCAGAGTTTATAGGTCCTATATTGGAGATAGGTATGAATCTATGTTTCATGTTGTTGTTATTATCTATCGCAACGGTGGCCAAATGGTTGCTCGGGAGCCGCATGCGGCTCTTCAAGAGGTTTATTGCGGCTGAACTAATATATGAAAATATTTGTTATATTTTAAATTTCTTGAATCGTATAAATATATGCAGCCATAGGAAATGATTCGTACAGCCGTTCGGTTTTCTTCGGTTCGACCCGGTTCAACCTTCGTAAAAATATACTTGTTCTAATACTAATACACTTGTTCAGACGTCGTGTAGACCGAATAGGGATCCCAGTCATTAGTGTATTTAAATCAGGGCTTCGAACCGGAACTGAACCAAAAACTGAAAACCGGCAAAAAAGCGTCATTTTGGTCAGAACGAAAACCGGAGCTGATCCGAAACTATCAAAACTGAAACTATCAAACACTGTAAAAATAAATACATTACGATTCTGAATTTTTTTTTCCACCAAGAACTTTTGGAACAGCTCCCAAGATTTTCTTGGTGATTTTGTGTGACTCATGCTGCAAAAAGTCTGGCCACCCCTGACCTATCACATTTAGCTATAAAAGGCTGGTGTTTTAAGCCTTCTGTAGCTTAATTTAAGTGTGGGGTAATTTTTCCAAGACATCACAGGGTGCGCGACACACAGCTGCGTGTTTATCGGGATATTTTGCCAGTTCCCATCGAACGAACACGTGTGTGGATTCCGAGCGGATTAAAACCACGATACCAACAAATGCCGCCAGAATTTTTAGCCTGAAATTTAAGCCCGGACATATCGGGTTCCTGAGAAATATGTGGGAATATCTGTCTTGAAATACCGAAACGTCTCCCCATCGCCTCGTAAAACTGTCTTTCTTGGCAACAGCTCTATGCGAGGTTGACAATGGAATGTAATAAAGTATCGTCGATAAGAAGAACTGTCACCCGCTAATCTGCCGGCCCCCGCTCTGGAAAACAATTTTTAAGAAGGCGCCACTCTACCGGCGAAGACTTGAAACAGTGATATAGTCAGCGACTCTGTGATTTTGAAGAGATCCCTCATGTGACGACAGCCGAGGCGGACGTATTTTTTAAACTCCTGTCTTGAGACTCGCTGAGTCTCGGAGCGTGCGATGCTAAATCTGCACTTAAGTTGAAATAAATTGAATATGTTGTATTTGTTTACTGTTAAATTTCTCTGTAAATAAATTTCTTTGTTAAGTTTCTGTTTTAAGATTTGTCCTCATCATTTACAATTAGGACTCTTTCTTTCTTGGTCAGGAATTTAGTAATTTAAAAAAAAAAAGCCTCAGAGAATAGCCTACCTACCTGTTATCAGTAAGCCACACTTCATTCTTCCCAAAATAACGTTCGAGTTCTTTACCTTACTTCGCATTCCAATTGTATCATTATCTCTAAAACATAATTTTTAAAAAAATATTTGACTGAACTACAAAGTAGTTACCGATTCATTTCAATGAACGTGAACTGTTAAGGCTGATGTGTACTAACTCTACTGGATTTACTCACCTCGTTCTTGACCAATGGAGAAAATTTGTCTACTATTTACAGCTACATAAACTCTGATAATCCAATAAAAATGGTATTTTCAGATAGACTGAGCTTTCCTGCAGCTTGCAACAAGATTCATTTTATAAATTTCATCCACCAAAGGAAATTATTAGCATTTAAAACATAGTATACCCGATTTTTTCCCCGAATAATTTTAAGTTTAAAATATTATTTGCATTTTTATTAAAAAACGAAAAATGCACCCAAGGTGTAAAATATCTGTTTATAATACGGAGGTCAATTTAAAAAAAAACATCTCAAAATCCAAGCCTGCAATCCTTGGACAAATTTTCACCATAGGTTAACATTGAGTTGAGCGAATCCAATAGGGTTTGTATACAGAAGCCAAAATGAATATTTTTTCGATAGAAAAGTAAGCCAAGTTTCTTATTTATCTGATAAAACACGATCTAAAAAAACCTCATCGACTTACTTAAACGTTAAACTCGTCTTGAAGTGGTGGAATCAATAAATATTACGTTTACCATTTTCATGAACAGTGGAATGAACCTTCTATTTCATGAATTTTTTTATGGATGCACTACTATTGAATACTTTTAAATAAACGCATTTAATTCCAGAAATTTCCTCAAAAATGATTTTTTCAGACGAATAATAGACTGCTTCATGTTTCTGGGTGTTTCTTATATCTCAAATATTAACGCTTACTTTTTCGAATATATAGCGTCCAACAGAATCAATCGCACATGCATGAGAAGATTTTGATTTAAAAAATAGAAACCCAAGTCTTCTGTCGAAACTTTTTTTATTATGTTTCAGGTACCTCCATAAACTGTTACCATCCGACTGTCGGTTGAATGTGTAAGATGAGACTGTTGTATAAAGTCTGCGAATTCGATAATTACAGTCTGCATGTATTTTGTTGTTGTTCAGATTCATAATTTAACTGACGCGCCGGTGCAGGTGTTTTTCACTGTCGTTCCCCAGAAAATGTAGGTGGTGGTTCTAATGAAACAAGTTATATAACAACGGATTCTGGTAGTTAAAATTTCGCTCAAAACTACTCATAAATAATTTCTGTCTATGTTTGCAAGGGAATGCGGGACTAATTTCGTTGGCTCCCATTGAAGAGAAAGTATATATGATTGTTTATTTTGAACGAAGGTTTCGACAACTAAGACATACATGTCGAGAACATATAATTATTAAAGGAATCTAGAGCACGCTTTACATCTTTGTTCAATGTTCATAGATTTCTAAAAAGTTGATTTAATTTTATTATTTTAACAATTTGATTTTTTAATTACTCAAATTAAATTTTTTAATTACTCAAATAATATTTCAATCCAACGTGTGTCTGGATAAGTATTTCTTAAATGAAGTGCAGAGAAGCTATCAAAGGTGTATTTGTTACAAATCGTTCCTTTGCTCCAGGACTGCGCTAACTTATTTGACGCTATATAAATCTGTATCTAGTGGATTAAAAAGAATTGCAATGCGTTATAAATTAAAAAAGTTATGAGTCATTTATAAAGTGTAAAAGATGTTTATCGCTGAATTCATATTACCAGTTTATTTAATAGAAATCGCTTGCTTTTGCAAGGAGTATATATCAGGATATACAGTTTTTTAAAATTACATTTTCACAGATTCTTAAAAAAACTTTCTATTATAATTGTATTTACTATTTCTTGATCAAATCTGAGACTAATATTTCTCTCAACAAGAAAAGAAAAATTTTTGTGTCATTTCCACTCATAATACAGATACATTATTTGTATTACCCTGCTACGAAACACTTTTTTTAATATTTCCTATACTCCTCGGAATAGATGTTCATTCACACAATAGAATAGATGTTCATTCTCGGAATAGAATAGTATGTTCATTCACAGAAAAATGGAAAAAAAAAATTCAGGTAGTCTTTTCTAACTAAACTACCGCGTTTTATTATCGTAGGATTACTTATCGTTGCCTACATCTTTTGTATGTAAATATGTATGTGTTATATATATATATATATATATATATATATATATATATATATATGTGTGTGTGTGTGTGTGTGTGTCAGTCAGTCAAAATTTTGACGAATTTTGGTACTTTTCTATTTAACTGTTTACTGATTGCCCAAGCGATACAGACTGGGTTTGGCGCGCTGCCAACAATATAACACGCGACGTCCGACGGTTTTAGCGTCTGAAATTTTGCTTTCCGACGGACCGTTATGGAGGAGCGTAGTCCTACTTTAAAATGAAAATTTTTTATGTTTTTTTCGAATTTGAATTTTTCTGTACATTTATTCATAGTTTCCATAGCTGTTAGGAGATATAACGGCTATGTGAAATTGGAATGCATGAACAGAAAACTTCAAATTCGACAAACACTTAAAATTTTTCCCGTATTCTTTTCAATTTTCTGTGAATGAACATACATCTATGCATCAACATCTATTCCGGAGAGTATACGAACTGTTTAAAAAAAAGTGTTTAGTAGCAGGGTATTACAAAAAACAATACGAAGAATGCACATTACAAATACTAGTAATGCTATTTCATACAATGAGCTATAAATTTTTAACACATTGAAAATTATATGTTTCCTATCTGTTGATTTTTAAAAATTGTATTATAATATTACGAAACAGAACGTAATTATTTATCAGTGTCTATGTTGTTTCCTACAATATATCTATGGTGCCCTGTATAAAGGGCTTAAGTCAAAAGCAGTGATTTAAATATACAATGTAATTGGCTTTTATACAAATCGTGGAACAATAATTTCGAGTCTTTTGCACAGAGAAATGTACTTTTCTATACAAAATTGATAGACTTTATTGAAGCCTTTTATGCAAGTCAAAGGATTTTTGTCTTTTTTTTATCAATACTAACAAATATCTAAAAATCACTTTTTTTGACTTAAGCCTTTTATATACCGGGCACCATAGAATCTATTGCATTTCAATTTATTTTTATTTACGACACAGATTTCTCTCTTGAAATGGCTCCACTTGGCACTCAATTAATTAGTTTCTGAATAGTACAGTATTTCCGTAATTTATTATATTTCTACTATTTAATGAAAATAAATATGCAGATTTAATATGTAAACAAATTGTTCTGAGTTTGTAATTCACAATTCACGCACATAATTTGCAAATATATAATTCACAACATCGTCATTAAATATTACTACATTCCAATTTGAAAATTAAGTGCTTTTTAAAGTCAACATATTTACGCAATGTCCTATTAAACATTCATTACAATTTCTTCAGTTGACAGTAATTTTCAATTGCTTTGATTTTACGGCAAAAAAATACAACTTTCTTATTTATTTAAAACGTCAGCAAAATGTTCAAAACTCGATAAGTTATAATGAAATAACTGAAGTTCTGGGGACTTAACACCAGAGCATTTTATTTAAATTGTCTCTTCTAAATGTGTGCGTAAAAATTACAACAAAGGTATTATGCAAACAAACCCTATTCACCAGATACTCGTAACTATGCATGATACGAATATAAGAATTTTCTGCAATTCTTTGCTGAAAATTTGCGAAAAGCCAGCAGAACATTTTACATAGGACAAATTATACATTCTTAAACAAAAACAAAACAACTTTACTGGTTGTATTATTTCTCCAAAAGAAATATTTCTATCGTTTACTATCGTTTACAAAATGCCCATAAATATTGGCTATGCATATTTAGTATATTAAACTAGTTTATATCTGATAAGGTAAATTTATTTAAAAACGCTATAGAACACCT
The DNA here is from genome assembly GCA_907164885.2 of Dolomedes plantarius. Classification (NCBI taxonomy): domain Eukaryota; kingdom Metazoa; phylum Arthropoda; class Arachnida; order Araneae; family Dolomedidae; genus Dolomedes; species Dolomedes plantarius. The sequence goes on along the minus strand of OU015492.1, from coordinate 179,017,580 downwards.
ATCACAGGTGTAGAAGCGCGGAATCTTATAATTCACCGCGGTGTGTGGGCGAATGACGGTCAAGAACAAAACTCATATAAAAACCTCAGAGGCAAAAAATAAAGGCTTGAACACTAAGGTGGCGTAAATTAAAAGCTGTCTGTGTGGCCATTGATAGCGATCAAAAGACTATAAATATTGCAAGATAGATTGACGTTATTTTATGGCCCACAATAAAACTTTCAGACAATGGTCAAAGTTGTATTTCAAACAAAAATTATGGTAGGGAGGTACTTGGTAGACTGTGAACAGGAGCAGTATAATAAGGGAACAATTGGGACAGGGACTGTTGAGAAAAAAGCAGCCCGCTGTCCAATGAGAGAAAAAGGGGAGAGCCAAAATGGCCCCGGTAAACGGACAACAGCCCCTCCAAGATGAAAAAAAACGAGAGAAGGTTGACAGATTGAGCTGGCTGTTCCCGAGAGCTTGGACAATATAGAGTGACGATCGAACTTTCTCGGAGTCTAACAGAAGTTCTTGAATTCTGACATGATGCTGCTGAATATGACAGGATATGGGCCCCTGTCAACGAAGTTATTTCATCGGTGTATTCTTCAACAGTAGTAAGTGCCTCCCGATAGATCCTAGAAGTTATTACTTTGACCAAATAGTTTGTCTCTGTTTCTGATTCATCATGTGTTAAATGATAATATGAAGGGGAATCTTATTCTGTTATTAAATTACATTTTAAAAGGATTTTTAGCATTGTCAAATAAGTGTATGATAAAGGCCAATTCTCTGTGTTTCCTTGTTTTCCCCAACACATGCACATGTCCATTGCTTTAAGGTTATTTTACAACCTATAACAGGGGTGTTTTTTACAGATCAATAGCTTGCTTCCGCATGTTTCGCATAACTTTTATATAAGAGACATACTGGGAATATTTTAAATTTCTACAGCTCTTCCCGCGTATTCTCAATAGCAATGTTTCTAGCTTAAAGAAATTACATCTCCCTAGTTAGCAACTAAATGACTCGTAAGAATGCATCCATAATTGCAGAAAATTCACAAAATGTTGTCTTTTTCCACAAGATAAGTGAAACCGAAAGAAGATGTTTTATTAGAAATTAAATTTTTTTTTAAAATTAATTAAAGAAGAATAAAAAAACTTTCATAATATAATTATTTTTGAAGCAACACGTTCTTAGAGAGCAATTAAACACATGTGACCTAACAACAGAGAGTTTTGATTAAATTGTGCCATTTCACTGTCACGTGTAATTGTAGGCGGCTCTGAATTATAGAAGTATTGAAGTAGTCTACAATTACATCTGGGGCTCGGTAGTCCAGTTGGCAAGAGCAGTGGACCAATGATTTGAACATCCCTGGATGCTCGTCGCTGCAAATCCACCGCCGTGTTCACTAATGGTGGCCGGGGCACGTAAAATAGTGCGTGGCTGCAATGTCCTCCAAGTTCTCAAATTTACCTCTGGAGGTGCGGGGTCAAGTGTTCCAGTCTCGTCACTTGACTCGGTTCAAAATTACGTGACCGGTCATTTAGCCAAGTGGGACTCCGACCCTTGTGGTGCTAATTCAAAACAGGAGCCGCAACTTCATCGCTCATAGCCTTCGGGACTTGGTCTGATGTTGCTCTCGGTCAAGTGGCATAAGCAACAACAACACAATTACATCTGCCAGACGGGAAAAAAACCTACAGAATACTCTTATTTTGAAAAGTTACATACACTAATTTTCTACAGATATATATATATATATATATATATATATATATATATATATATATATATATATATATATATATATATAAAACTTTCATCAAACTTTCATCACAGTTTCCAGAAACAGTTTGTAAATGTAAAATATGATAAATATTTATGTTTTGAATATTTGATACAAATGTACGCATAATGTATGACATACAGAAATGAATTTATGCCCTACTTAGCATTCAGAATTTTGGAACTTCGTTTTTTTTCACTGCAATTATTTTCTTCGGAGATCATTATTTATTTCAGATATAATGGAGCATGTAATGTCTAAAGATGGTTTAGTTATGACATGAACATATTTCTTATTGCCTGGGTTATTCAGAATTTAATAACTGCATTTTTTGAGTTAGCAGTTTTTATTGCACTCATTTTTTAAAAGTTCTTTTAAGAAACCTATTTTCCGCAAAGGAAATTTTTTACCAAGTGTACTGAAAAAATACGACCCACATACAACATTTAAAATAAATGTTTAATGTATCTAAAAGATTGCTTCCCATTACCCACTGGCGCAGCTTGTCCTTTTTGGACCTTGCGCCAATAAACCCAAACAAACAAACTTACCCATTACCCCTACTTATTACATGAAAAATCAGAGAAAGTTTTTAATAAACTTAATTTCATTAATATAGCTGTTTTCTAACATCAGCTTCCTTAGTGTCCCCCAGTGTTTCAGAAAATTGAACCCATCAGGATGAGTTTGCATAGTTACTTCTTTCTTAAGTCAATTATTTACTCGCATGTAAATTCTGTTCTAGTTATTTCTTGGTTCCTTTTTCCCGTTCATTCACAAATATATACGCAGGGGAATAGAGTGTTTTCTTTGACCTTTATTAGATTGGTTGATAATGTTATAAGACTTTTATATTTTGAAATTCTAAAATCTGGTGTACCAAACTGTGAAATAGTAAAATTGTACTATAGGAGAATGGTGACCTAATGGAGATTTAACGAGGAATAAAATATAGTAATATGTGTTTCATATTATTCATACAATATTTTAGGATGAAATACCTCTTGAGTTATTCACTGCACAGAAAATATATACTATCTTTATTCTTCGAACATACGGAAAACCTACCGTGAGAAAATGACGTCATCGTGACAAGTAATTAGGATCAACTAGAATAATTGATTTGAATTCAAAATATATGTTATGATGTCAAGACGCCATAATGTCTCCACTTTTATATACCCTGCAACTTAAAGAGCATTAATTTAATTTAAACCAAACTAGAAAAACCATGTTGTAGCTTTTATTAAGTAAAATTAACTAAACCGAATCTTACAGGGCATCATATGAAGCACGAGAAATAAAGTGACTGAAATAAAGTGTACAATTTTGAGACTATAAGAAGCACAGTTCAAAAATTCTCCTTATCCTTTCAACTAGTGAGGTTCTATCATCTGTTGTCATTAACGTCAATTTTTCTACAAAATGAATAGAAAGCACGTATCTTCATCAGCTGATTTTGAAGATTGAATTGGTTAAAAAATCCTTTCCATGGACATAAGTATTAATAAACAGGGAATTATCAAATTAATAGACACACTGACGATTTCTGCCAAATTTTTTTATTAATAAATTATAAGCCCAAGTTTGGCTTGTAAAACTGCATAAACTCTACGTGGGATATAGAGATACAAGGCCTGGGCATAAGATAGTGGAATTTCGTATCATAGTACGTATTGTAGTCCTAATTGTTCCAATGATATTAGAAAGAGTGATCGGACCTTTCTCTCCATATATTCCCACAATTGTTCAATAACGCTAATATCAGAGGACTTATATGGACAGGTTCGAGGCTATACCTCATCCTCATGCCCTTCACACCTCATTGGGAGGAGTCTCGCACTGTGTACAGGTACGTTACCGTCTTCAAAACAAGAACATATATTAGGAAATAACGCTTATAGAGAATCTATGCTCACTTCTACCCAGACTTGGGTGTATATAATTTGAAGTAGCACTCTATTTGAATTATATACAAACACAGTTTATACATGAAATAATGTTTATTGAATTCGCTGCACATATAATTGGCTTGTACAGCAATAAGCATGCGTACTACTTGTACGGAATGTAAATACAGCTTTTAAGGACAATATATTTTTATACTCACGAACAGTAAGTCAAACCAGCAGTACTGCCACGTAAACTTCTGGCCCGTAAAGCACTAGCGCAGGATAACACCTTTTCAACCTTAACAACAACTCCCTTTCATTAATGACGCTGCGTGGTATTTATACTAAGCGCGTATGCCAAAATTAGCATATCTGAAGCAGCTTCTTTAATTCACTCAAAAGTTCGATTCTTGTGAATCGAATCTTGTGTATACCTTACAAAGTGTCAAAATGAGAAAATGGGTTCAGTTCATAAAATAGACCTGAATGTTAATTATAGATTAAATGTGTCATCCATGATGTCACGGACACCATTTTCGATGACCCTGTATATATATATATATATATATGAACATTTATATTTATAAACTGCGTAATAGAGAAGAAAATAACTAATTTGCTTATCCACGTAACACTTAGAAAGTATAAAGCTGAATATTTAAAAATTCTGAAAAGAGCTAATAAAGAAAGAAAAGTAATAAGTGACTCTTACGATATTAAAATCCAAACTGATTATCATGCCGGTTTGTACAAAGAAATTTTAATTAGTCTTATGTGTCGCAGTAAAGAAAAATTCTTTATTTTCTTAAAATGAGATTCTCCTGTCTTTTAGGTCCCTAACAACAAACCTTTTTAAGGATATGATCAGACATTCTATACACGTTTAAAGTTTTTATAATACTCTTTTACAATTGTCATAGCATTTTACAAAACCAGTGTATCTATTTTGGAGATATTGGACTACTATATAATAGATTCCAAAGAGAGGTTATGAATGATATTTTGCAGAATGTGAATGCAGTATTTTTATTTCAAAACTTTATTCTGAAAATTGATAATACAAAAAAATTACACATTTCGGATAATTATAAAAACAGTAAATTTGATAGTTTAATCAAACGAATTTTCACTACATGGAAAACATTTCATGTTATCTTTATCTTTTGGTAAAGATTCTGAATATTAGTTTCATCTATTACTATGGGTTGTTTGGAAAGTCACTTTTTTTTTGTATATGAAAGACGATTTTCTTATAGTGTATAAATATTTTATGGAATTATATAGTCTCTATTTTGGTCCAATACATTTTGCTATCTTTCTGACAGTAGCATGATTCCACGCTCATAAAACTACTGATATTTGCTGGCAAAAAACCGATCCAAGTCATTTTTTGAGGTCCTCACTTGAAGTAAAGGTTTTGCCGTCTAATAAAATTTATAGAGACCGGAACAAGTAATAATCCGAAGGTGCTAGATTTGTAAAATATGGTGGGTGTAGTAATACATCCCATCCAAGCTGGAAAAGCTTTTGGAGAGTTACCAAACTTGTATATGAGGTCTCGCATTATCTTGGTGGAATGCTATACATTTTCTATTGATCAATTACGGGCTTCTCTGTTTGAGTGAATCATTCAATTTGCCCAGTTGATGATAGTGCACTTCAGAATTGATTGTCGTATTGTCCAGTAAAAGGTAAATAAAGCTATTCCCTTGAAATCCCACCAAATAGATAGCATCACCTTTTTTTCTGAAGAATATCGGTTTTCGAAATGCTTTCTGCTGGTTCATCTTTTTTACTCCATGATCTCTGGCTAGTGATGCGACATCGATAACAAAACATCGATGTTTTGAAACATCGATATTCAATATTAAAACATCGATGCTAATAAAACATCGCCCAAAAACCATCGATGTTTTAAAACTGGTTTAGTAATCTCTAACAATAATGTTACTTCCGTTAGTCGTGGGGGGAGGGGGTGATTTAATTTTACTCTCTGATTGGGCAGACACAAATGACAAAACTTGGTTGCTTTGGGCTACATTGATGACTCAAAATTCTCGTTGTAAATACCGCCATGTTTTGCCTTCAAATGTCCAGATAAATTCGTGGTATTGCCAGAAGTTTTGAGGGACTTAAGGCAAATATTGCATTTCGCCAATTTGTCAGAGGTTTTGTAAAAATATTTCCAAACGGTACTTTTGGGAGGCATCTTACTAATAATATTAACGTCAACTTATATAAAACCAGCACAAAACAAAGACTTAAATGGATGCACTCGTGAATATACTATTTGTAAAATTAAACCCCATGGAAGGTTCTGGAGTGTCTGGAACATTCCAAGCGCTCTGAATGGTTCATTGGTTGTTAATTGCCATTTGTCTGTTTGCAAAGGAATCATTCCCCCTTTTGTATTCGTCCTTTTCATAATTTAGACTTACATTTACTCAGTGTGAAAATTATGCTACGTGGTAAATTTTTTTAATTACGGTACTTTTTCATTAAAAAAAACATCGAGACAATGTCAAACATCGAGCACAAAACATCGATGTTAAAAAAACATCGGCTTCAATAAATCGATGTTTAAAACATCGATGTTTTTATCAAAACATCGATGTTTTGAAAACATTGACATTGATGTCGCATCCCTATCTCTGGCATTTAAAATCGTTGTAGACAACCCATTTCTCGTCCCCATTGAGGATTCTCTTCAAAAGTGAATCCTTTTCTTGACGTTTGAGAAGCAAATCACAGGCGCCAATGCGACGGAACACATTTCTTTCTGTAAGAACACGTGTAACCCATATGGCGAGTTTTGAAATTAAACTAAGGTGTTTCACTTAATCATCAACAGTCAAATTCGACAAATTTCATGTCTCAGCGATCTCTCGAGTTGTTATTCAATTAATGCCTTGCATGTTTGCATCAATCCATGCTTTTATTTTGCCTTCACGAGCTTCAACTGTCCTTCCAGAACGTGGTGCATCTTCAACATCAAAATTGTCGGAACGGAATTTTGCAAACCATTCTGTCAATACATCTTTGCCATACACATCGAATAATTTTTTTTTCTTGCTTGAACAAATTTTTTACCTTTTCGAGAGTAAAATTTAAAATATGACGAAAATGCTGCATTCGACTTTCCATATTTGATAGGGCACCAAACAAATACTATTGCGCAGAATCAAACAAACCTTTTCACAAACAATCCTTGCTGCCAGCTGCCATTATATCAGCTATCAAAATATATAATGATAATACGGCTTAAGTGTAAAGTCAAAAAGAAATACGATTTCTGTGAAAAAATACAATTAAGTCCTCTGTTAGGAAAAAACGAAAATACTTTCCGAAAATACCAATATATTGCTAGGTATCGCAGTTTTCAGTGGCACATGCAGTTTTCTTTTAAATGATCTTTTAAATGCTCTAGAGATAATGGATTGCTTGACATTTTGAATAATTCCAGAAACATAAATTCACTGTTATGTTTGAAGATCGGGGGAACTATGACATTTTAAAGGAAAGTGATTATTATTCCTTCTTGAAATGTACCAAGTAAAAATAGCTTCACCCTAGGTACAATACTAAATAATCTAAGAAGACGATTATGTTCTCTTCAAACAGTACTGAACAACATTTTAGCTTAAGTATTGTTTAAATTGCCCAAATACATGTTAGAATCACATTTTGAGTATGGCTGCTGTAGAACAGTGGTGAGCGAATTGTAGGTCACGATCTACAGAGGGGTCGCGGACAATTTGAAGTAAATTTATGCCATGTAGATTAATTTAATAAAAAATTATTCTTTACATTTTTTTCTATAATTACAAATTTTATTATTTTTGTTTATATTTTTTATGTCAAAATATTTATATGATATTTCTGAATAAGGTGTCAAGTCTTCTCTCAAGGCTATACTTACATTGCTTCCTTTTGCTTCTACCTACATATTTTGAGACTGGGTATTCAAAATTAGTTACTACAAAAACAAAACAACTATTAAGATGTAACTCGAAAGATAACACTGATCTACATTTTTTCAAATTTTTTCTGTTGTTTTGAAATGAATATGTGTATCTGAATGGAATTTTTGTGTAGATTCCGAAAATGACCTTCAAAATTCCGTATCACGTCAAGTTTTGTCATAAATGATGGAAATGTGAAAATTTAAAAAAAAGTTATTTTTTAATGACTTGCTATATGGCAACGTTTGTAACGTGTGAAAATGCTCTATGGAGGGGTGGAATGATTGTTTAAGGAATAGATACACATCAATACATATTCAAAAGCAAACATTCCTAACATTGACCACTGGGCTCCCCTTCAATCTTCCTTTTTTTTGCATTATCTTCGGTGTTCGTTTGTACAGTCCCTGTTCAACATCCAACAATAATCGACCATCATATATGCAGTCCACTTTCCTTGGTATCTCTTTCCATCACTTCAATATCCTGATGGAAGCTCTCGCCATGTTCTTCTGAAAAATCACTAAGATTGTTAGGAAAGTAATTGAGATGAGCATGGAGAAAGTTAACTTTGACGCTCATTTTGCAACCAAGCCGTTTATAAGATTCCAGGAACTCCTCAACTAAAGTAGTGTAATTTGAAGCATTCATGTTCCCCAAAAAGTTGTGTACCACATTTCTGAATGCAGTCCATGCTCGCAGTTCGCACTCACACATGGTTTTCTCGAATTTGCTGTTTGCCATTAATTTTCGTATTTGGGGGCCTACAAAAATGCCAGCTTAAATTTTTTCGGTCGTGATTGATGCAAAGTTACCACACAGATACTGAAATCATTTACTGTCCCTGCTTAAAGCTGTCACGAATTGCTTCATTAAGCCAAGTTTTATATGTAAAGGTGGCAACAGTATTTTCGAGGGATCAACCAGTGGAACTGAAGCAATGTTTTTTTTCGCCAGGTGTGAATAAACTTCTGACTGGCTACTGCTGCCGAACCCAATGTTCCGTACTTGCTCTGGAGTCCCATTCACACAAAAAGCAAGGAAATTTTATGTAGCCTCCTTGTTGGCCGAGAAATATTCCAAGCAGCTTGAAATCCCAGCACAAAGACCATTTATGAAATTTGTACTGCACACTTTCCAGCCGAATTTTAAGGTTCTCGTATGTCTTATTCAAAGTCACAGAATATGCTACTGGAATGGATGAATGGATGTTAGCATTGTGTAATAAAACACCTTTTAAACTGGATTTGCTAGCATCTATGAAAAAACTCCCCTGTCCTGGATTGAAATTGATGTTGAAGTATTTCATGACTGCCGGAATATCTGGACAATATACCAAACCATCTTCCTCAGCAAAAAACGGAACACATTCTGCTTCTCGGTGTCTGTATTGGAGAATTTCGTATTAGGGCACAGTGAATTCTTTTCATGAAGTCTTGATCCTAAAAGCTCTGCTGCGTCTTTAGGTAAATTCAGATCGCGAACCAAATCATTCAGTTCATGCTGTGTAAATGGCACTGGGGTTTCATCCTCGACGATGTCCGGTTTGTACATCTCCTCACTTGTAGCATCGTCTGAATCGGTGTCTGTTGGGGGCTTGATATTGGACGGGGATGGCACAGGGATGGATTCACTACTTGGCACTGGTCTTATGGCAGATGGGATGTTGGGATACACAATGTTATGCTTACTGGTTCTGGTATGGCCCCCGATACCCACAGTGCAGAAGTAGCAGTCGTCACTATGATATTTTAGTGTTCCACGTACCACGTGTACACTATACCAGTGTACCACGATCTGCCTCGAATGGCGCCACATGTAACCAATAATAAGAAGAGGGCGCTTGAAGTGAGGTATGAGTCATACTGCCGTTCCAAGATAAATTCTCTCGTGTTTCGCATTTGTGAGGGCGCAAATTGTGACGTCATACAGATGAAACAGTTGCATTTCCATTATTAGCTAGATATTGATGTTTATCTATTCCTTGAACAATCATTCCGCCCCTCAAGAGAACATTTTCACGCGTTACGAACGTCACCCTATAACATTGTCATTACAAAATACCGTTTTTTTTTCTCATTTCCCTCATTTGTGAAAAAACGTGACCTGATACCGAATTTTGAAGGTCATTTTCGGAATCCGCATAAAAAATCCATTCAGACACACCTATTCATTTCAAAACAACAAAACCTTGCATATTAGTTGCATATAAGAGTAGCACTTTCAAATATTTCAGCAAATGTTGAGCAAATATTATCAGAGATCCGGGATTACTACTTCTCCTTATTTTTTTTCTGTTTTAATATTAATGTTCTTAAAATTTCTCTAAATGAATTACAAGTATATATTAATTTTTAAATATGAAATTTTAGTTACACGAGATTCGGAGAAAATGAGTGCACAGGGGGACCAATTAAATATTTTTTCATTGGTATTATGCTAAGTAAATATATTCCCACAATATGCAGTTAATCGATTTTTGTTGTTGTGGCCATTCCTCTGGCATCCAAATATTAATTCAGATGAATTCCATGAGGTTGTTGACTGTCAATATCGAGTACAAGAAAAGGGTTTGTCATAAGATCTTATTTGGTAAGGCTAAGACCCACCAAAATGTACTTAATGCAGATGGAAAAGACCTTTCTTGACCCGTCAAAAGAAAAGCTCCTGACGTGTCCATTGGCAAGCCTAGATAGTTCAGTTTGGGAGCTTCTATCGCATTGTAGGAAAATGTGAGTGCCTAGGACGACTCCTCTTGTACCAGTGATGGGTGGGGGAGGGGAATCAGCCAAGAGATATTATATAGAGGAGGAATCCGCAACCTTTTTGACTAGGAGGGCATATTTCAGAAATACGGGAATTTGGCGGGCAACGCTGGATGAAGACGGGAGGAGGGAGGTTAATATTTAAACATGAAAATATCAATGCGACATAAATTTTCAATACATAAATTCAAATTTTAGTTTGAAGAAAACAATCTTAAAACTGATAATTTATGCGATATTTGACATTGCAAATCTGCCGCCAACTCGTTGTAATATGACTCATAAGTTGAATTTCCGGTTCTCAGGCATTGGTCCAAATGAATGTCGGTGAGGCTTGATCGGTACTTTGATTTTAAGTATTTCATATTAGAAAAGAAAGAATCAAAAGCATATGTCCACTCGCAAAGAGAGTTCGATTTCATAGCAGGAAACAGAAACTGACTTAGCGATGGGTGGTGGGTGAGACGCTAACGACAGCAAAGGCTGCTCCGTTTTTGATTTTTACGGTTTTACGGTTTTGATTTTTTTAAATTAAAATTAATTATTACAGCTTCGAGCATTTATCGTTCAAATATCAAAACTTTAGATATTTGAACGGAGGGGACTTTAAAATTGCTTCGTGGACATCCTGGTGCCCGAGGGCACCACGTTGCTGACCCCTGATATACGGCCTTTCTGACAGAATATAGTTCGCGGTGAGTGAGTGAAGTGCTAGAAAATGACTTATTCTCGCAGCCCTCCTTAGCCAATTTGTCCACAACCTCATTGCCAGGAATATCCACATCCCTGCCATGTCCTACTGATTACTGCATGGTGGAGGGAGGGAGGCACTGTTCGGATTGGGCGAAGTACGTCGGGAGTGTATTCTCCTGGTAGGGTCACCCAAGGCGTGAAGGCCATTCCCTTATGCTCAGTTGATATCAGCAAGCGAAGGAGCAAAGTGATGTGAAGATAGCAAAAAATATATTGCTTACCTCCGTCTCGGCGGTGCAGCTGTCTTGGTACTAAATAATTGCAGGTACACGAATATTAAACATGTATTTATTCAATCTACTACGAAAAAAAAGAACGTTACAGTGCTACGATACAAAAACGGAAAATTACATAAACAGAAGTAAGTAAGGAATCATGGGATAGCTTCTGGTTTGCTTCGGTTTGGTGCGCGCCTTGGCGACTTAAGAGTTGCATGAAAAGATTAATTTCCAAAATGTGTGATTACTTTTCAACACAAAGACAGTCTTCTACCTGCGGTGATCCGATGCTACGACTCACAAAAGCTGCTTCACCCCCTCTTCCATATGGTTTTGTTGACTTATCGATTTTTAAAACAGTTTATCAAAATTTTCTTATTTCTTTTTTATGTTTTTTGTTATAATTTTTCTAGTTTTTTAATAATAATTTGATACGACCAAAACATTATCATTGGGGGTCTGGGCTTTTTATTCAAAGAAAGTCAGTCGAAGTTGAAAAATGTTTACGTACCACTGCTGTAGAACATGGAACTTGGAAGTTGCAATAAGTCAAATCAAACTGCCAATCACGTCGAACGCATTGACATCTCTGTGAACGCCAGTTAATTTTCGTTCATCGGAATTCAACGTCAGTTTACATCAACAGTCTTGCGATTAGCCTCACGCAATGATAAGACTACATCTTCCGTTCTGATCCCATTTAAACTGCAACTTTTAAACTGTCACCTAATTTGATCGACCTTTAGTTTGGGAATTAAACAGGGAACGAGGCACACTAGTGGTTAAAGTTTAAGGATTCGGTACTGAGAGAGCTCGGATTGAATCCCTAAAAGCTCCATTCAATGTCCTCTTGTCTACACAGGGTTAAATCTTTAGGCCGGAAAGTCCTTCAGTGTGGGTAATAGGGGTATTAATTAAAATGAAGCTGCAAATCATGTCGAACGCATTGGCATTTCTGTAAACGCCAGTTGATATTCGTTCATCCGAATTCAAGGGCAATTTACAGGAATAGTCTTGCGATTAGCCTCACGCAATGATAAGACCTCAGCTTCCGTTCTGATCACATTTAAACTGCATTCTTAAACTGTCACGATATTTGACCTACCGTAGTTTGGGAATTAAACAGGGAACGAGGCACCCTAGTGGTTAGAGCTGTAGGATTCGGTACTTAGAGAGCTCGGATTGAATCACTAAAAGCTTCATTCAATGTCCTCTTGTCTACACATGGTTAAATCTTTAGGCCGGAAGGTCTTTCAGTGTGGGTAATAGGGGTGGGAGAGGGAAGGGTATGAGCTCGAAGATTTAAAATGTATGTACATATGTGAATTGTTATTAGTTTTAAAAATCTAGAAAAAAATTCAATACAAGAGATTTAAATAAATATTTAGCAGTGCTTGCGACTTTATGAATAATATTTGGATAATAGTGAGGGAAGATGTTTTAGAAATCCCAAAGATAACATAAATATGAAATCATGAATATACAAGATATCTATAGAAATTACCGTAAAATGTCGGCTATAATACGCACCCAAGTATAATACGCATGCTTGATTTTGCGCGAAATTTTCAGAAAAAAATTAAAATTCGACTATAATACGCACCCGTAACTTTTCAATATTTAATTTAAAAATTGCACGAATATTTATTAACATAAATAAAATTTGTAATAAAAAGAAACGAAAACGTCAACTTCGGTAGAAAAAAACTTAAATTGTTAGTTCAACATAAACATTACTGTTAAATTATCAGTCTTAATCACTTTCACAGGAATACAGCTCATTTATTGCTGCTGCATCTATGTCATAATTATTGTTGCCGTCGTAATATATATATCTCCATCATCATCCTCACTTGACGATGCGAACTGTGAGTTCCGTTTGTTTAAAAGGAATACCTGCTTAGTAAACGGGTGGATGAATCACGGAGTGCAGCTGCACCCGCACCCGTGTTTCGACAATGTCTTACAGCTGCTGCACGTTCGTTTATCAAGTGTTTAAAACTCCGTTTTTTTGTACGCGAGTATAATACGCACCCTCATTTATACGGACTAAAATGTGAAAATAAGTGCGTATTATTCTCGAGATTTTACGGTAGGTATTTTTTTTAATTTTATTACAAAACTAAAGCTAGAGGTATTTTTTTATATCGGAACTTATTTATGGATGCAAAAGTAAAAAATATTACATAAAATAAAACTTTGAACAATGCTCGTTGAAATATAAAATTTATTACCACGTCGTCGAAGAATAAATTTTAGTATACTAGTGTATATCCAAAAACTGCGCAGAATTTTCTATACCTGATTTTATAGGTTATTTATTGAAAACTACGGGTCTCGTGATTCTGCTCGATAAAAGCGAATGATAAAATTCATCATTTAGCTAACAGAAAATTCATAAACTATATTCACGAGAAACTTACAAACATAAAAACAAATAGTGCATTAGCTTTTTATATAACCTGCATAGACAGCTTATTTTCTCGCACAATATGGTCGTTTCTGTAACAATAGCTTTTGATGTTTATTTTCTCTAAGACTATAATATTGGCTTTTAAAATTTTTACGTTACGAAAAAGTGGATTTTCTTTTGTCCATATGGGATTGTGGTTGGAATCTTTGATAAAAAAGAATCTGTTTTCATTTAATTATGAATAACCATATTAATAAAAATTAATAAATTTATTTAGCGGGTTATGATGTCATAGTTCTTTTTATGAAACATAAAGATCTATAATTTCATTACCGAAAATTCATTATTTTTCTTAAACTTTAATCTTTTTAACACTGAAAACAGATGAAAGTAATTGCATGAGCATTACTACAAAGAAAAAAAATCATCAGTTATTTTCAACCTCATTATTTTTTTAATTTGGGAAAGAATTTGAAATGCTTTCATAATAGTTAATAACACTTTTATTAGGTGAAACAAAATATTTTATTGGAAAATATTTTTTAATATGTGCATATTTTATATTTTATATCATTTAAGTAGGAACAACTAGGGACAGGTTTTTCTTAAATCTTTAAAGATAAGCTTAAATAACATATCTTAAATTTCATTTAAATATTTTTTATACTATTCTTATTTTTTAAATTGGTGAGGTATGTGAAAGGAATATCAAATTGCATATATATTTGACATTTTAAGTAGGAAAATGACTTTCACACCAATAAAGCCTTTAATTAAATTATGTTATAAGTAAGTCATGGTTCCTATATATTTCACAAAGAGGGAATCAGATGAAATAGCAGTTGTAATTATACAGCGTAATATGATCTCCAAACTTCTGAGTTCAAATGTTATCTTAAGCAAGTTGATACCATTTCACTGAACTAAAACCTGTAGAACAGTTTAAACAAGACTGAATAATATTGTAATACGGTATAGTCAGAAACCAAGTGAAAGAACAATTTAAACCGCAGAGGCATGTGCCGGGAATATTCGACACTGACGTTTCTAACAACCCTCCCTTCCAATGAATATGAATAGTTCCTGGTAGCTGTATTTAAAATCATTCACATTTAGCCAAAAAGAATGTTAAGCATTCGAAATCAGTGTTTGTGTGGGTGATAGCTTTATTTCAGTCTTATTTGAGCGAGTTGTTTTCGGCGTTGAAATTAAGCAGATGATTTGCAGCTTCATGATGTTTAAGCATATTCGGGAGCTCGAGGTAGTCTTGTGGTAGTGTGTTGGCTTTCAGTGTTGAAGGTGCTCGTTTACCTTCAGTGTTGAAGGTGAAACGTTTAAAAGTTCTATGTTTGTACAACGACTATCGTTATGTAGTTTTTCAGACGAAAAATATCGTTTCACGCGACCGTAAGTAACAGACATCCCAACAATAAGAATAAATTTTGAAGAATGCTACCCCTTTAAAGAATCTATAGCATTGTCAGCGGGATCTCAAGCATCTATAGCATAATCAATGCTAGTTATGTTATAGCATTGTCTAGAATTATGTGATATTTATGGGCCCAAAGTAGCTTAGTAGTAGCGGGTCGGCTTTCCTTGCTGAGGGTGTTCAGATCGAAACCCGACAAGCGCCATTAAATATCTCCGGGTCTAATCCGTATATCGGCACGTTAAATGCGTAGACTGGAAAATCCCATCATGAGGTCAAAGAGGGCGGAGGAGGGTACGATCCCACCCCCAGATGTCGCCCCTAGAGGTGTTTGGTCAAAATTGTGGTGGCAACTAGTTAAGATGGACTCCTGCACTAGTGGTTCTGTATAAACTAGAGCCGCACACTTCATGTCGCAGCGTATATGGATCTGGTCTGCAATTTCTAGCCAGGGGGCATAAGAAACAACACCAACAAGCATATTGGGAAGAAGGTCTCGAGTGTGGCAATACCGAAAATTTCAAAAATACTAAACGGGAAAAAGAAAATTCTTCAAAATTACTCTAAGGCGAACCTAAAAATTTGAAAAAATTCTCTAACACTAATGTAAACATTATTCACTAACTGGTTACACCAAAATGTAATATCTTCTGTAGTTTTTAGGGGGAGAAACTAGTTGAACTAATATGACCCCGTGGATTGTTTATGTATGTACCAGTTACAACTCTAGGTATCACAAAAGACACTGCCTTAGCTAAATGTAACCAGCTCGGGAGAAAGAAAGCTGACTCTGCTTTCAAAATTTTGAAATTACTATTATTTACAGTTATTTTTAGTGGAAATCTTAGCGATTTTTCTCTCTGACTTCTTTCACTTGTTTCGGGGAATTTTACTATTAAATTGGGGGTTTTATTTTAAAAATTTCATGTGATATAACTTTTTGGAAGGTATAATATTACTAGAAAATTTGTCTAATTTCTTAGTAAAAAACGTTTACTTCATTAAAAAATATCGTTTGCCACTATCCTGTTTCAAACAAACAAAAAACAAATTTGAGAGGGTGTTTGGAACTCACCAAACGTCTTTGCGAGTTAAGGAAGAAAAATTCTTGTATCTGGCTTGCAGCTATAAATAATGTAACTTAACGTAATATAGCAATAAAAAGTAATTAAATATTAATTTTTGAAATACAGTTGAACCTCCATATATCGAAGTAGCAAATTGCTGGAAAAAAATTCGATATATAGAAATTTTGATATATAGAATTGATATCAGTTTTATCATAATTCTCCTAAAACATTAAAATTAAAGCTAATTTTCGTATACGAAACGCCATTTCTAATTTATATGCGCATCATATTAAATGAAAGTTAATAACCAAAATTGAATTAATATGAAAGATTTGTTGAGTACTACATACCTTTAAAAAAATAATAATCCAGACAGTGACTACAATGATCACAGTTACATTCTTTACAAAAAAATTCGAATATCTTGCTGAACAGCCAGTTTTGCCGAAAGTTCATCAATGAAATGTTCGTTCAGTCCACTAAAAACTCCATCAGGGACATTTTCTACGAATTGAAGTCCACGACGTATTGTTTCAAACACCAAAAATTGGGAGATTTTATTCTAAAGTGGAATAAAATCGCTGAATATGTCTAAAAAAATTTCGATATATAGAGATTTTTTCGATATATACAAACAGTTTTTCTATGTAATGAACATGGAGATTTGCTAAGAGTTCGATATATAGAAAATTTCGATATGGGAAGTTCGATATATGGAGGTTCGACTGTATTAATTTTTAAAGTGCTTGGAAAATTACAGATGGCTGAAAGACAAAACTTTAAACAAAAGAGTGGATATTGGATATAATATATTTTTTTCGTTTTCAGGTAGAATAGTATGGATTACAATTCAAAAATTCAATTCAATACTTGGCCAAATGGACGCGGTGGCCCAGTTGGCAAATGCAATGAGCCAGTGACCTAAATGACTCTGGTACGATGCCGGTCGCTAACAAATCCACTGCCGTGTGTACTAATGGTGGCCGGGCCACGTAAAATATGTCGTGGCGGCAATGTCCTCCGAGTTCTCAAATTTACATCTGGAGGTGCGGGGTCAAGTATTCCGGCCTCGTCACTTGACTTGGTTCAAAATTACGAGACCGGTCCATACGGGGATGGTATGAAAACTTCTTCTTAAAACTAGTTCCGGACCATCGACTTAAAACTAGCCAGAACTAGTTTGCACTTAACTTTTCTCCTGCTCGTATGATTCAAAGCGGCACTGCTTCAATGAATGCGCGCGCACTGACATTCCCCGACTACAAAGTTTGGATAAAAACAATGACAACAGAAAAACAGCATCGATCTTTGAATTTTCGGTTCAAGAACTGTATGTGGAGTCCGTCTTCGGGAATTTTTCGGCGAGAGAACTTATCTATCTGCTTGTAGAAAAATGGTTCTGAACCACGTGGCTGCACGTGTCGCATAAAAGAATAACCAATCTTCAAAATACCGATGAAGAAATAAATTGATCTTCTGTGAGCGAATTTCCTTCCCACGTGTTAGATAGGTTCCTACAATTACGTATATAGTACAGAATTAAGGCAGATGTTAATGGATTCAAGAAATCCTAATGTTTCCCCGCCATTTGAGGAAAGATATGATGCCCACGTTTAAATAATTATTAAGTGCTCTCTTAGTTCGTGTATTAAATAAAGTGTCATTTATTCAAAAAAAGTAGTATGTGAATTCTTGTTTTATTCTTTTATTTTTAACGCAATGTACTAATCTTCTAGAATAACGGCCATAACAATAATTATTAACAGGGGGTAATGATGTTTCACCTATACGGTGCTCCCACAGAAGTGGCCAGAAAAACCGCGGTGTCATATGGCGGTAAGGATAATGTTCAAGAAACGTCCGCATTGGGAAATAAAATTTAAAAATCGAAAGTTCGTTACATCTTCGAAACAATATAGTTGAAAGAACGCAATGCTCAGTTCAGGGTTCAAACCACGTTCTTGCTATATGGCCTTTTGAAAATGGCCGTTTAAGAAAACTTAATTTAGGGTGGGCCTACCCAAAACTTCATTCTATATAAATATCTTGTAAGAATATTAGGATTTTGAAATCAACTTTATCAAATTCATGTAGTATCATAAATGCCTCTTCTTCCCTTTATCGTGTAACTTATTTTACATTTGCTATCTTTAAAACATAAAGTGGACAAGTAGGAATGCGTTCACTAGAACTTTCATATATTTAGCACGCACTACATAAAATAGTCGAATTAAAAATACTGAGGTATTAATGCAAAAGTTTAAAGATATACAGGGTGTCCATAATTAAACTTCCGTACTTTAAAGTTGTCTACAGTCGAAACTATTGTTCAGAAATTTATGGAACTTTCTGTAGGGCATATTGAAGGGATGGGAATTTGTTCGAGCGAATAAAAAAAATTAGTTCAAACTTTCACCCCCAGAGAGCGTTTTTTGATGAATTATACATTTACAACTGGTTCTTTACTTAAGATTTCACCATCTTTTTATCCATAGGTCACCCTAACACAATAACTCATACTCATTAAATTTTACAATCTTTAATGTGATTGCAAAGTCGATCGGAAACTTGTTCGATAACTAATTTTCGGACAAAATATTTGAAGGAACGAAGAAGAAAAAAATATGCAAATTAATTTTGTCGACATAGAGCAGAAGCTGTTATAAAACCTAGAAACTTTCATGGAGATTTTGTTTTTAGCGTGCTTGCTATTGCTAATCAGAATGTCATCGTTACGTTTTCCAGATCGAGCTTTGTTAGTAAAATTGCTTTAACAAAACGATAATTCAGCCCTAGTTGCTCTACAAAAACTTCGGAGTTTGAAGGGAATACGAAAAGGTCCATTGGCTGTTAAAGGTCTTCGATTAATGGTGGCCAAATTTGAAGAGACTGGTTCTTCTAACATTCGTTCTGGAAGAGGAAGGAAACATGTTTCCGCGGAAGCTGTAGAGAAGGTTGCGCTTCAGGTAGAACAAAACAAAGCTTCCAACGAACAGGCTAGTATCAGTGTCCGTCGTGTGGCAGAAGCATTGGATCTCCCCCATTCTACTTCCCAGAAAGTCATGCGGAATATCCTCCGGTATTATCCGTACAACCTTCAATT
The DNA here is from genome assembly GCA_907164885.2 of Dolomedes plantarius. Classification (NCBI taxonomy): domain Eukaryota; kingdom Metazoa; phylum Arthropoda; class Arachnida; order Araneae; family Dolomedidae; genus Dolomedes; species Dolomedes plantarius. Next base: position 178,998,195 of record OU015492.1, on the reverse strand, counting down.
TGTGCAGAGGTTGCTTAAACATGATTTCGAGACTCGACAGCGGTTCTAACTTCAGTTTCTTGCTCGGTTTGAGGTTGATGCAGAATAGCCTTGGGTTATCCTCTGGAAAGCCGAAGAACACTTTTATTTGGACGGTTCGGTGAATACTCACAACTGCCGAATTTGGGAACCAGAAAATCAGCTTTTAATCTTAGATGTTCCGATGCATTCACCACACCACAAGTAACCATGTGGTGTGGATTTTCTGCATTCTTTTTCTCGGCCCGTATTTCTTCGATGAATTAAGTCCTAGAGGTCCAGAACATGCTTGGTGACCGGGGAGCGATATGCATCCTTGTTACTGAATAAAATTGTTCCGGATCTGCAATCACGTCAGTGTCTTTCACGCACAATTTTTATATAAGATGGAGCTCCTCCACACATTAGCCTTCGTGTTAACCCTACACTGCATGATGTTGCCAATTGGCTACACCAACTGGCCAGCACGCCACTGGCCAGTAAAATGTAGCCATATGGCAACTCTAAGCACCAAAAGCAAGTATTGGACATATTTAATGCAATTTTCCCATTTATCCTCACCAGATGGCAATAGTGGCCTGTAACATAGCAGTAAATGAAACCATAGGGAGGGACTTTTGAAATCACTTGAATGACCAAATTTCGATGTTATTATTTACAACTAAATGTTTTTTAATGTCCATTAAAAAAATCGTATGTATAAAATTAACATTTATCTTTCATTTAACAGACTTTTTATGTTAAAGCAAACATTTAAAAATAATTTAGGCCATAATATATATCTGTTGCCATTTGGCAACATCATGCAGTAAGGGTGCTATGAACGAGTGATGGAGTGAACTAACCAATTCAACACTGTAGTTCATAAAGCATGTGCTTCGTTTTTATTTCTTGCTCTCTCTTTTTTTTTGACGGTGCAGATTGAATTGTGAGTTATTGCCATATAATTAGAAGCAATTTACTTCTTATTTAAAACTCTATAAGCTAGAATACTGGAAGCAGATAGGTCTGTTTACTTCATTGATACAGATGGTAAAATGAAATTATTGAGAGATGAAATATGGAATTCTCTTTCAAGTGGAAGTGATGAAAATTTGGATAATAGTGATGAAGATTCTACAGTTAATCCTAATGTTCTCTTTAATAGAAATAAAGAGGATAGTTCTGACAGTGAAAATGATTCAGAATCATCTTAGAATGAAGTGAATATTCGATATGAAAGTTCAACTTCAAGTAACAAGACGTTAGAGAAAAAAAGTAACAAAGTTGAAAAGAAAAATGTAAACTTATATGGAAGAAAAAGTCAAATAAATCCTGCGTCCATAACTTTCAGTGTAGATAGACAGCTACCTCAAAATATTTTGAATTTAGATACACCTTATTACTTTCTTTCATATTTTTTTCCGCCTGAACCTATAACTTTCATTACCGAACAAACTATTCTATATAGTGTAGTTGGAATATCTCTCACTCAAAATTCTATGCGAGTTAACGAAGTTGAAAAAATTAGAAGATATCTTCATTTCAATGACAATAATGCATTTTCAACTGATTTGCAAAGAGGCCATGATAAATTTTACAAACTGAGACCTTAGATTGATCAACGTCAGAAATCGTTTGAAGAAAAAAGGAATTTTATCTCTTGGAACTATTAGAAGAAATAGAATTCCAGACTACAAACTTCCAACTGATAAGGAACTGAAACTATAGATTCGTGGATACATCACTGAATTTGTGGCTATATATGATGGTTGTGAACTGTCAAATGCGTCTTGGAAAGATAACAAAAGCGTCACAATGTTCTCCACATTTGCCGATATCAATCCTGCAAGTGAAGTAGACCTCATTGACAGGAAATAAAAATATGTAAAAGTAAATTGTCCTTACATTATAACAACTTACAACAGGGGTGTCAAACTCAAACGCTAACTTGGGCCAAATAAACAAGGTTTAACTATAGGTGGGCGGCAAAAAAAAAACAATATTAATAGAAACGTAGGTTTATTACAGTATATTACCTAATTACAGTATATTCAACATAAATATACGCATTTTGTTAAATAATAGCAAAAAAGAGTATAATTAAAAAACATTTAACGAATCCTTCCTATCTTATTATAATTCTGCGTCGGTTATTTTATTATATATTATTGTGTGCCAATATATTGACCGGGCCGCAAAAATGTTCGTCGTGGGCCGCATGCGGCCCGCGGGACGCGACTTTGACACCCCTGACTTACAACAACCACATGGGAGGTGTGGACTTACTTGATAGTCTGATTGGAAGGTATAAAATAATCATGCGAAGCAAAAAGTGGTACTTTCGGTTGTTCTACCATCTACAGACCTCACAATTATCAATGGTTGGGTGTTGTATAAGAAAATGCACAAACAAAGATTCAGTACTGAAAAGCCTTTAAAATTTCTTAATTTTAGATTGCAGTTAGCACAAACTTTGTGCTTATTTGGGCAAGAAAAATCACTAAACAGAGAAACCATCAGAAACAGAGGAACTAATTGGGAAAAAAAACAAAAATAAATCTTGCTCAAGAGAGCCTCCAATAGATATCATATTTGACATAACTGATCATTGGCCAGAGCAGTGTACAACAATGTAAAATGTTGAATTGCAAAGGATTTACAAGAGTAAAGCAACAAATGCTTAGTTCCTCTATGTCTTTACAAAGAGGAAAAACTGTTTCAGAGACTATCATTTAAAGTATTTTTTCTTTGTTGAATACATGGTGTAGCCATTTGACACAGTTGGATTTTTTACTTTTTTATGTCTAACTGCATGGTGTTGCCATTTGGCAACAAAATAATATTTAATTAAAAAATAATGAAAATTTACAGTTAATTTTTTAAAATATTTTTCCATGCTTTCTCATTATATTGAAATACATATATATTTTTTTTAAGGAAAAATAAAAAATCATGCAGTGTAGGGTTAAGAACGTTCTCAAAAATCACTTTACAGAAGAACATGTCATCAGCTGCCACTTTCCTAATGCGTGGCCTCCGCGATCCCCAGACCTCAACCCATGCGACTTTTGGCTTTTGGAGCATGTGAAACATCCAGTCAGTGTTGATAAACCAAGAACCCTGATCTGAAAGACAGCATTTCACGACATGTTCTGAGCATTTCCCCGGACACGCTGCGGTTAACTGTAGAACATGCTATCTTACGATTTCAAATGGTAGCTGAAAATGAAGACCGTCATGTTGAACATGTCTTGTTGTAATAAATTTTTTTAACTATAGTAAATGTTGGCTAAATGTGTGAGACAACATAAAACGCCCTCTGGTTGTGAAATTTTGAACTAAATCTTTTTTCTTCTCTCAAACAAATTTCCAACCCTTCAATATGTCCTACACAAAATTTCATAACTTTCCGAACAATAGTTTCGACTGTAGACAATTTTGAAGTAGGGAATTTTAATTATGGACACCCTGTATATTAAGTTTCTGATTGAGATGAAAATTTCAAATATAAAAATACATGCTTGAATTTTAAAGTTAAAATTTTATACTTCTGAAATATATTTATAGGTAGTCTTACCGGTAAATGTGGAATTCGGGATGATATATTCTAAATTAAATATATAATTATGATAATCCGCAATTTCGTATTTCCAAGAACGTTAAATTTAATAGAAGAAAAGAATGGTTGAGTAATAAACAATCCATGCATGCGAATATTGATTGCGAAGTTAGTATTATTAATGAGGCACTTTTATCCAATTTGTAATAACTGTCGTGCTAGAAACCCAATATATAACAATGCGGAGGAAAAATGTGGTTTTACAATACTTAATCAGTACATATGGAATCTGAGCTAGATATCATTAACGAGGCATGTACGTAAAATGTATTTTTGAAACGTGTAGTTCTAGGTCTTTTAATGAACACTCAGATTAAAATCTGGTTAATATAATTGGATCTATTACAATAAATTATGCATTTTACTTAGCTTTCAGTATTCATTTTTTTTTTCCAATAAGATTCCCCATAAAGACTTTTTACATGGGTTAAGTATAAATTGTTACACATTTAGTTGTTTTAATTTATAAAAAGTTGTTTGTGCCATAAAAAATTGATGTTGCGTATGATTGTGATATTTAAGGATTTTTCTTTTCGAAGTGAAGTTTTTATGACTGGTAAATGAATGCTTCTCAGACAACCATTCTTGTTTTAAATTCTGAGGTAACTACAGTATTAGTGAACAGTGTAAAAGAAAAATAATCTACGGATTGTTGGGAGATCTCTGGAGCATGCATGTCTACACCAGGAAGTGAAGACAGACACGTGCTGCACATGGCATAGACGGATAGCACATTGACATCCACTGCGTTACCACTATGATGGAGGATAGTGTACATAGGCAACGTCTTCACTGCTCGGCAACTATTGCTGCATTGGGGTCTCGTAGCTCGGTGTCCATTTGTACGACTTCCTTCATCAGTCTTATACCATAGACGTCAGATATTTCAATGGTGCCCAGAACAATGGTATTGGGACGCTGAATTGGACCGAATCCTGTTTTCTGACGAGTTTAAAATCAATCGCGTGAACAATGACATCTAGACCCATGTTCCTAGATACATATGGAACACCATCACCAAGGGAACATTGTTGAGAGACAAATTGATCTACTCCAAAAAAAATTTTGTGAATGCTGCTCTATTTCGTTCACACTCTCGTCTTATACGGATGTGAAATACTGTGAACTGTCAGTGTTACATCTGTCAGACACTTCCTGGAGCAATCCTTCGACAGAACTCTCATTGCCCTCCCCCCACACACAACACGTGTGGACTTCTATTGTTCGAATACTGTCTCGTAAACGCCTAATCACATACGTATCATTGAGTGTTGACGATATACGGAACAACGTTTCTTAAGCTACCATCCAGAATCGTTATAGTTAAAAGCCATGCCATGTACAAGCTGTTACAACTGCTAAAGGTGAGCACACGATATAGTGATTATAGCATGTTCCTTGACTGCCTACGTTGAAAATGCCATTTTTGACTATTTTGATCAATTTAATTTTTTGTAAGAATCTTGTAATTCAATCTTTTCTCTTTTCAAAACAGTTTTGATTTTCATTCTACGTCAATTAGAAGCATAGTTATATCTATTTTAGAATACATCGTCTAATACAAAATTGAAGTGACAAACAACTTTAAAGGCGTTTTTCTCAGAATTATGTTTTTTAGCAAAAATCTCTACCGTTATCATGATATTTCAGATAATAATGCATATAATTTGATAAAATTTTCAGGACATGTTTTAGATGCTATTGTTAATGAAATGACGTACAATAATTGATGTATAATAAATAGTTTTTTGTTTGGAGCTGTTTTTATAAGGAAAGGAATGACGAATTGGGGAAAATTTTCATATTGGAACATAAAATTGTCTGTATTATTTTTGCATTTTAAAATTTTCCTTAGATTGTAGGTCATTTTAAAGATAACTGTTATATGTATCATGTGTAAGAAGGAAATTAAAATAGTATCATTAGAATTTTGTTCAGAGTGATAAGCGTTTTAGCTAAATTTCATTAAAAATTACTTCAAATTGACCAATTTACAAAAAAATATGGTATTTACAGGAAAGTTTTTTTTTATTTTTTATTTTTAAATGCTGTTTTACCACAAGAGACCAAAAAATCCTTAAAAAACCAATTTTTTTTAAAAATTGGCTCCGAACGTAGGCAGTCACCTTAGCCTACATCTCTGTAATTTCAACCATGTAAACCATAGCAAAATTTCAATAGCAAAAATAAATTTCACTACTGCATTTCAAAATATATACTTACTCACAAATTTTAGTTAATGTTTATTCTAAAATTTACTTTTCATTTAAAAAAACAACCCCTTCCATAAAACGAATTCTATGAATAACTTGTTTTTAAAACTATATTAACCTTCTAAATATTAAATGGAATCGCAGAATGCTCGTTTCTAATTAACATTACCATATGGTCAAGAAAACCACTGAACCGCTCTTTCAGCCATTCTTTATGATAATAAACTAATATATTTATTAGAATCATGTGGGCATAGAGTAATGTGAGCATCAAAACACACACACACACACACACACACACACATATATATATATGTGTGTGTGTGTGTGTGTGTGTGTGGTTGTAAGTAAACGTACATAAATAATTTACTCTTAAACGACAATAATAATTTTTCTCTACGATAAAGGGAATGTTAAAATGTCGTAAAAAATTCAAAGTATTAAAAATGTCAAACACGAAATGAAGCTTTCTTTCTCTAATTAGTTTTGGAAACATTTCGACAGCTGTTACTATGTTTCCTATTTTTCTCATATTTAGTTTATTTTTATTTTTAAACCCGCGGTAATTACCAGCGTTATATTCTGTTTTTGTTTCCAGTGAAAGCTTAAAATCGATTTTCCGACGTTTACTAATTATAAACTGGTTTACGCAAATTCGGCTCTAAAAGTTTCGTTATTACAAATACATATCATAAATGGTTTAAAAATTTTGTTACTACTAAATGCGTTTAAAGTTTAAAAGTAATGGTATATATATATATTTGTGTGTGTGTGCGTGCGTGCGTGTTTGTGTAGCTGTATTATGAACAATTTTTACATATTTTGTCAATAAGTCATATCTCTTACCATTTGTAAAAATATCCGAATTCATATCAAATTTTGTTATCGAACTTTAATACAATCGCATTTTAAAAAACACATTAAAAATATGCATTTCTGAACACGGGAATTTAAAGAGTTTTTTACATATCGATAAACTTTTGTCTAAATGTATCAGCTTTAAAAACTATTTACTTTAAGAATTTAAAAACAGAAGTATCCTGTAAAAATAGTGCTGTTATCTAATACTTGATGTGAATATTTGTTTGCAAATTATTGGAGTTATGAAGGTCAATCATAACCACGCATTCTCGCAAATTTAAGATGCTCACCTCGTCCGAATATAAGTAAGGCATCGTCTTCACTAAAAAAACAATAAATGTTGAATGAGATACACTTTCAGAGAGTCCGGATAACGGTACCTTTCCATAGCACACTTCATCTTTCATTTCAAAACAGATTTTCATTAAAAATAGTCTGTAGTAGGCAACTAGATAAACAACAGGTTCCTAGCTTGATTACCCTTAGTCGTATACCGCTGACTTTAAGATATGAAAGATTTGTCTCGCATTATACTTGGATCGGCAGTTTTGGCAACCATCAGCTTGGCGTTACACAAAGTTTAATGATGAATGCTACTTTCTTCTTGGATCAAAGAGCATAAGCACTTGAAGAAGGTTGGGGTGACAGAATATTACTTTTATTTGTTGTTGTACAGAATTCGATTGTGAATATTTTTAACAATAGTATGTACAGGATCTATTCACTATGGTATTTTTGACCGTGTATCTTAAAACGGCAATCAAACTGATAGGCGATAATTTTATCAGTTTCTGAGATCTTATCATTCTGCCTCTCCTGGCCTTTTTAAATAGGATTATGAAACGGATAGACAAGTGTTTCTTTAAACTGTATTCAAACTGATAGTAACTGTCCCTTGTCACCTATAACTACAGAATATTCGTATTCGTAAACATTGAAACTTATGGCGTGGTAATCAAGTAATTTAAACGAAAATGAACAAGAACCGAACAAGGCTTGGTTGCATCTGTTCCAAGATAGCATCCTAGTATTGAGTGTTTTGATACGAAGCAGTATACCCCTTGCATCATCGCCAGAGGCGACTTTATTTAGAATAAACAATTTTTTTCCAACTAAAGAATGTGCCGGGATTTGAAAGCATAAGGATTATTTCAGTTTCTCTTATATATTTTATTCATTACTTTACATAGCAAAAATAATAATTGCTTATTGACGCTCTTGTTTAATCTCTTTTTTACAATGCATATTTCGGTTAAAAGAGACATCATCTTTTTTCAATATATATTAACGCATTCCTTTACATTTGGAAAAATGAAAAAAAATGACAGAAACTAAAAGGAAATACGAATTCCATTTGAGTTCTTTCATTTTTTTCGCTTCTTTAATGTATTCCTTAATCCGTTTATTAATTTTGAAAAAAAAATGAAACCACCGATTTAAATCTTATGAGAATGTTTTTGCGAAACGCCTCATCTTAAGTAATAACCTTTCGACATTTTGTCAAATTCTGACGGTGAAGGTATTTTTATTTTTTTGAGTAGTAACCGTCTATTACTGTTCTGCGACTCATTTAAATTTATGCTACTTCCCTTTAGAGCTGATGTGTCAGTGTTTAAAACTTCAAAGGTAAATTCTTAGATAAATATAAAACTAATTTCGGTATGTCCCTTAACATAAATGATTTGAATCATGAGAAAAAAGGTTTTAGTTGTAATTGATTAATCATTACAATTTCCTTTCACTCATCATGACTTAACGGGAGATTTTAAAAATTGGAATCCTTTGAAACTTAAATCCTGACAGTTCACGGTTCAAGTCTTTATTTCGGAAGATTCTTTTAGGATTGAGTTACGTAAGATACCTTCGAATTTAAATCAAATATTCTATTCCTTTTACGATGTCACAGAAAGAGTATATTATAAAAACAAACCGCGTAAGGTCATTTGAGATCTTGTACGGCATTCTACTAGCTTTCACGAGCTCAAGATAACGAAAACAATATTCATTGGAGTTGAAATTCGAAATTCAAAGGGACTAGTCTCATTTCAATCTCCTTATAGAAACGCCAATACATCTTTCCGAATATTTTAGAGAAGTTTCACAAAAGACCCTTTCACACAGGAACAATCATTGAGTAATGCAAAATGCTTATGAATAAAGTAGGAACATAGGAATGATCTAAAACAAAGGTCGGCAACCTTTTTAAGTAGGAGGGCATATTTCAGAAATAGTGGAGTTCGGGATGTACCACTTGTGTAGAGGAGGAGGGGGGGGGGTTAATATTTAAACATGAAAATATTTATGCGACATAAATTTTTAATACATAAATTCAAATTTTAATTTAAACAAAATAATCCTAAAATTGATAATGCAATATTTGACATTGCAAATCTACAGCCAACTTATTATAATGTGGCACATGACTTGAATTTCCAATTCTCAGGCACTGGTCCAAGTAAGTGTCAGTGGGGCTTGATAGGTACTTTGATTCTCAGTATTTCATATTAGAAAACAAAGATTCACAAGCATAAATTCTTGGTATTAAATTCTTCAAATAAGGAATCAAAATGTCTGACAACTAATAGGTGATAGCATTTCCATCGCAAGAATTTCTAATTTTAAATTTGGGAAATGTGATAAATTATCTTTCTCAATATGCGATTTCCAGAGCGACAATTTATCTTTTAATTAAATCTTTTAATAAAATTTATCACGCTTATTACAGAAGCAAGGGGAGAACTACGCTGTCAAGAGATCAGGCTGCTAATTTTTTTTTCTACAATTATTCATTACAAGTACGAGCGTTTGTTATTCAAATATCTAAAAATTTTAGAAATTTTCGGCGGGCACCCTAAAATTGTTTCGCGGGCACCGCGTTGCCGACCCCCGATCTCAAATGTTGCAGTAGAAACCAAGGTTAATAATTTCACGTGCAACAATTTTCAAGAGTCAACTATAAATTTCAAGTCTCTAGAAGTCTTATTTAAATTTGACACTTAATATCATAGATTTCAAAAACAACTGAAGTTTTAGCTAGTTTAATTACAATTATTGAATTAATTCGTTTTGAATCATTGTGCTTTTCCGGTGTTAAGTGGATATCAAAAGTTATTATATGAAATGTCTTATATAGAATTGAATTAGCCCCAGGATTTATATATATACAGTGGTGGTTAAAATTTGGGACACTTTTTGAAATTTGAATGTTTTCAACTATGAATTCTTATAAAAACTTTTACACTTCATGCAGTGCAATTATTTATGTATCAAAGACAGTTTTATGCTAAATTCACCACAATAAACAGGGTTCAAATATTTGTATTACAAGGGAAGTTATGCATTGAAAATAACAATTAGGGAGAAAATATCTCTGTACTTACAATGTCACTGTCCTATTATTATTTCTTTGGGTAGCCTTTATTCTTAAAAATAACAGCATAGCGATTTGGTATTGAGCCAACCAATAGTTGGAGCTTTTCCTTTTATTATGTGGTGCCATGAGACAATTATAGCCTCAATTAATTCTCTTTTATTGGATGGATGGCTCAGATGTACTACTATTTTTTAAACGGAACCATAGATGTTCTATGGGGTTCAGGTCTGGGTTTTTTCCGGGCCATCCCAGCACTTGTATAGCATTATCCGTGAACCTCTGTTGGCATATCAATGCAGTGTAGCAGAGAACTGATTCTTTCTAGTAAAAATGTGGGGCATTATCTGGCAAAAGATCCCTGATAGAAAGTAGAAGTTCTGGTTGCAGGATAGTGTCAATGTACTTTCTGCTGTTCATTGTGCCATCTATGACGAGAAAACGGCCTAAATCATCTGCTGATATACATAACCAGATCATAACACTTGTGGGATTATTTGTTGTCGCTTGAATGCAGTCTGGATGTACTCTTCCAAGATTCGAAGTCTCACATATTTTCATCCATCACTACCAAAAATATCGATATCTCAGTTTCTTCATTCCATGTTACTTGTTTCCACTGACCTTCTGTTCATGCAATGTGTTCTTTTGTCCACTGTATTAGTTTCTGACGCTGCTTCGCGTGCAGCAATGGTTTTTTTCGGGGAATCCTACCTTTTATGCAAACCTCCGTCAATCTTCTCCCTACCGTTCTTGCATTGACAAAAACACCAGTTGCACACAGTTCACTGCTAATGGCCGCAGACAACATCTATTTGTCCCTTGGGCAAATTCGTTTTATACTCCTATCATCAACAGCTGATGTACACTTTTTCTGCCCTTTTCTTTCTGTGTTTTGCATTGACTGTGTTTCCGGATAGCGTAAAAAAAAACTTTCGTACTCCTGATGTTGTCACATTTTTACCATATTCTCTCTCAATTGCTGAATACGGAAGACCATTTTGACGTAACACAACAATCTTGGATCTCTTCCTGGGCGACCAGTCACCACTTTTCTTGGATGACATTGTTTTGCTTATTTTTTATACCCTCAACAGCACTAAACAATACACACAAACATCCAACCGTAATTGCACTTCAGTAACCAACTATATTCTGCAAAATGAAACAGCCAAAGTGACTTTCTCCACCTTTGAATGTGACTTTGAACTAGCTCATAAACGACTGCTAATCATTTGTCCTCAGAACGATGATTCCGATCTGCTGGTAGTAGCTGTTACTATAATCCGCTTCTTGAATCTCCCTCATCTGTCATCTTTGTCTGACTGAAAGTAATATAACCTCCCTTGTAATGAATATATTTGATCTCTGTTAATTGTGTTAAAATCAGCATTAAATTCCCTTTTCTTTGATATATGAATCATTGCACTGCGTGAAGTTTAACAATTTTTATAAGCCTTCAAAATTGAAAAACATTCAAATTTCAAAAAGTGTCCTAAATTTTGGTCATTTTATGTATATATATACCGGGTGGTTATAATTAAGCTTCCCCTATAAGCGGCATCCTACAGCGCAAACGGGTGAACGGAATGCAACGAAATTTTGTACATGGGCTATACACGAGATGCGCTCACGGAATTTCGCAAAAAAAAAAATTAGTTCCAAAATGTCCACCAGAGGGCGCCCTTTCGGGAAAAACATGAAATTAAACACAATAAACGACCAAAACGGAATACAGAAACAATATTAACATTTATTGACTAGTTTCTGATCACCTTGTCATCGAACCACATTAAGTAAAGGTAAGGGAGAAACAAAAACAGTTCAGTTTGCAGAAACAAGAACAGATTAGGACGAAATTGCACAAGAGGAGCAGTTGTTAATCGTGTCCAGGACGATGTAGGGAAAGCTGCTCCACGTGACCACCTTCATTCACCTGCAAAATTTCAAGTCGATGGACAGTGTGTTCAACAGCAGATCGTAACAGATCAGTTCTGAGGCTCCTGTAATAAGCCTTAGAGCTTGATTCCGTAAAGTTTTAAGTCTTTTAAAAGCAAGGAATCTAAGACTGTTATAAGTGGCTCGCAACAGTATGTCAAAAATGGAAATATAAAGGTTTTATAAGTAATATTTAGAGTGTATCGGGAACTACCCCACATGTCTTCTGCCAACCGCTTCAAAATATTCAGTCTCTTGGAGAACCGTTCTGATATTGATTCTATATGTTGTTTCCAAAGCAACTTCCTATCAAAAGTTACGCCTAAATGGGTAAAACTATCTGTGTATGAAATGGCGTTGTTTCTATATTTCAAATCAGGGCAAAAAGGTTGGTGTGTTAAAGAAAAAGATTGCATAGCCGTTTTATGCAAGTTAACGGTCATATTATTGGCACCACACCACACAGAAATAACATTTTGTGCCCTGTTAAGTGCTTACTCAAGAAAGATCTTGGCATTTTTCTTGGGTGTCTGAGTCCATAACACTAAGTCATCTGCAAATAAAAGACATTTAATGCCACTAATTGCATTTAGTGACTCAATTAAATCATTGATGTAGATATTAAAGAGAGCGCAGCTGCTTACAGCTCCTTGAGGGAGGCCGGTTTGTAAATTAAAGTATCTTGAAAATTCATTTTCATATTTCACTCTGCACGTCCTTTGACCAAGAAAAGATCGAAACCAATTAAACATATTTGATGTAATGCCAAAATTCAGCAACTTCTGAATGAGTTTCTCCTTCCATATGGAATCATATGCACTCCTGAAATCAACAAATACAGCTGTCAAAATGTTTCTCTTGTCCAAAGCATCTTTAATAATCTGACTAAAACGAGCAACTTGATCACTTGTTGATCTATATTTACAGAAACCAGCCTGTTCTGTGGCAACTAGGTTGTATTTCTCTAGGTACCAGTTTAACCAATTTATCAAAATTCTCTCCATTGTCTTTCCCATGATGCTTGTTAGAGAGATATGTCTATAGATACTAAGCAGCCTAGGGTTCTTATTTTTCTTGAGTAGTGGAATAATAGCGGCTTTTCTTTAAAGTGAGGGAACCAATCCTGTCTCCCATATATGGCTAAAATCTCTTAAGATGGTCCTTTTTGCCCCCTCACAAAAATGTCTAAGAAATTCCGCATGGACATTATCTTCACCAGGAGATTTTTTTTACTTTTGAGCATTTAAGGGCGAAAACTAATCCTTGTGTTTCAAATGGAGCACTAACAACGTCATTAAGAATTGCTTCATTTCCTCTACTTAAATGAGTTATTATTTATAATGTTATTTTTCTCTTAATGTGACACTTATCAGGGATATATAACGTAAAATGTAAGAAAACTAAATTGATATATAAGAGACCTCAATGAACATAATTACAGTGCTACTATAAATATTTGATTCAATTTCAAAAGCAGGAAATATTTGAATAAGTTAAGCCAGGGAAATTCAATCTCTAAATATAAAAATGTAAGTTTGTTTGTTTGTTCGTATGTTATGCGCTGCCGTACCGTTCATCCGATTGCGATGAAACTTAGTCAACTTATTGCTTGAACTTTCGCGAAGGTTATAGACTATTTTCATCCCGCTCCGACGCTCCATTCCCGAATTATGTTAGAAAACGGATATTTTACATTACGGATATTTTTGTTCAAAGCCATTGTAACAGTTCATTGTTGCCAATTAAATTATAACATTTCCGTAAAAATGAATAGACATGAATTAAAAACGTGATTTATTCATATATTGGCGCATGCAAGAATGAATTTGATGTATTATTTTCATATACGTCGTAACGCCGGAATATTTCTTTTTAAAAATGAAAATATAAGCATGGAAAGTCATTCATTTTCACTGAATGTGTTATCTAACAATTTCATGAATTGAAACTATCCCAAGCTACCTGTTCAAACTCAAATATACTGAAGGACACGTTGACTTAGCTAGAAACACGTGTGTTTGGCCTTGACGCGATGATTTTTATAACTGAAGTGACATTGAAACATAGCAGATGATTTATTTTTGAGAAAGAATTACAATTATGAAATACGTGTATATTATAATTAAGAAAGTCTGAAAGTGGCATTGAAACGTAGCAAACGATTTTGTTTTGAGAAAGAATTCCGAACAAGAAATACGTGTGTATACTTTTTCTATAATAATTATCAGATTTGATGTGTTTTAATATTGAATGTGATCTCAATCCATTCAAACATTATTGATTCTTTTTCTATAACAATAAATCCATTCAAACGTTATTGACTAGCTGAAAATTAATGCTTTAAAATGCCCAAAAAGAGGAGAGTAACTTTTAATCCTGCAGAAGTAAGGGCAAAATGTCAAAGATTGTTGAGGAATGAGCAATGTGATGAAAAAAAAAACCAGAAGAGCACGAAACCAACAGAATTCGAAATGCAGTTAGACGAACACAAGAATCTGAAGAAAAACATTCCCAAGCGCACGAAGCCAACAGAATTCAAAATGCAGTTAGACGCTCACAAGAATCTGAAGGAAAAGCATTCCCAAGAGCCCGAAGGCAACAGAATTCGAATTGTAGTGATCCGAAGCAGTGAGACTGATGAAGAAACTTTTAACGCGTCGAACATACGATCGTCTTCGAGCTTCAACATCGAAAGGAGGGGAATAAAGACAGCGCCGACAACAAACTATTGCTATTTGCAACCGCAAAAGAATTTTAGCGAAAACTTTAGAACATCATAACATGAGGCTAATCATTGAAAAAAAATAATAACTATAACGAGGAATTTTGTTATAGTCCTGGTGTTTAAATTTTTTTAACGTTAAATGCTAGTTAAAGAAATAAAGAATAAGTTATTTGCTAAGTTTCCGAATTGTAATTTGGTTGCTTAAGTTATTAGCAAGTTTGGCTTGAAAAATTAAATGGTTCAATTTTTACTGGTTCCCCAATACTTGGGAGGTCTCAGAATCTTATCTCTAAGCCATTTTTGATGTTCTGGGAACAATCTATTTAAAATCGTCACATCTGCCCTTCCGCATGAGAAAATAGCCTATTAAAATCTGTTCGTTTCTCGAAACGCTGCCCCGTGGTCAAGTAAAATTGGATTTCTTTGTATGACCTCTTTTCAAAAGGATCGGATATCTATCCCCGTATTTTCTCTTCTTTGGGGGTACTTTAATCGCACCGTAAACTGCTGTCGCTAACAATAACGGCAGGCGGTCTGTCTCCAATTTTCACAGATAACATCTCTTTCGGCGGGTGTGATTTGCGCCGCGTGGGAAATTTATTCCTTAGTCCTGGTAGGAGAGTTACGTCGAATTGAATGTTCGCACATTCCTACGTCATCCCTCGTTTGACCAGTGAGGTTTGTGCGCGCCGCTTCCTTCGCTTGCTTGGCGCAAGTTTTCCTTCATTTTTGGCAGTGAATCGCCCTTGCTAGTCTAACTGGTATTTGTACGACTCGGGCTGAGTTTTTTTTGCCGTTCCTGTACGATTCCTCTATGCTCTATGGCTCCTCTATGGTATTTCCCTATGCTCGCTTCGCTTGGCGGTAATTTTAAAATTATTGTAACCCTTGCTCTCATTGTTTGCCACTTCTGTCCAGCGATCAAGAAATATATCAGTGAGCCATATTTTGCTAAGAGAGAAGTTTCTCTTATATTTGAAAGTTTAAGCACCCCAGCAGTTCTTGGCATCGCCAAGACTGTATTGGGGGGCTATTTTATAATATGCAATTTGTTGCAGTGTCTTAGACCTGAACGGTCATCGAATTTATCAGCTCCTGTAAACTTCGAGCTCTTTTTTTTTACTTTACGAATGTTGTGATCAGAGCTAATCTATTACTCTGCATATACTTATCCTGTATTCAAGAACCGGGTCAATTCTTCATGAAGAATAATTTTTTTTTAATCATAACAACAGACTTGCAACTTATTTTAGTCTGTTTCCCAACTTTCCTTGAACGACCATCAACATGACGTTGCGGTGAAGATTCCTGAGGTTTTGACAACACTAGTTTTGGACTACGCTGTACGAATTCGGCCAAACTGAGGTTAATTTATTCAGTAGTTCGTTGAAGCATCTACATTGCTGACAATCCTGTAATTTGAATTCTCCATATTCTTCTGAATATTTGATCATCAACTCCGCAAGACAATTCTTCATTATTATCGACTGATTGTTTCGTCCTCTCTTCATAGAGACTTTGTGCCGTGCATATTAACTGTTCAGTATCAACACTAATTTCGACAACACAATAGACTGTGCAGTGATTTCGCTGAACTAAAGCATTTCTTCAGAACTTTCCAGATATTCTTCCCCACGACAGATGGTCCCTACACCATCTCTTACAGAACGATAGCTATTCGTCCTTATAGATGATCCTTTCCAGAGACTCTTACAAATTTTACGTTACAGAAAGCACCTAAAGACTAATCACTACAATAACAGAAACTGAATCCCGAGCGAAGCCGGGTAATACATCTAGTAATTAATATAATACTCACATATAATAGCTAATAATTAATACTTATTATATCAGCTAGTATATCAGTACATATATATTATCAATGTTATAGTTAATATGAAAATCCTCATTAATTTATAGCTGGTGCGTAATATTATGACTGGTTTACATGGAGTGCATTTACCAAACTCCTTTTTGTTAGATTGCAGAAACGAGTTACATTTTATCCGGCTATCTATGAATGGCTTGTATTCGTTTTTTCGATTGCTAAATATGATTAAATAGGGAACTTCTATTTCATGTACAAATCTGATGATAATATAACATTTATACTAACAGAAGATAAAATAACGATATAACATATATAGTTTGACTACCATATCATAATTTGGGACGAATACCTATGTTTTATGGAGAGTTGATAAACTAGAAAATAAAATATGCTGAATAGGAATTAATATCTAAGTGATTACTATCCAACAAGCAGAGTAATTTCATTTTAGAAATAAAATAACAATGGATGAATGGGAAAATAAACGTTGCATTCTTTATTTCATTCTATGTGAAACTTGAGGACTGCTGTCCTTATATATGAAATGTGATTTACGATGAATTCTTTTATTAAATGTTATATATGTAGCATAAAGAGAGGCGTAACACATCTAATTTTAATGCGACAGTAATGCTCATGAATTCATGCATATTTCACGCTTCTGTTGTTAGGATTCAGTGAAGTGAAAAAACTCTTTACTGAATGCAAAAAAGGGGATGTGAAAGCAGGAGATACTCCAAAACTATGATGTCTGGATTACAAAAAATATGATATATTTGCATTATTGATCTACATATCTGTGCTACTGGAACTGCAATAGAAAGATTCGCACAGCTACATGATATTAGGAATGAATATATAAACATCGTAAAGATAACACTGTTGATGAAAATTGATCAGTATGTGTGTATACATTCTATATATATCTGTAATCTAAAAACACTCGAAAGAGCTTGTTTTCAAAACATATCTAAATAATAATCATAATCTTGAATCTTTTATTAAAATGCCATAATATCTTTAAGATTGTAGATATGGATATATCACATCATATATATATATATATATCTATATAACTTAGTCTTATCTCAACAGAATATTATCCCTCAATTTGAATTTGATCTAGATATACCAAATTAAGCTATTAGTTTTCCCCCTAAAAGCCACGTGCGGCCAACACTTATATAAGATCGAACCTCGTGGAACATTTGAAATCGTCATCCCATATGACGCGTTAAAGTCAGGTGTCAATTTTAACCGATTAAAAGTTCAGCGCGTCTGTACATTTCGCAAGAATCAGCGTTCCTCGGCGTCTCTCTACGCACTCTTTTGTATTCGCCCCAAGCCATTAATATGCAGAGTTTTAGCTCTCTGTCCGTTACGTCGCAGCGTTGCGCTCCGAGGTTTTTCCCCGTTATCCGCGAGATATGTTGAGTTAATATGTTTGGAATTTCGACTAAATTATGTCCAGCAATAAAGTAATTCTAAGAAATGAAAGGATTATGTGTCAAATTTATGTGGATGCCTGTGTTCCTCGACTGAACTCCCTGTCTAAGCCTTTGCCACCACTCGTCGACCACTTATACTGTTTAATGTTCAGAGGACTATAAGTACTATGACTTCATAATGTGAAGTGAGGTTTCCTACCTGATATCTGGGATTTTTCGAGTTACCGGCCTGTGTTGCATCGCCCCGCGACAGCTTTCATTACAAGTGTCGGCAGATGTTGCAAAGCTCCTGAACTTTGGTTATCAATACGTGTTGAGAGTTATTTAATAAACAGAGACTGAGCAAATTTTATTGTAAACTCGAAAAAGAATTCTTATTGGACTTACAAATTCTCTCAGGTACCAACAAGTTATTTAGTGTATTTGTTTTAAAGTGTTTTGATGTTCTTTATTTTTTATAATGAATATTTTGATGTTTTGACACAGAACTCAAATTATAATAATTCCAAGTTAGTCGGTTAGACCCTGAACGCAAAGCCGCCTACGACCAACCCAACCCAACCCAACCCAATGGTAGCTCAGTTAGCCTGAATTTAGTGTGTTTTCCCAGGACCTCTGTGGAGCAATTGTCACACCGCAGACTGTCTCACTATTGAAAACCGGTGCTAGATTCATTGGTACAGTGGTATAAATCCATTTTTTCCAAAAATAAAATTATAATGTTGAGTGTTATTGGTTAAACTGAAATTTTAAGACAACTTAAAAAAAAAATTTTTAAAACCTGTTTTTTCCAACTTGAACAATTGTCCAACTTTATTGAATTGTTTATTGCCTTTTTACCTTACTTTAGTTTGTTTGCTATGTTGAACTGTATTTTTATGCCTTCCTTATTAATTTTTTACATGGTGCATTTGAAAAAATCTTTATAGATAAGTCTCTGAAGATATTTACCAAGAATTTTAATAATTGAATTTTCTACACATCATGAAGTCTAAACCTGAATAACGACAAACATCATGACCCAGAGATCCATTTACTTTTTATTTTATTTTTTTTCGTACCTAACACTATTGACTTCACTTTTTAGGTGGTTAAACTTTCCGTGTCGTCCTATTAAATTAAATTAAATAAATTGAAAAAAAACCTAACTTGTTGAAACTTCCTCTTAGAAATATATTATGTGTAAAATTTCTGGATCTCATGGGTAAAAAAACCGAATATGACAATTCTAATTTTGTTTTGCCTTTTTAAAGTTTTAAGTACTTATTTTTACAAAAACAAATGTCGTGTCTTATTGTGTTCCTTAATATACTGTTATTTTTTTACATTCCATTTTAAGTGCATATTAAAGTTTGTGTGAATATTGAAATACTACCATACTCATCCTAACATGTAATTTAAGTGTATTGATATTTTCTTATTTTGATTTGTAATATTTTATGATATGTTGTATGATATTCCATGATTGTGGCGAACACACAAGGATGATAGTTAAACAAAATTTTCAATTTTCAATTTTCAATTCCTGAACCAAAACTTTTTGAAACATTATTCCTCAAAATTATTATATAAAATTACTCTTTTTGCCATACGCGGTTCTCGCCTGATGGAGAGCCTTGCTGAGGGAGTCGGCCCCTCTCGCAAGTCTTTTCCGAAGGGGGGGGGAAGAAATTGAAACGATAAACCTTTCCCTTCATTAACTTTGTCTTATTGCAACAGAATATTACCCCTCAATTTGATTTCGATCTATATATACTAAATTAAGCTATTAGTTTTCCCCCTAAAACCCATGTGCGGCCAACACTTTTATAAGATCGATCCTCGTGGAACATTCGAAATCATCACCCCATATGACGCGTTAAAGTCAGGTGTCAATTTTAACCAATTAAAAGTTCAGCGCACCTGTACATTTCGCAAGAATCGACGTTCCTCGGCGTCTCTCTACGCACTCTTTTGTTTTGGCCCCAAGCCATTAATATGTAGAGTTTTAGCTCTCCGTCCGTTACGTCGCAGCGATGCGCTGCCATGGTTTTTCTTCGTTATCTGCGAGATATGATGAGTTATTATGTTTGTAATTCCGACTAAATTATGTCCAGCAATAAAGTAATTCTAAGAAATGAAAGGATTATTTGTCAAATTATGTGGATGCCTGTGTTCCTGGACTGGACTCCCTGCCTAACACTTTGCCACCACTCGTCGACTACTTCTACTGTTTAATGTTCAGACGACTATAAGTACTATGACTTCATAATGTGAATTGAGGTCTCCTACCCAATATCTGGGATTTTTCGAGTTACCGGCCTGTGTTGCATCGCAGCGCGACAGCTTTCATTACTTACACACACACACACACACACACACACACACACATATATATATATATATATATATATATATATATATATATATATAATTTTGAAAATTGCAAGAACTATTCAAACTATTTGCTTATTCATATTGTTAATTTGTTCATTTCTGTTAATAATACGAATGTGCTAATCAATTGATACCACTATAAATGCCATATGTTTGTTGTTGCTAATGCCCTCTAGCAGGAAGTATTGTAGACCAGATCCGTACATGCTAGCGTATTGAGAGGTGCGTCTCGCGTTTATAATAGCACCACAAGGATCGGAGTCTGATTTACCCAGGTGCCACCTCGATTTTGACCGACGACCCCTAGGTGCGATATCTGGGGGGATTGTATCCTCTCCAGCCCTCTCTGACCTCATTGAGGGACTTCCCGGTTTATGAATTTAACGTGCTATATCCGGCCTAGACACGGAGGTATTTAATGGCGCTTGTCGGGATTTCATTTGAGCACCCTTAGCACCAAAAGCCGAAGCGCTGCTACTAAGCTACTTCGGCCCATAAATGTCACATAACTCTAGACAGTAGCAGTGATTATGCTATAGATGCTGGAGATGCCGCTAATAATGCTATAGATTCTTTAAAGGGGTAGCATTCTTCAAAATTTATTCTTATTGTTGGGATGTCTGTTACTTACGCTCTGTTACTAAACGGTGAAACGATATTTACCGTCTGAAAAACTATCTAACGCTAATCGTTGTACAAACATAGAACGTTTAAATATGAGAAAAAAGTCATGAATTCTTCAAATTTTCATCTTATTCACATTGTTGAGTTATTTACGACGAGAATTTACATGTGAAGGCCTTATTTGAATGTTGGGCCAACTCCACATTTAAAAAAAGATGGAGTTATCCTCACTTTCATGTTCATACAAGTCATTTCTATCTTATTTTAAAACTGTTACACATGCAGTTTTTTTCTGCTGCCAACAGAGGGCTTTACAAATCAGACTCCAGCAGTCATTTCTCAGCACTCATTAGACTTTAAGGCATCTGTATGTCAAAATGAACAAAAATGGAGTTGGCCCACTATTCAAATAAAGCCTTCATGTTTGATCATCAATCATTATTGCCCAAACGCTAGATGGGGAGAGGAAGAAAGGAAATACACTAGTGGGCAATGACGACTTTTTTATTTTGCTGGAGCTCGGTTATCAATTAAACTAGTGGTTCTTAACCTTTTGTTTATCTTAACCTTTTGTTTGAAGTCGACTTGCCAAAAATAAATAAATAAATAATTAAATAAATCATTGGGGACCCTCTTCCAACCAACCCTTTTAGATGCTGAAATTGGTTTGATTTTCTGAATAAATAAGCTATTTGCGATAAACTACTTTCATACTTTGTTACACTTGACCCTAATCAGAGTAACAAAAATTAACGTACGCTTAATAGCAAGCATAAAAGCATGTGAAAACTTTTAAAAAGAATGAGATTTTTGAGCTTGCATTTGTTTTACTAGCTGCAGAGTTGCTGCAAGCACAGAAAATGTATTACGGATTTTTAAGCAAAATAAGGATTTTTCGTGCTTTAATCATCAGTAAACGGAAGAAATATAGGAATTTTTAGCATTTGAACAAAAAATTCGAATTTCTTTTCATTTTTCTTACTAGTGTTATAAACTTCTTGTGAAATCGCGGTCTTTTTGAAACGCTGAAACCGTTTTCCTTCTATTAGCGAAATCCCCTTTCTCTATGTCGGGACTTAAATTTATTTTCCTAGCCAACACTCGTTTTATCACCTCAACCCATTTTTATTCAGCATGATAAGTTCATTACATTCAAAACATGGCCTCTCTATCTCACGTCGACATTGATATCTTTAGAACAACCTATATCCGTTGCCATCTGAGAGCGCAACAATAAACTTGCAATTAGATGCCACTCATGGGGTTAAAATTTGGTGGTTTGGTTTGGAGCGCTACGGTGAAATTTTGCTACACGAGGGCTAAATTAGACCGGGACCTACAGTTTAAAGCCGATTCCGAACGGCTATAATCGTCCATGCCAAGAGTTGGATTGGAACCCACAGACTCTGGTACCGAAAGCCAGCGCCCTAGCCATTCGGCCATCGTCTGGCTTAAAATTTGGTGATTACACATCTTAAAGAAAAATCACGTACCACTTGGGTTTTTCATACTTCCAATTAAGAACCAATGCTTCAGGAAGATTGACTGATAACCATCGTACACTACTCCATATAGTTCTGATATAAATATTGAAACATTTGGAACTGCTCGTCTTATCAAAAAGATTAAGTGAAGAGTTTCAGTTTAGAAATGAATAATGGATGAATGAAAATACATATGCTTGTTTCCTTTATTTCAGTCTGATGGATATTTAACGATAGTTGTATTGAAATATGTAACGTTGTTTATGATAATTTTTAATTAATGTTATATCTTCAGTATAAAGAGACACGAAACGCATCTAATTTATATTCAAAAGTAATACTTGGGAATTCATGCATAATTTCCGCTATAAATTTTGAAGCTTGTAAGACCTTTACAAGTCTCAAACAGATGTATGAAAGGCGCACCATTACAAAAATTAAAATGCTTTTAAATTCACTTCTTTCTTTATAATTCTGATTTCTTCAGCAAAAGACTGTAGCGTCGACATTTACATTTACTCTTGAGACTTTCTATCGATAAGTTTTCAAATAAACAGAAAAGTCCGAACTCAAATAAATCAGTTTAATGATATTTATATTGCTTATAAAGTGTATTATGTAATATCTGAAGTTCTACCTAGATTTGACAACAAGATTGCCCGTGTTATTTTCAAATTATTAATATTTAGAAACATATGCAATAGTATTACGTTTCTTTTCATGAAATTTAATGAGATTTAAAAAGCAAAAACAGACCATCTAAGCCTCACATCCAATCGTTTTGCAAGATACTTGCGAAATTTATGAAATACTAAGTCTATGTGTATTCAATTACGGCTTATGGATTTAGCTGATAATTCTTTATTGCGTTAACTCGAAATTCTCGAAACTTCAAAATATGAAAAACGAGAATTGTCAATACAAAGTGGTTTATTTTTTCAGACACAAAAATTATGAACTTTTTTTATAGTAGAATCACATGGCTCCACAAATCTGTTTAGTTTAAGGGTATTCAATCTACATTTTAGTTTTGCCAAATGCAAATGCTACTGAAAATATTAGGAGAGAAACTTCCTTAGACAAATCGATAGCATAAAATCCTCTTATGCTCCATAAAATACTATATTCTTAAATACAACATATTAATTATATTATTATGTTATTTTCTTGGCAAAATGTATTGACCATGCTGGTTGCTTTAAATACGAATCTTAACAGATTGACATTAGATTCTTACCTTGGAATGGGGAAAATATGCTTAGTTTTTTAACTAGCTACACTGCTGGTCATTAAAACCACAGCACATTGAAGGAGGGATGCTATAAACGTCAAATTCGCATGAAAGGAAGAAGATGTTAGAATATGCAAATGATTAGCATTTAAGCGCAATCGAACAACGGAGGAGGGAGAAACGGCATCTCAAACTCTGTATAAAAGGAAAGTTACGCAGCCGGTTTCTCATTCGCAAATTGCATTTGAATGTTGGTTACTTGTGAGAAGATCATGTTATGCCTCGTATAAGAAAGAGAAAATGGCTACCAGCACGTGTCGGAATTCGATAGCGGCAGAATCGTGGCCTATCGAGAGTGAGGTTCATCGTTCCACGATATTGCTACTTGCATTGGTCGGAATCCAACAATTGTCATGCGACTGTGGTATCGATGGGTTCAGTAGGGTCATACTGAACGCCATGAAGAATCTCTTCGTCCTCCGGCCGCTAACACCCCACAAGACAGACAGCTGTCAGGTCGGCCTTGCAGGATCGTACAGCCACATCACGGATCTTGAATAAGGAAATGATCTTGTTTGCAGCATGACAAATATCCGCACCGACAGTGCGACTATATCTGGAGCAGCACGGACTGTCTGCAGGGCGAGCATTATTGCGGTTTCCCTTGACACTGCAGCATAGAGACGCGTGGCGACAGTGGTGCGCCCAACGGCAGAACTGGATACAGGAGTGGCAGCGCGTCATCTTTTCAGACGAGTCTGGTTTTGCATGCAGCATCATGATGGACGTATCCGTGTCTGGAGGCACCGAGGAGAACGCACGTGGTCTGTTTACATTCGATATCCTCATACGGACCCTGCACCTGGCGTGATGATATGGGCAACCATTGGGTACACGACACGAACATTTGTTCTCGCCGCCGGTAATCTTAAAAGCCAACGTTACATTTCTCAGATTTTAGGGCCGGTAGCTGTGCCCTATCTTCGAGGCATCGGCGACGTCCTCTTTCAACAAGAAAACGCCAGCACGCACGTTGCCCGTCGTTTCCTGACCTACCTCGACACAGAGGGTGTTGGACTGCTGCCGTGGCCAGCAAGTTCTCCAGATCTATCACCCATTGAAAATATCTGGTCATGGGTTGCTGAGAAACTAGGCCGCCACCGCTAAACATCCACTATAATTGATGAAGTTTGGTATAGACTTGAAACAGCATGGAATGACTTGCCCGTATCTGACATCCAAGCCCTGTTCGACTCGGTGCCTAATCGGGTTAGAGCTGAGTTAGCTGCCAGGGGCGGCAGCCGGGTGTACTAATTTTGGACCTGTATATCCCCAAATTGCCTACAAATTTAATCATGGTTTCATTCTACTATGCTGTATACGTATAATAAGTAAAGTTTTTGTTATTCGCTTTCCTTCTTGCTGTTGCAATTTTAATGTTCAGCAGTGTATCTTCCCATTGGAAAGAAATTTAAATATTAATAAAATTTAGATATTAAATGGGTTTAAAATGAGGAGAATTTTGTTATTTTCTAAAATAATTATTCTGAGTTTGAATTTGAAAATAGCATAGTTGAAAGATCAATGAATCTTTCAACATTTGAATAATCTGCAAAGAGATGATGAGATGTAAATTAATATTAATGACAGTAAAAAAAAAAAATTAAGTATTTCTACTAAAAATACAAACTTGAATTGAATGTTTTTGCTCTTTTCTAAAATTTTATTTTTCTTGTTTCAGTAGAGATATGTAAATAAGAAGTTATTTATTTTTTCACTCCAATAATAGTTCAGTTAACGTATGAATATCGTTTTTCGTAGAGCCTGTGAAATTCATAGCATAAATATATTCATGACGTATATTCAGGCACATTTTTATGAACTGTGTCTTTAAGGAAACTCCTCGTAAAATAATATATTATTAATCATGAATTTGGTTATATTTCGTTCTTCAACTGGAAATGATAATGAAAATATAGAAGCCAAAAATGCCAAAATTCCTTAAAATGAATATTAGGTTTTAGAGAATGAAACACAAATACGTAATTTATTAAATATAAAATTATTCTGGCCATTCATTTACGCAAATATTTACGACAAGCTTATATTTTATAGGGGCAAAACGAAATAACAATATCATTTATGAAGAAAATATATGACGAAAGTTTATTATCGTTGTTGCCAAGTGGTTAGAATCATCTTGAAGCACCGAATATGGTGCGTTTGATACCTGCACCGTACATAATCATTAATTTATATTTCTTTTCATAAAGAATTATGGACTGAGCGGGTATCATGCCCACTATAGTCGGTGGTTCAAGCTGATTTTACTACCACTAAATAGCAATGATAATTAACTTTTTCATATATTTATTTTTCTAAATCATTATCATATTTTGTGATGCCTTGTAAAAGATAAGCTTATCGCAATATTTTTCTCAAATGAAGGAACGTAATAATTTTAAATTTAAAAAATGAAGTAATTTTTGTGTCATTCTCTGAAATCCGTTCCTCTTTTTCGGAACTTTTTCTCTTTTTTGTGCTTCTCCTATATATACACTAGCTGAATACCCGTACTTCGCTACGGAGTACATTAAAATTAAATACAACGGTCAATGTATGCAAATGATTTTAAAAAAATATATTTATAAAAAAATCGTAAAGGATATTTTTCTAGACAAAATAATGTAAAAGAAAATATTCAAATTAAATCTAATAGAACATACTAAAGAATATAGTGCAGTTATTATAGTACAGTTTGAGGAACATATCTTTTACTGTATTTTAATATTTTTTTTTATACTGTCCAATCGTGTGCAGCATTAGAAGGAAAAAAATATTTTTTTTGTCTCTTTCGTTGTTATGCACGTGACGCAAAATTAGTTTAAAGTATTACAAAAAGAAAAGAAACCACTTGATCAACATTTAATAACTTAAATTCTAAAAATTAATCTTTAAAAATTCACCAAAAATCAGAAAAGGGAGATAGAGATTCGAAAAAGATTTCATTTTAAAGGAATTTTTATGATCTTTCTTGTGATATAAATTTTAAAACCCTCAGATTATAATTTTAAATGCAAACTTCAAAAAAGTTACAAAACAGCTTAAAAATTTAATTTTATGAAACCTAAGAATTTTTCAAAAATCTTTCTTAGTGCACCCCTACACTATAAGAATAATCGCCATGCAAAATTTCAGCCCTTTACGTCCATGGGTTTGATCTGTGCGTTATGTGTCAGTCAGTCAGTCAGTTACGGAACTGTTTCATACACTGCTGGCCACCCAAATTGCAACACCAAGAAAGACAAGAGATATCACAACAAAATTTATTTTGTAGATAACATGTTAACCAAGTATCAAATGATTAAATTTATAGACTTCTGTGAAGTGTGGTTCCTGCCAAAATCAGTAGCCAGAGTAGCCGCCATTGTTGGAGATCACCGCTGCCACACGCCTCGGCATTGATTCAAAGAGACTTTCGATGAGTTCTTGGGGTACGGCAGACCAAGCAGCTTCCACACGTTGCCAAAGTTGATCTGCTGTGGCAGCTGGGGATGGAATCTGGGTCAATCATAGAGCAACCATCGACCACATGTTTTCTATCGGCGAAAGATCCGGAGAGCGAGGCGGCCAGGGAAGCAATTCAATCTGGCGATTGACGAAGAACCGTTGGACAAAGCGTGCCACGTGTGGGCGAGCATTATCCTGTTGAAATATGGCTGTGAGCAAGCCCTGAAGGTAAGGAAGGACAACTGGCTACAACACCTCGGAGATGTAGCGCTGGCTGTTTAAAGTACAGGCAATGCGTACTAGAGGTGTGCTAGAGTGATATCCAATACCGCCCCATACCATAATACCCGGTGCAGGACCAGTGTGGCGGTGCATAACGCAGCTGTTCAGCATCCTCTCTTCACGGTGTCTCCAGACTCGAATGCGACCATCGTGGTGTTGCAGACAGAAGCGTGACTCGTCAGTAAAGACAATTTCATTCCATTCTGCCGTCCACATCCTTCTGTCATCGCACCATTGGCGGCGGAGACGTCTGTGGTTCTGCGTCAAGGGTAGACAAAGCAATGGACGTCTTGCGGACAGACCACTCTGCTGTAAACGACGTCGCATGGTAAGCGCAGACACTGGATGATGCGTTACAGACTGCATGTGCTATGCTATGGTTCGTGATGTGACTGAGCGATCCGTCACTGCCATGCGCACAATTTGCCTGTCATCACGTGAAGTGGTGCGTTGAGGTGGATGCGATAGAACACGCCGGTCCGTCGTATCCTCCTGCATCCAACGATCACATATCCGCATTACAGTTGTTTGGTTTCGTCCAACACGACTACCGATTTCCCTGAAAGATAATCCACAATCTCGGTAGGCCACTATCCTTCCTCTGTCGAACTCGGATACTTGATCAAAAGATGATCGCTGTTTTCGACGAGGCATAATTGATTGTTTTTTTGAAAAAAACCACAAGAAAAACACAATTGCCGAACTTGAAATCGTCGAAATCTCCAAGCCTAAAATAGCGCTTTGAAGTGACGCCACAGGCGCCCGTGATGTGCGTCTGAGCTGAAATTCTAATCATTTGCATATCTCACCTCCGCTAATGCATGTTGTAAATTTCATGTTATTTGCATGTTTCCTTCAGGGTGTTGCATTTACAGTGGCCAGCAGTGTATATATAGATTATCACTTGCAGTCAAAGATCGGAATATAACGTAGTGTAGATATGAATTTTAGTGTTGTTCTACGAGTGTTTTCATATAGAACACACTTTGAAAAAATGTGTCTGTGTACACATCATGAATATTTTTATGCCATGTGTTACATAAGCGCTATGCAAAATATTATGTCTACGATCACTGAATTATTATTGGAGTGAAAAAAAACACCTATCTTTTATACATACCTCTACTGAAATGAGAAATAAAAAATTTTGTAAAAAAGCAGACAGATTCCCTTTAAGTTTGTATATTTAGTAGATGTGCTCAACAAAAAAATTTTCTTTTTTGTCATTAATATTAATTTACATCTGACCATCTCTTTCCTTTGAAATCTTGAGAGAATTATTAATCCTACTCCATTTTTGAATTCAAACTAAGAATGATTATTTTTGAAAATTATTATACAGGGTGTCCGAGGTAAATGTATACAAAAGTCAGGACTTATATTTACGGAGCTACCCATTAGAATTAAAAAAAATATTCAAATAGAAAGAACACCTTAACAAGTTTTAATATCAATCAAAGATTTCTATCATAGTATCATAGATTTAGATGAGTGCTCTTTTGGATCACGACTAACGTCTAAAATGTAATACACTTCTCTCCAAGTGTTTCGTAGCATATCAGACGTTATTAGACTTTTTTGCTTGCGGATTCATTAAATCCGTTGTGTATAAACAAAGAATTGAAACTCTGGATAATTTGAAGAAGCGTATCATTCAAACAATTCGTGTAATAACTCCTGATATGCTACGAAACACTTGGAGAGAACTGGATTACCCTTTAGACGTTTGTTGTGCTACAAAAGGTGCGCACATCGAAATCTATGATACTATGATCGAAGGCTATGATTGTAATTAAAATTTGGTGAGAAGTTATTTCTATTTAAATTTTTTTTTTCAAATTCTAATGGGCAGTTCCGTAAAAATAAGTCAAGACTTTTGTATACCTTTAGCCCGGAATTCCTGTATTATCATGATTTTAATATCAAAATTTATTGAAAATTTAAATATTTTTCAATTGGAAGAAAGTAAGATACGAAACTATGCACACTTTCCCTATTTGGAGGTACGAAGCTAATGTCAGTGTGTTGGAAGAATCATATTTGAAGCAATCAAGCACAATCAATAAAAATATCACCATGGAAATAACGAAGTATTTTGTGGAACATGCTGTGG
This sequence comes from Dolomedes plantarius, assembly GCA_907164885.2. Taxonomy (NCBI): domain Eukaryota; kingdom Metazoa; phylum Arthropoda; class Arachnida; order Araneae; family Dolomedidae; genus Dolomedes; species Dolomedes plantarius. Next base: position 178,968,570 of record OU015492.1, on the reverse strand, counting down.
ATTTTATGCTTAAATTTTTATGTTTGAATTTAAGTGTTGAAGGGGGATTTAATCAATTTATCTAAGGAAATTTTATTTCCTAAAAGTTTCAACACTATCTGTATTTGGTGAAAAGAAAATGTAGATTAAATATCCCTAAAATAAACGGATTACTGGCGCCATATGAATAAATATTTTTAAAAAAAGTTTCGTCGTTTTTGCTTTAGAAAAAATAAATAGCTTTATTTTGGAAGTTTTTATTTTTCTTAGATTGGACGTTCGAGAATTTCGAGATTAACACAATAATGAATTATCAGCGAAATCCCTAAGCCGTAATTCAATACACATAGGCTTACCACTCCACTAATTTCCTAAGTATCTTGCAAAAAGATTGAATGCGAGACTGAAATGGTCTGTTTTTACTTTCTAAGGCTTAAATGTATGAAGTTTAATAGTATTGCATATCTTGCTAAATACAAATAATCGCAAATAACTTCTGTAATCCTATTGGGTATAATTTTATTTCTTAGAGGTCGTTATGTACATTTAAGTTAATCCTCAGACTGTTTACAATGAGGTTTTAATTTTAAACTCTTTTTTCTTACATGTAAATCTTACTGAAAGGGATTTTCTTTTCATAATATAGTGTCTAAACATTAAAATAACGAGAGACAAAGTTTAAAAATTTGTCTCAGTAATGAAACAGATGAGACATGTTTTAAAATGATGCTTGCTTACAGTAAAGTAATAAAAGAGAAAAATCTACAAGAATTGTCAAGGCACCCGTGCTTTTCAACAAGAATGTTATTCAACGGAATTAAGAAACAAACGTTTTTCTAACAGTATAGAGCATGGTGCAACGACTCCCGTACAATAGCGAATTTTTTACGCTGGGAAATTCCGGAAAGACTAATCAACGTCGTTTGTGCAAATAATTAATTTGGACGGCTGGAGACAGACAGTCCTGGCGGTGTAAAGAACGGAAGTGCTACCAACAGCTCGCGGAATAGTTCGTCAGCTACAAAAGGGAAGTTGCTGACCGGAGGCGCCTAGTCGTCTGGGAGCGTAACTGAATAAAGAAAGGCGGAGTTTTCTAGACCTTCCGATAACATTCAGAGTTGGTATATAAAGTCGCCGAACGCGAGTTAATATGATGTCAGTGATTCAGAGATTAAGTTATTCAGAGTGACGCTGGATCCGGAGACAAGGAGATACTATAGGACCGAGATATACTTGAATGAGCACAGCTACAACTCAAGTCTGAGCTTCCTCGTCGATGCCGTGAACCCACGAATTTAACTCTTTATAATATTTTTTATATATAACTAGCTGAAAACCCGCGCTTCGCTACGGAGTACATTGAAATTAAATACAACGGTCAATGTATGCAATTAATTCCAAAAAAATATATATATATATATATTTATAATAAATACGACGATCAATGTATACAATTGATGTAAAAAAAACATATTTATAAAAAAATCGTAAGGGATATTTTTATAGACAAAATAAAGTCCAATCGTTTGCCGCATTAGCAAGAAAAAAATATTTTTTTTTGGCACGTGACGATAAATTTATTTAAAGTACCAGAAAAAGAAATCACGTGATCAGCATTTAATAAATTAAATTCTAAAAATTAATCTTTAAAAATTCACCAAAAATCAGGAAATGGAGTTAAAAATTCGAAAAAAATTTCATTTTGAAGGAATTTTTATGATCTTTCTCGTGATATAAATTTTATAACCCTCAATGTATTATTTTAAATGCAAACGTAAAAAAAGTTTAAAAAACAGCTTAAAAATTTAATTTAAAAAATCTAAGAAGAATTTTTGAAAAATCTTTCTTAGTGCACCCCTACACTATTAGAAGAATCGCCATGCAAAATTTCAGCCCTTTAGGTCCAGCGGTTTGGTCTGTGCGTTGTATGTCAGTCAGTCAGTGAATGAATGAATGAATGAATGAGTGAGTCAGTTACGGAACTGTTTTATATATATAGATAACCAGCATTTAGTCAACAAATGCAATTAAAGCATTGAATACAAAAAGGCTGAGTCTTTTAAGGCAAAGTTCTTACAAGGGTTACCCAAACTGCGGGTTGCATACTGTCCACCAAGCTTTTATTTTCAGCCCAAACACTCACACCCATTATCATGCAGCTGCTTTTGTAAGCCCAATTTTGGAAATGAGTGCCTGGAAAATACAAAACTTTACAATAAGGTGCCGCCTGCTGCTCACGTTGTTCACACCAACGTATCTTTGTAAACCCTCCAATTTCAAAATGACATACGCGAAGAATATATATAGAAATCGGCTTACTGATTCTTATCTTGATGACTTATTGAGAGTAGCAAGTATAAAGCATAAACCTATTCTTATTATCTATATATATAAAACAGTTCCGTAACTGACTCACTGACTGACATAAAACGCACAAACCAAACCGCTGGACCTAAAGGGCTGAAATTTTGCATAGCGATTCTTCTTATAGTGTAGGGGTGCACTAAGAGAGATTTTTGAAAAATCCTTCTTAGATTTTTTTAAATTAAATTTTTAAGCTGTTTTAGTAACTTTTTTAAAGTTTGCATTTAAAATAATAATTTGAGGGTTATAAAATTTATATCACGAGAAATATCATAAAAATTCCTTTAAAATAAAATCTTTTTCGAATCTATACCTCTATTTTCTGATTTTTAGTGAATTTTTACAATTTAATTTATTAAATGTTGATCACGTGATTTCTTTTTCTGGTACTTTAAATAAATTTATCGCCACGTGCATAACAACTAAATAGATAAAAAAAAATTCTAATTTTATATATATATCGTCGTATTTATTATAAATATATATATATATATATATATATATATATTGGCATTAATTGCATACATTGACCATTGTATTTAATTTGAATGTACTCCGTAGCGAAGTGCGGGTTTTCAGCTATTAATATTATATAATTATATTGGTTAGATTATTATATTATTAAGTATAGGGCTCTATGCTGCGGCCCGCGTAACGTACGAAACATATTGTTTCGATGATCATGTGGCAGAGAAGTCTATTAACATATCCCACTTCTGAGACCAAAATGATCCGTTTTTCCTGAGTTCGTTAGGATTGAATAAAATCTCTGCAGAAACTACACAAAAAATAAAATTTATTATTCTGTAAATTCTGCAGGCGCATACACAAATTCAAACAGAGAACACGTAAAAAGTCTTCTATACAGCAGAAAACTCTAAAAACACAAGTCAGGATACCAGAGTCTTCAATACACTGCACGCCTAACGCACTTTCAACACATTTGGTTCTCAGTAGAAAAGAACTGAGTTCCAATTCCAATGTCACGTATATTTATAGACTTCCAAAGCTCCCCCTATCGGTCAGTCAGCTAGATATCTCTAAAAGCTCCCAGAAAGGTCTAGACGGCACGTTGGTGACCATTTGGCAAAATATCGCCAAATGTGGCGAAATATCACCAAATTTATCACAAAAATATGTCACCAAATCCATAGCCAATTTGGCGAGAACTCTCATATTTGGCTAGATTACCGTAGACTCGTAAAATTCCTAACAATATGTATGTGGCCCGGAAAAAGATGGTTTAGTATGACTGGAATAGAGTAATCAGAGTGTTAATTGTAATAGCGAAATTTTCTGAATTCAAGTGAATTAAATATTCATGAACAGACAGATAATATAATGTTAGGTTACTGCATTATGTACATAACAGGAGCACCGCATCTGTTTTCTTATTATCTGAAGAAAAAGAAATGTCATTTCTTGACTATTGTTCTAATTGAGTTTACTAATCCAAAATTATTCATTTACGGACAGAGTTTTTGATAACGTAATTACTAAAACATATAATTTAATTATTTTTTATACGTTCCAGAATATATTATGTAATTTACATGTTTTACTGGTTTATTTATATTTTATATAAACGCAAAAGAGATAATAATGAATTCAAAATATATTATGTGACTACAGCATTTACAGTTATTTGATAATTTCACATAATTAATTTCTTACTAGTGCCTGTAACAGGATTATTCAGATTAGAACTGCCACGTAATTATAGTAAAAAAAATTTTACGCATTGTTTATAGTTATAAAATTCGTCAGATATGAGTAAAATATATTCAAGATTTCATCCTTCATAAAAATTTCCCCTCAATTTTTAGAAACATAAATCGAATAACAAATGTGAAGTCATTTTGGCACATATCGAGTCCAAATTAAATATTTAGAAACTTCATTAGAAAAAATCTATTTAAGGAAATGCGTTTGGACTCGTTTTAAAGCATATTAGAATATATAATTAAATTATCATTATATTTTCGACATAATTTATCAGAATTTTGTATGACTGCAAATACGATTCGCATAAAATGAAAACGAAGTAATTTTCTGCTCTCGGGAATAAAATTTGAATAACATTTTCTCTGCGCTCCAAAACTGTCATTAGCATGTAATTATGCTCTAAATATGTGAGTGGTTGCGGCATAATTTTCAAATTCTGATGCAAGCGCATTTTGATGGTAACTTATCTACAAGTGAAAAGAGTAATACGAATATATTAATAAAATGTGCACAAAGCGTATGCTAATATGGAACTTTTACAAAAACAAAATATTAAAATACTTCTCAAAAATTTCAAAATTTAATGGAAAACGTCATAAACTATTTTTTGCTTCTTTTCAGTATACATATTTATTGAAATTCAAATTCCGTACATGAGAGGATAGTGTTACAGTTGATAAATTCATATTTAATGGGAAATAAAATGGCGTCGTATCATATGTAACACATAAATTCAAAGAAAATCGTCTGTGAGGCAGATTTATTTCGTCTGAATCGAGAGCTATTGTTAAAAGACATCCACATATCTTAATGTGTCTCCTAAGACACACAACATTAATTTATAAAATCAAAGAAACTTATATGAGCTTATGTCTTTAAGCTTTAGAATTTTTAAATTATATTTAAAGACCAACTTACATTCTTCGGTTATTTAAGGTAATTTAAAAATTAACAATTTGCTGAGACTTAAAACTGATATGCATTATATATGCAACATAATGCGATAATATAAATGCAACATAATGCATTTTTAAAATGTACATAAAACACAAAAATAAAAGGCCTCCTTAAAATCTCTAAAATCAATCGAATGTGCTTTCTAAAAGTAGTTTTAACGCAAATTCCTAGTATTTCATGAAGTGTTTCCACAGAAATGGTGGTTAAGTAATCCCTATTTTCCAAAAATGTTTCCAAATATATCTGAATAACGGACTTTCAAATTACCGTGTCACTAATAATAATGGACAAATAGTGATTATAATTGCCTGAAAATGTAACCTCCCTTGAAAATCTTTGTTATTTTCTAGCATTTATCTTCTTTAAGCTAGATGTGGCCCTGGATGTTTACATTATATTTATTTTTGATGTCAGACACATCAATATAAATGTGCTGTCTTTATGTGCCGGTTACTGTTTCAAAAATTATTCCAGCAAGTTTTAAGAAAAATGTCCCAGAAGTGAATCTAGAGACATACACTTTTCCCAACAGAAACCGGGGTGTCCCAAAAATGACAGACGATTTCAAAAATTAATTGAAGAAAAAGGGAAAGTGATAGAAATGTACGGTTTGCTGCTTAGGGTGACTGCCTACGTTAGGAGCCATTTTTTTAAAAAAATTGTTTTTTTAAGGATTTTTTGGTCTCTTATGGTAAAACAGCATTTAGAAATAAAAAATAAAAAATAAACTTTCCTGTAAATACCATACTTTTTTATAAATTGGTCAATTTGAAGAAATTTTTAATGAAATTTAGCTGAAACGCCTATTACTCTGAACAAAATTCTAATGCTGCTATTTTAATTTGATTCTTACACATGAAAGATATAATAGTTATCTTTAAAATGACCTACAATCTAAGAGAAATTTTAAAATTAAAAAATAATACAGACAATTTTATTTTCCAATATGAAAATTTTCCCCAATTCGTCATTCCTTTCCTTATAAAAACAGCCCCAAACAAAAAAATATTTATTATACATCAATTATTGTACGTCATTTCATTAACAATAGCATCTAAAATATTTCCTGAAAATTTTATCAAATTATATGCATTATTATGTGAAATATCATGATAATGGTAGAGATTTGTGCTAAAAAAACATAATTCTGAGAAAAACGCCTTTAAAGTTGTTTGTCACTTATATTTTGTATAAGAAGATGTTTTTAAAATAGCTATAACTCTGCTTCTAATTGATGTAGAATGAAAATCTAAGTGGTTTTGAAAAGAGTAAAGATTGAATTACAAGATTCTTGCAAAAAATAAAATTGATCAAAATAGTAAAAAAATGGATGCGTTTAAAGTTGTTTGTCACTTTAGTTTTGTATTAGACGGTGTTTTTTTAAATAGCTATAACTCTGCTTCTAATTCACGTAGAATTAAAATTAAAACGGTTTTGAAAAGAGAAAAGATTGAAATACAAGATTCTTGCAAAAAATAAAATTGACCAAAATAGTCAAAAAATGGCATTTTCAACGTAGGCAGTCACCTTAGGTAACCAGGAAATTTATTCTCACCGATTTTCAAAATTAGTTACAAAGCTCGTCAATAGATGGTGCTGCTATTCTGTACGCATTCCGTCCTTTCAGATCGGTATTACATCTACATTCTAGCGTATGCTTCAAAAATGGTTTATTCGCTGAAACAGCGAATTTTTATTGTTTTCGAGTTTCATCACCTGGATCACAGTTTTGTTGCAACGAGGCGCAGTTTTCAAAGGAGATTCAATGTCAGAAACGGTCCGGCAAATAGTACAATACAGGCACTGTTCAAAGAAATTCAGCGTACTGGGAGCGTCAATGACGACCGTGCTGGAAATGTAGGCCGCCCAAGCGCAGAAGTTTCAGAGGCGAATGCTGCAGTCATTCACCAGTTCATCCAACATCGACCCCGAGTTTCCGTTCGCCATGTTGCTTGTCAGACAGGACTACGACGAATGACTACACACCGAATCATGCGTCAGAACCTTAACTTGTTTCCTTACAAGGTCCAGACTCGACAACCTCTGAGTGCTGATGCCATTAATGCACGCCAAACGTTCGCAAACGCTATGCTGCTGAAGTTGGATGCCTGAGAAATCGATGTCGGAAACATTTGGTTCTCCGACGGATCGTACTTTTTTTCTGGATGGCTTCGTTAACAAGCTTAACTGGCGCATTTGGGGAACAGAAAATCAGCACGTAGCCGTACATTCAACTCTGCATCCATCAAACGTCAGGGTTTGGACCGCCATTTCCTCCAGAGGACTTATTGGGCCCTATATTGGACACCAAACGATTACTGCAGCAAAATATCTGCACATCCTCCATGAATTTTTGGCCATTTAGAAAACTTTGGAGGACGGTAGGAATAGTTCGTGGTTTATGCAAGACAGTGCCCGGCCACGTCGAACGGCTGCAGTGTTCGATTTTCTCAGCGAACATTTCGGTGATCGTGTCATTGCCCTTGACTACGTGAAGCATACGCAAAGTGGTATGGATTGGCCTCCTTATTCGCCAGATATGAAGCCATTCGATTTTTTTTCTTTCAAGGTACTTGAAAGACCTAGTGTATCGTCACAATCCACAAACTGTAGATGAACTGGAACAAAAAATCTCTGCTGCTTGTCAGAACATTCAAACTGAAATATTCGCACAGGCGTCTGCGAATTTTGTCCTCAGACTGCACCACGTTGTTGCTGCAAACGGTGGTTATTTTGAAAACATTGTTTTATATTTTTACAAGTCAGCAGCGCTATCTGTTGACGAACTTTGTAACTAATTTTGAAAATTTGTGAGAATAAATTCCCTGGTTACCTAAGCAGAATGCAGCAAACCGTACATTTCTATCGCCTTCCGTTTTTCTTTAATTGATTTTTCAAATCGTCGGTCATTTTTGGGACACCCGGTATCTATGGCTTTCTAGAAGCTCGTGAACTATTTCTTTGCAGTTTCATTATACATTCTGATCCAAGTTCCCTTTCTTATTGCAGTAAAAGATTACCTTCCCTCTCAGTCAATGTCTTGGAGTCCAGGATCTTCTTTGTGGATTAACAAAGACTAACTCTTTGGCGTTTCCCATTTGCCAAGTTCTGGGTATACTTGTTTTTAACAGATAAAAGTCCAGCAGTTTTTATTCGATTGTAATAACGCTATTAATTACAATGGAATGTTCATTAGCTGAAGTTCTGTTGTTAACTATTAATTTGTTTTAGATAGGACTAACTTCCAGTGAAAAAGTACCTCAAGGAATCGCCAAAAGTTCAAACTCTACACTTTCTTTATCTGGGGTTAGAAAGGCTCTATTGAATGGAATTTTGGTTTTAAGCGTTTTGGTTCTTTTTATTCATTATCACATTAGAACATTCATTCATTCCTGGCACGCCAGCCCAGGGTGGGTCAAGGCTAGGGATGCCACATCGATGTCGATGTTTTAAACATCGATTTTTTGAAGCCGATGTTTTTTTAACATCGATGTTTTGTGCTCGATGTTTTACGTTGTCTCGATGTTTTTTTATTTAATGAAAAGTACCGTAATTAAAAAAAATTACCACGTTGCATAATTTTCACACTGAGTAAATGTAAGTCTGAATTCTGAAAAGGACGAATACAAAAGGGGGAACGATTCCTTAGCAAACAGACAAATGGCAATTGACAACCAATGAACCAATCAGAGCGCTTGGAATGTTCCTGACACCCCAGAACCTTCCATGGGGTTTAATTTTACAAATAGTATATGCACGAGTGCATTCATTTAAGTCTTTGTTTTGTACTGGTTTTATATAAGTTGACGTTAATATTTTTAGTAAGATGCCTCCCAAAAGTACCGTTTGGAAATATTTTTACAAACCCTCTGACAAATTGGCGAAATGCAATATTTGCCTTAAGTCCCTCAAAACTTCTGGTAATACCACGAATTTATCTGGACATTTGAAGGCAAAACGTGGCGGTATTTACAACGAGAATTTTGAGTCATCAATGTAGCCCAAATCAACCAAGTTTTTGTCATTTGTGTCTGCCCAATCAGAGAGTAAAATTAAATCACCCCCTCCCCCCCGACTAACGGAAGTAACATTAATGTTAGAGATTACTAAACCAGTTTTAAAACATGGATGTTCTAAAACATCGATGTTTAAAAACATCGATGGTTTTTGGGCGATGTTTCATTAGCATCGATGTTTTAATATTGAATATCGATGTTTCAAAACATCGATGTTTTGTTATCGATGTCGCATCACTAGTCAAGGCCTTCTGAACCAGACGTTTCCAGCCACCTCTACTAGCAGCCAAATTCCTCCGATTCCTAGCTTTAAGGATTAAACAATCCTCCTCAATTGCATCCCCCCAACGAAGTTTAGGTCTTCCTCTTCTTCTTGTGTTAATTTGTCTAGCTCAGAAAATTTCCTTTAATATGTTACATTAGTTCATACGGATAACATGCCCAACCCAACTGAGGCTGCATATTTTAATATTATGAACAACATCTGGATTTTGAACATTCTGTATAATTCGGAGTTGCGTCTTCTGCGCCAGACACCATTTTCCAGTATACCTCCAAACGCACTTCAAAAGATCATTTGAACAATGAAGTATAATTATTTGTGCTGTAGATACGATATTTTATAGGAACCCATTTAGCAAAGCGTCTGACCTCCAGTTCTGCTAAAGGAACATTTTCATTAACTGAAATTTTGATGTCAAACGATACATTCAAAAGTTTACTTTATCGTACAAATTTAGATATAGGATCTCAAATATTACAGTTGAATGAAAATGGTAGGAAAGAGAATATTTTCTGGATTCCGGGATGTTTTCAAATTTTTTAATCCTCACAAATATTTATCAAAAATAAGCCTTGTTTTTCTGGCCTCTTCGAAACATCGCTGCTGAAAAGGACACTGGGCAGGAGACCTTAAATACGACTTTAAGCAATAAACACCTATGGAGAATAACAAATGTGACAGGCTCACGATCCCATGAGATTGCCTGGCTTTGAATTCAAAATTAATTTTCTGACAATATTTTCAGGGAAAATAAAACGTTTCATCTTTGAGTGTTCAAGATAAACTTATCATAACTATAAAGCTCAATGCATTTCTCCATTAGTTAAATTATTATTAAATTATTCTATGAGATATAAACTCCTTAAACAACAGCACATTATGTAACCGCATTGTGAAGTTACATAATGTGATAATGATTTAATACGGCACTCTTATTCTCAAATTAACTGGAAATCTGTTCAAAATTTAAATGAGGATTTTAGATATTCATACTGGAGTATCTTATTGTGCAAAAGATTTAATCTAAGATTCATGAAAATTAATTCTGATTTATGAATTTTAAACAGTAGTTTTTTTACTCGCATTTCTTCGTTTTACAATCCGTGCATGGCAGAAAAAGATGAGGTAAAAAATTTAATACAAGTTATCAAATCTTAAGATTATATATAATATACCTTTTAGCTTTTTTTATATATTTTATCTTTCTTATTAAGTCCGATTTTTTAAGCACATTAAATTATATTTTTCAGATTATAATCTCCATTAAAAAAACATAAAATTTTTTTGAAATACTTCAAACACGAACTGAACAACTGGATCAAATAGTTTCATAGTTTTTATCTCCTAACTATAAATTTAGCAACAAAAATATTTAAAAAGTCATCTAAAAGGAAAATATTTCAAACGGGTTGATACATTTCGTAAAATTTCCCAGATATATTTTTGAAAGTTGAGTTTATTTGTTACAATACTTGCTTCATCTCAGGTAAATGCTGGATTCTTGCCAAAAAAATCTCAAGCGACAGAGGCAGAATTGCTTTAAAATATTTCGAGTAGAAAAATAAGTAATTTTGATTTTCAGAAATGGGGATACTCAATTCGATATTTTTACAACAAAAACCTCTCCTATAATAATAACCAATTTTTTAACACCATGTTTTCTAATAGGAAAGTAATGGATATTTTTCTGTTATGATACCCGAATGGCGTCAAATACTTAAAATGCATGAATGATATTGATTGGACTTCAATGCAGCGTAAGATAAAATTACTGACTGCTAATTGTTAATTAAAAAGGAAATTAATTAAAATGGTATCTTTTGATGCAAGATAAAACGCAACAAGTGTGAAATTAGAATGAAGGAGAAAAATTAAACTGTTTAGGTCTGGAAACGAATTTAAAAACGGAAATATATTTTAGAGGCATGTATTAGAAGATTGTATGCTCTATGCTATCGCATCAGGATGTTCGATATAACTATCAGTAGGAATAATTTATTTTCGTATTTACGAAATAGATGTGAATAAATGCGAAATTTGCCGTTATGAGCGAATAAATGCAAAAAAAATATTTATTTACTACTTTTCGGTGAAAACTCTTTGATAAACGGCTTTTTAAGCGAAATTAGGTAATAATAGTAATAAAACATTAACATAATAGTTTAACTAAGACCAACCGAGGTCTAAAATCGAGAAATCTCACTGTTCTTGAGATTCGCTCCGAATTTCACCCGAACCGTTTGTCCGTACCGGAGTCGAACATAAAAATCTAACAGTAAAAATCAACCATCAAGTTTTATGGAGCAATTTAACAGATTTAAGAACTCTCTTGAGTGCCAGAGTCATGAGTATTTCAGCTACTTAAGTAGTCCACCAACTATTGATATTGTACAGATTTTAATTGCAACGAAATGCTGCTACTTTAATAACTTTACAAAGGCAGCTATAGAAAGCTTCTATAGTCCCGTTAACAGAGTAGATGCTGAGATATTTTAGTATGTACAACATAGTAATTAATGACAGAAGGCAAAGACTTAAGTAACACAACGTGAAGACTACTACAATGTTTGATTTTAACTAAGATTTTTGATTCTTAACTATCAAAGTAAGTAAAATTGTAATAATTTTTAATAAACTAGAAATTTTTGAATTTATATTTTTTAGCGAATAAATGCGAAATTTTATATATTATAATTTTTGTTGTTCTGAAATATATTTTTTATTCGAAATTGACGTATCCCTAACTATCACAAAAAACCCGAATGTGGGAAGGATGTTCCATTTTATTTTAAATTTACGTGATGATTAATTATGCAGATAAATGATGGACCAAGTTTTCTATTTTCTATTATATTCTAATTAATTTTTAAATTACAGTCAAATTTCTATTTATTCTGTTAAAAAAACTAGAAATGCAATTATAAAATTTATTTCGATTGCTGAAAACTAAATACAAAAGCGAGATTAATAATAATATACCATTATTTTTAGAAACATTTATTTTAACTACAGTATGGCCCTTATAAAAGTCTTCCAATACAAGATTTATTTTTACAATCAATTTTAATTTTAGAAGTATTGACATTTCCAAACATTTTCACTCGCGTAAATATCAAATATATCTGTACAATTTATTTGACGTCATTGCCATAAGATATTATTTTATAATTGATGCTACTTGTGTTTTTGTTTCGATAATTCTTATTTTTTAATCAACGAAATCTTGGTTGTTAGTTAACTCACATAAAAATGTTTACTCTTTATTTTTATTTTTAAACAGAATGAAGTATTAAAGAATTGAAGTATTAAAGATTATCGTTTATACCGCATTTTGCTTCGCAGAAATTGCTTTTTATTTTTCAATAATATCAGCATATAGCGTTCATACATTTTTTTTATTTTTTCAGAGTTGTGAAATCTTATTTATTCTCGACATTTAGTGAGATTCTGTCATAGTGTAAAAATCCTTTAAATATTTCAATAATAACTGACATACAGTGAGAAAAAATTGCCATGAATATTAAACTTCAACATTTTCAATTTTTTATACTACATCTTTAAAAGTGTGTCACACTATGTACCAAAAACTGCCGAGAGTTAAACAAAAATTTATATTTAAATGTTCGTCTTCAATTATTCTGAATTTTTGTAAACCCCCCTCCCTCACACTTTAGAAAAACATCTGTAGATAAGTTTATGATGATAATAGCATTCTTGCTCTAGAAGTATTAAAAGAGAAAATATCAATCGCACTAATTCCCGAAGTTGTTCAAGCATAGACTTTTATGAGCTGGCAAAATTAAATCCAGGGGGGGGAATAATTTATTTCGTGAGAAATTTACATGGATGCATGAATTCCCTTCATTTAATTTCTGGAAGTATCATTAATATACATCTTAAAGAAGCTCATGTACTTTCTTCCTTTCCACATGCTTTAGCCACTAGCATTTTTGTAATAAAGTTATGCCCCGTAAGAAAATTTGAAAAAAAGATTAATCTTCATTTCGCATTAAGAAATCTTAATGACATCTGTAAGTGGTCTAAAAAAAATCTTGGTCTGAGTATCATTATATAACCATTTTGAAAAGAAGAAAATTATATTAATGCATCCCAAAAAAATCACAGAAGTGAGACCTAATGCTTTTTTTTTTAAACATTTTAAAAGCAGCTCATAAAAGAGGAATTAGACGGTTTTTAAGTTAAAATGTAAGGAATATTTTCCAAACAAGTTATATTAATTCCTAAAATAACAAAGATTGTAACTTATTAACATGTTAGTATACTTTCCTAGCCAAAAATTAGTATTATGAATGAAAACTGTTGCAATAGTTATCGAATTTATTTTCATACTTCACCATTAATAGATAATGAGGAACTAATTACACGTTATTAAATGTCCATTTTAAGATGTATCCCAGTGTCTTAAAAGTACAAACATACGAAATAACATTTAACTAGTCCTTAAAAATACTACAGTAGATTGAAGATTGTGATACGTACTTCTCTGAATAAACAATGAAGACCTATGATTGTTTTATTCTTGTTACTTTAATAAAATCCTTTTTAAATCTATTGAATATAAAATTTAAAACCTATATATAATTCCTCATTTAATGATGTAGAGGACTATAATTAGAGATTATCTGTGTTTTCAGATTTCGTGTTCTTGGATGCTTAAACAAAATAAGAAAACTTTAATTGTCTCGGATAAATAGAAGTTCAGATTACGTAAATACGATTAAGGCTATAAATACCGAATTCTAAAATGCAGCAGTTTTAATATTTTTGATGCCGACTGAAATGGTAACTAGAGCAATGCAAAGTATTATGAGTACCTGAAAAAATCTATACAAAACAACTAAGAAAAAAGATTAAAACATTAACGCTTAAAAAAATTTCATGTATAATAACACTATATATTCATGAGCATAGTCAACAAAATTTAGTCATCCCTTTTTTTTGCATCCGTCAAAATACGTTTGAACTTAACATATAATAAACATTTTTATGCTCACATTATTGACAACAAAATTTAAAAAAACAGTAAGAAACTGCAGATAACGAAAGATTGTCGAATAAAGATTCCATAAAAACTTTGTGTTTGTTTGTACCAAAGATAAAACCATGTACATGAGTGTCTATAATACACAGCAGTTGCAAATAAGAAGAACGGCGAGTATATAAGGTACAAACACATAATGGACATGCATCTATATTCTAGCTCTTCATAATTTCACGAGTAAAAAAACATTGAGATATAGTTGAATATGTCAAAAAGACGTCTCAAAGACATCATAAAGATTCTATATATTTAATATAATGATACGACAACACAAATTGGACAAAAGAAAGCTTTTATTTGGATTACACATTTTCCACATGAGTACTATCATCTAGTTTTTGTTGGCCATTCGCAGAGCCGTTTTTTTGTGCGTTCATAACGCTTCCGTTTTTTGTGAAATACGTATCATTCCAACGCTCTTTGTGGTTTTTGCATGTGCTGAGTATTTTGCCACGGGAAAAAAGTGGGCGATGCCATTCAAAAAATTTCGAGTTTCTAAACCTATAACCGTAACCGTGAGCGTCACTTTGTTTCCGTTCACAGAATCCCGAGCTCATACCTCTGAATAAGTATATCTGAAATTTCATCTCGATCTGTTGAACGGAACAGCCGCTAGAGATCCATATATTGGCAATTTTTTTTTTACCACCCTGTACACAGAAGTTGGAAATGAGTGGAACGGGGTGTAAATAAGTTACGAACACATAAGTTCACTGGTAAGAAAACAATTAGATATTGTTAAACATGTCTCAAAACATCATAAAGACGAATGTCAACGGTGACTAGTCGTCTCGCTAGGCCACTCAGTGTGGGCGCAAACAGCTACTTAAATCTTCAACAAAATGACATGTTAATGATACGGAGGCCATTCCTGAACACAGGATATATTCAGCATCGAAACATTCAAGATATCCGGGGCCTGCTATAGCATTCGAAGACCATGCAACTGCAACCGAAACAAGCATACAACTGCAAGGAAACAATCATTTGACCTAGCAGAAGTCACTGCAGGAGTCAGTAGAGAAACTCCTTACCTGAGAATATACAAAGATAGCCTGTATGCAAGTCATGGATTTTCCTTTTCTTATCTCTTCCTGGGAGGTCTGTTTAAGACGGTATTGGTTTTTGATGACGGTCAAATGATTGAGGAGAGCTTTCTGATGTAATAGATGAAGGTACAGGTTAATCCAAGATACATTTATCATGGGAGAAACTGGAACACACAGCATTCCATCAATGTTCGCAAAAGACCCTCCTATCACGTTGTATGATTCTGTGAGGTGGAATTGGGATAAATAATTGCACTGATCTGCCTATCTACAACAGAAGTTCCGTGACCATTCGAATGGACGTAGATGAGGGTTTACAATCGCAAGTAAGGCTTTTAAGGGATGTTTATGAACCCAAGCTACTTCTGAACAATAATACCCGACCTCATGGAACTCCACTGAGGGTTGATTATCATGTAACAACTGGGTGACATCGCTCCATTCGATTGACTGTTTTTTTCCTTTCTTTTGACAGATATCAAACTGAGCACGTGTCTCAGGATTTCAAGTTTCTTTGCCAGACTCCTCCTTGGATCCTCATTGAATTAAGACGTACCGTAGTAGCCGAATGTGTTAATTTATAGTTCAAGTATTAGATAAGAGTTCAAATTAATTGCACAAACAAGCGATGCGATATCCATTTATCAGTTAGTTATGATGACATACTTCTCTAACTTTTCAAATCAGTATAAAGCATTAATAGATTTTTACTGTAAATTTTACAGGTAAGAAACGTATTTTTTATACACTTTTTTTTATACACTTCTGTTAATATTGTGCAAATTCCATCAGCAGCGCAGCAAGAAGCTATTTCTAGACGGGATTTCAATGAAGAATTTTGACCATTATTTTACGTTTTAACTCCTGAATTTCTTTACTCGGTAGATTTCTTCTATTTACTCTCAAGGAGAGGGCTTATACCTTTTCACAAACTCCTTTTCATGATAGTACCATTGTATTTTATCATCTTTTCTCAGACTACCAGACAGAATGCGTGAAACAATCTACAGACCAAGTGTATTCATTAAATTGAACACCAGTTATAATTCTACGTATAGATCTGATGCTTATGATCTGATGCATGTTACATTATATTTTACTGATCAACCACAGAACTGTCGATAAATTTTTTTCTTTCTTTCGACAGTACAAAGCATTGGAAATCTTTTTCTGTTTTTCAAAAAAGAATGATATTTGTGTGTAAGTAGGGCATTGTCACATATGGTGACAGTTTCGGCAAGAGGAAGACTGCACTAACGATCATCAGCTTATATTCATTGGTTACAAACTTTTATAGGCTGTTCACACATTTTTTAGACGAAGTATATTGTATTCACAAAACTAAATTACATAAAATTCTTGTGTTTTAAATGTTCTATTTGACATCCCTTATTCTGAACTATCTTTCGACACCGCAATTTCCAGAATAATAATGCCTTTTGAAGTGTCAGAAGAGGTATTCTATCCCATTCCTCCTGAACAGCTTTCCAGAGTCCTGTAAGGATTTTGGGACGACGTTTGGATAATGCAGATTTTAAAAGTCCGAAAGCACAAAAATCCATAGGTGATACATCGGGAGATTTAGTAGGGATATCAGTGAAGGGTATGGCCTTGATACCAGTTTTTTGTTCTATTTCTTTTAGGAAATTTACAGTGGATTTTGATGTGTGACTGCTAGCTTTGTCCTGATGGAGTCTCACAGATTGATGGCACTGTGGGTAAAGCGATGGTATTTCATTCAGAAAAATTGGCGATAAAATATGTTCCAGATAGTATTTGGAGTTAATCTTGACATTTTTTTCCACTCTCTTTATTTTTAAACTTGTCATTATAAGAAAAACCAGCAACAATCATGAATCCCTTAGAAAAACTTTCTTTCGATTCTTTGAACCATGTACTTAAATTTTTTTCTCCCCTTTTATGATAATAAATGTCTCTTTTTTTGTTGCAATCATTTAAATACACCCATGATTCATCTATTGTGACAATTGTTTTCCATTTTTCTTTGGATAAGTGTTTCTCATATAGAATTCTGCAGCGTGTCCTGCGTTCAGCGATATGATTTGGAAGAAGACGATGCACATTGCGTTTTTTCGCTTTCTTAAGATTTAAATCAACGTTTATCATTTTGTTTACAGTGGACACCGAACATTTTAATGATTTTGCAACTGTCCTTTGATTAGGGGGATTTTCTTTTAACATTAAACAACGTACCTTTGCAATAGTCGAAGATGTCCGTTTTTTCCTTGGATACTTGTTTGGAATTTTTGTCCCACTTGAGGCTCCAATTTCACGTTTTTTTCCTTTCTTGTTGACGATATTACCTATCGACGCTTTAGATATCACAAAACCATGACTCTCACATCGTTTTTGGATAACGGAGTATGCATATTTCTTTTTGGAAAGAGCATAGATGTAGCCTTCGAACCACTGTTTTGTTAAAAACGCCATTTTGAATAAAAATAAAACTTTCAAGCCGCAGAGGATAATTTTGGCTTTTAAAAACATAGTACAATTGCAATTATTTCTTTTGCAGCAAACGATTTTTTATTACCGCTTACCAAAATCGTCTAAAAATGTGCGAACAGCCTCTGTATTTATAACTTTAATCATATTAAACTTTAACCATATCGTATGGCAATGAGGATAATGCTAAATTAAACTTTGATAAATTCTCCGCAGTTCTCAGATATTAATTAACTGCTTATAAATCTGTTTTCCTGCATGTGTACTGTACAATATATGCAGCATCATAATACGGTATCGCTTGGCGGCAATTTAAATCGTTGATTTTGTTTGTGAGTTATACGTATCAATGTAGGTAAGCATTTCACAGTTTGTACTCATACCACAAATAGTAATCGAGCAGATATGAAAGATATATTTCCCATGAAAAATTGGAATACTTGGGGAAATATTTCTCTTTGGTTATCTAAAACTACTTTTACCCATAAGAGCATATATTGCAACTTAAAACTTAGTAATGTAACTTAGTAATAAAACTTAGTATGTAAGTACTTTTGTGTTAGAGTAACCGAAGAATGGGATGAGCTATGGAGCTCCACGTTTTGAATCCTAATAATATTCTCCTTGTTTGTAATGATGAAACATACCTCATTTGTAATGTTTGTATCTGTAGCATAGAAAATAAATAATTTAATGTGGACTTTGCTGCATCATTACAATTCTGAATCGGACAGTATATTTGCCAGTGCATAAGTTATTAAAGATTTTCAACGTATAAGGACTTGTTCTCTTATTTATAAAGTACCGGAAATAGCCTCAAATTTACTTTCTTATTAAGTAAACAGTGTAGCAACAACAGCTCTAGTGCATACACGCCATCATTTTCTCATTAGTGAGTTTACTGACGAGATGTTATGCAAAATCGTTATCAGTTACAAATTCAGCTAAAGGTTCATGAAAAGTTTACTCTGAGTTTTTCTTGTTGGTTCTAGTTTAAAAAAAATGGCAGAGCTTAATAATTTTTTAACCCTATTTTTTCCGTATCAGTCAAGATGAGTATGGTATAAATTAAAATCCAGTCGGAAAGTAAGACGTGGATGAAATTCAGAAGATATTTAATTAAAATATGAAAATTGTAGGAAGTACTCAAACAATTTATTGAGCTTGCGTTAAAACATTTTTCTCTGAAATTAGACAGTCTATTTAATATTTAACTATTCAGAACGATTCGATTATTTTAAGGCCAAAAAAGTAGGATTCCTTAATATATTTTTAACATTTAAAATATTTTTTCCGCGTGTTGACAATACACTAAAAACTGCTTTAATGATCTTGAAAGTACAGTGATTTCCACTTATAAGAATCACATTTGTTATTACTGTTTTTGATTCTTATAAGCGGTTGATTCTTATAGCCAAAATTTAGGTTTTTGGACATTAACACACACACCTATATATACATATATTAGTTAATTTACTATAAAATAATCTTTAATTTACGTTAATTATCTTTCACCATCTAGCTTACGTTTCACGGTTTGATAACGTGCTGAATCTAATAATGTCACGTTTTCCTAAGTGATAGTGGACACTTCCCCAAAGATTTATGTGTTTCAGGGTTCAGGAAGCCGCAACCAGGATGTGGGAGGTGGGAAAAAGAGTCCCTGTCTTTGTTTGTCAGTAGAGAAAAGTGAAATCGGATCCGCACTGTTAGGACGCCCCTGGGTCAAGCTAATAGGACAGTGTTTAGCTAAAGTAGGGAACTATAAGGTTTAAGGGGAAACTATTATGTTATGTCTAACAAAGAAAGGTATGCATTTTACGACTGTATTCCATCCCATCTTATCACTCTTTCTTTTAAAAAGAATAAAGAAAGAACTTCGTACCTTTTGAGGGTTTAAGTGACTTTTTTGGAAAAATGAAAGGAAAGCGAAGAGTGCAAACTGATTCTTAAAACCGGTGGATTGATTCTTTAAAGCGAAAATTTTAACATGGAAATAATACATTTGTTTTTGTTTTTACGATATTGATTCTTATAAACGGTTGGTTCTTATAACCACTGATCACTATAAGCGGTGGTTACTGTACTTATAAAACCTTATATTTTACCTAAATCTGTAATTTTCTGGAATTTCACCGAGGGGATATAATAAAATGCTAGAAACGGTTTAATAACTATTTCTGTAGTTGTTACATGTAGAAATTCTGATTCATTTTTATACATAAAGAAAACATATTCATCATAATAGCGATGCATTAATTGACCTTGCAGTTCTTCAATACCCTGGTTGAGCTATGAAGAATTTTCCTCACAGTTTATTTCTAAACAAAAGTTAGCGAACGAAAATTTCGTAAATATTATTTCTGCATTTGAAAACATATCTTTAAATGTAATGCCCCCGTTTTGCACGAATCTTTTAGCGTTAACTCTTTTTTTTTTGTCTTTTTTTAATAGTAAAGATCCTTATGGATCAGTGGTATCCCATTTGATCAAAGATTGATCACTGAGGTTTTGTTTATTGTAAATTTTTCCTTTTTTGAGTTATTTAAATGTTATATTGTTTGACTGTTTTAATATTGTTTACTTGTATTGTTAAACATTATGAAGTCATAAGGTTATAGATATTATAATGTGCGTATAATGGTTTTGTACATTCGATTGGATATTGTGAATCAGAGGAAAAGTACTTCCTTGGAAAATTATATATACTGGTTATTTGTAACACTGTCAACTCGTTTGTTGTTTTTAAAAATGTGTTCATGTACTGTAATTATATTAAGGGGACTCACGACTCTTAAGTCGAGGAAATAAGGCATATTTTCATACTTTTTAACTCTTTGTAACTATTCCAATTTACTAAAAATTTTTCCAAATTTTAGATATATGATAAACTGATATATTTATTTTATTAAACAAATTTTCAACTCTCAAAATAATGTAAAATAATTATTTTATAAATGCTTTAGATATACCTTGTTTTTTAAGCATTTTTATTGTATACTGGCTTGCACGCAGAACTATGAAATTAATTTTACACTTAAATGTATAATTCCTGTTTTATATTTAAAATAAATAATTCAAAATACAATTGAACATAAAACATTCAACATTAAAATATTTTTTCAATTTTTTTAAAACTGCTCAAAATATACTTAAAATTTCCTGAAATTTTTGCCTTAATTTACCCCTGAAAAAATAACAAAATGTGCAGTGATTGCAATAATTCTAGTTCGGACGCAATAAAATAACATGATTATGCAGTGATAAAAATGTCATGGAATTATGTTTCATAGTTTTTGAGATATCAGTTGCGGAATGATGCAAAATTACATTTTGAGAAAAATGAGTTTAAAATTTTTCTTACCATAAACTTGATCAGTAATTAAATATTTAGAATATGAATATCTCCGGAACTAAGAGGAATATTTTCATGTGGTATGCTTTATTTTGTTCAGAAATGATCAGGCTTTAACATATATTTTTTTTTCAAAAAATCGAATGTTTTAAAGATTCAAGGGTATTGAGTCCCCATAAGGGGGTCCAGGACACAAAATTGTTCGAATTTTCGAAAAAAAATTTCTTGCATTAAAAATTTCTGAATTCTTTTACACTTAAAATGACGTTTAAATCATGTTTCTATCTTAATTAGAACAGGAGAAATTATTATTATTATTATTATTTTTTGCAACATTCTAATAGTAGCCAATCAGTGTTTAAACCTGTAGTGCGTTTTTCTGCATGATAGTTTTTTTCCCCATTTCTCGTCTTTAAATTGTTATAAATCAAGAACTGTAAAAGATAAATGGTTGAAACTTGTAACATGTTTTTTCAAATATTTTACTTTAATTTTAATTCAGCAAATTTGAAAAAAAATGTTTATTTCTGAAAATACGATTTTTTAAATATAAGTTGCATAATTTTTTTTTGTAATTTTTAATCTAAATATTTTTACTTTTTTTTTTAAATTAATATTTTTAAAAATGGTGAATCAAAATTAAAACTTACACATGCCTGTTTAATTAACTGAAAAAAGTTTGAAATTCGACAAATAATATTTCGATTTATAGCGATTTTAAATTACCCCACTTTTATTAAAAATTTTAAATTTCAAAATTTTCAAAAACTGTTTGAGAAGTTTTATGATGTGATTCTGTTTACAAATTATATGGTTAACAATCACAAAAAAATTCAAATTTTTAACTCAGGAAATAAAAAAAATTTCGAAATGTGTACAGGACCCCTTAATATTGTAACCAGATTGAATAGAGTTCTAAGGATGGATCTACATATGGTGGACGCACACGGTGTTCTTGTGAGGTGATGCTAGGAAAATTCGATATTTTCGGCAGCACTTTGGTCCTGCTGATCTCATAGGGATTGCAGATTCCTGTCGCGGCGATTGGGTATTAGTTTTTTATTGCCACATACCTTTAGGGTTGTGTCGGCGTAACATTTATTTATTAACTCTTTTTTATCAAAAACTTTGATTTCTAGCTATATAAAGGTCAATTATTGAATAACTCTAATAAAGAACTTTCTACTGCATTTTTTTAAATTAAAAAAATAATTAATTTTTTAAGCGTCTATCTTTGCAAGCAAAAATACAGAATTCAAATATAGACAGTTGCTAGCATATTGCAAGAAAATTAAGAGGAAAATTTCCTGTAGCTAAAATAAGAATTGAAGATCTAATGCATCCTATTATGATATGTAAGTATCATCTTACCTAACAACTCGCTAATTTCCCTTAACAAATATTCATACATTATTTTAAATATGTGCTCTTAGTAATTAGTCTGCTTTTTCTTTGTTTTCTAAAAAAAATCACTACTGGTATACCCAGTCGGCATAATTAGCGACAAGTTTGCATTTTTACTGCTGGAAATTGTTGTAACTTAATAAATAAGAAATTTGAAATTACTCGAATATCCATTGTAAAATCCTAACCTTAAAAATAGGTATAATAACTGAGTTGTTTTATACAAAATCGTAATAACCTTTCGATACATAAGCAATGTTATTAAATTGTTTATTATAATTAGAACCCGAGGCATTTAAGATCACCTTTAAAAAGTAACTTCGCAGATTTTGAGTGTTGATACCCAATCATAATGAGAAAAAATATTGTTTATCAAAAAATATCCGAGTTTGAAAATTAATTTCAATATTAATCCCGTTACATAATTATATTATAATTTAATCATGATTAGTATGCATAGAGATTAAAAAAAAGTATCGTTTATTTATCCAAGTGGACTAATTAGTTTCTCTTTTTCTAATTAATGCATAGTGTTTATTTTACATTTTTCAGAATTATCTTTTAATATGTAAATTTCATTTTTGCATATTTTAAATTAGTATTATGTTAACAATTTTAAATTTTGAATCCACCTGGCCTGTCAAGAATTTTTCAGGGAGAAGAATAGCATGGATTTTACATTGTGATTTGCTTTTAATCCAGAGAAACAATATCTGCGAATTGTCGTCGGACGATAATGAGATCTACTTTTTTCGTAAAATGTAATGACATACATGAATATTTTAAGTACAAAAATCCTATTTAAGAATTTTAATGTCTAGTTTATAATCAAAATATTTATCTATGAAAATGAGAAAATTTATTATATTTTAAAGTTATTCGAACAATAAAAATTTGGAGATTTTGATGATTTTCTGAGTGGAAAAGACTTGAACCTCAGTTCTATAAATTAAAAGACTAACACTTGCCCAGTTAAGCTAGACACTGGAAGGTAACCTTATAAGTAACACAGAGCTTTATGCAAAGTGTGTGGATGTTTATACAATAATATGAAGTCATAGGTAGGTAACAACAGCCGGAAACAGTCAGACGTCCAATTTGACCAAGACTAACACTTGACCAGTTAAGCTAGACACTGGAAAGTAACCTTATAAGTAACACAGAGCTTTATGCAAAGTGTGTGGATGTTTATACAATAATATGAAGTCATAGGTAGGTAACAACAGCCGGAAGCAGTCAGACGTCCAGTTTGACCCCCCCGATAAGAAAAATTAAACTTCGAGTCTTCGATCTTTAGTATGTTCTTCGTAAATGAAGACAAAAAACAGTTTTCCCCAGAGATTTCCAAAACATGAAATTGAACTCTCATAGTAAGGCAAAATGTTTTTACCGAACTGGAAAAATTTTGTACATATAAAATCACTTAAAGTTATTTTTTTATTAATACAGAAATTGTTGCAGTTGCATTAGCATTCTACATAAAAATGTCAAAGATTCTTTATCTTGATGAACCGCTCCTTACTATGTTTTATAAGTTGTTATTGTTTCTTAGGTGTTATTGCTTGCTTCTGCTAAATAAGCGGCAGGCATTTTGCATAGTACAACATTCTCTCATCCATACCGCGAATTTGTTGGCATCTTTATTATAGGATCACCATATAGGTCAGCCAATGTAGCTCACTAATGTGAGCCTTGTCTTCGAAAAGGTGAAAATCTAACCCGCAACCTGGCGGTGAGAAGAATTCAGAGAATGCCCGTGGCCCAAACCACTGCGCTACCCAGCCGGTTCTACGTTTTAGGCTGATCTAAGTCAGGCTGATCTTCCGTACATAGACTGATAATAAACTTCTATAAGAAAATAACATCGTTTTTTCATTTTTTCAGGAGTTTTATCTCATTTCAACCGTAGAAACACGTATGTATTAAAGATTAAAGTGATAATTAAATGAATTGCTTGGAAAAGCAGGACTTTTTTTTCTTTGGGGTTGATATCTGAATCACTGCACTTGCTGTATTATCTACCAAAAGATTTATCTCTCAGATACGTCACTTGAATTTTATAATTCATCCATGAATTCTGTAAAATAATTTTGCATGTATTGTGAGGTAGGAAACTGACAATATCAGATTTATTCATTTTGCTGGAATGGCTACGACCATGTCCTCAAAGTCCAGAGGTCCAGGGACAATTTCCGGTGTTGACAGTCCGTCGTTATACTGGCATTTTGGTGTACAATAAGAAAAGGAAAACAGGTCTATCGAAAAAACATAAATAAATATGTCCGGCTAACCCCCTGAGTCACTACCATAAAATACCATACTATTGAGCACCGGCAGCAAAAGTAGGCAGCGAAGAATGTGAAGACAGACATTCACAGACTTACTGTAGATTCCCTTATCTCGCTGATGATCTGAACACAAGCATCGACTTCTAGAGGCACTGATGGAACTTCATCTTCCGGCAGAGATCCTTAGATAGCTTACCAAAACAATAGCTATATTATCGATACATTACAGAAAAAGCTGGTCGCAGTGCATATAGTGCAAAGAATGACATCATAAAATCAAAGAATAACTGCTCTAGTTTAGATGCTAAACAAACGTTGAAGAATCTCGTGCAACTGCTGTGAGAAACTAAGGACATTAACTTAAAACTACTAAGGAAGCGGTGGCCCAGTTGGCAAGAGCAGCGGGCCAGTGATCTGAACGTCTGTGCTTCGATTCTCGTCGCTGCAAATCCACCAAAGTGTTCACTAATGGTGGCCGGGGCAGGAAAAATAGGTCGTGGTTGCAGTGTCCTCCAAGTTCTCAAATTTAACGCTGGAGGTCAAGTGTTCCGGTCTCGTCACTTGACTCGGTTCAAAATTACGGAACCGGTCATTTAGCCAAGTCGGACTCCGACCCTTATGGTTCTAATTTGAAACAGGAGCAGCCCCTTTCAGCCCAATAGCCTATAAGGACCTGATGAATGGAACCTCCAGCCAGGGGGCATTAGCAACAACAACGACAACACTTAAAACTATTTATAATGACTTCACTTTACCTTTGCGGGATGCGCTTGAACAATTTAAACTTAATTCTTAGTGCAACATGACATTCATAAAATAGAATCAGTTAATAACTATATACAATTAATTAACAACAGTAGCATGCATATTTTCTGTATTTTAAATTAACGAAAGAATTTTTTTTATGCAGTACACCTCTGTCGTTACACTCTATAAGCTTCTTAGTCATTGTGATTACAGGCACAAAAGTTTTGCGATGCGATCGCACAGAAAACACATAATTCCGAAGGATCATTGGAACACAATAAGATTTCATCTTTTGTTAAATGGTACACGGAACACCTTGGTCCCGAGATTTTAGCATTAACTTCACAAAGAGTATGATTTTAAAATATTTACTTACGTTTAATTTCAAAGGAAGAGACTCTGTACCTTACAAAAGTTTGCAAAGTAATCGGTTCTTTGAAAAATTGTCGTTACGAATGAATGCAAGATGTTTAACTTCTAAACAATTTAAGACGTGTCTTTCGTACTAACGAGGTAAGAAGACTTTACAGCTAGCACTACAAAAGCCTTGAGTTAATTTGGGAAGAAAAAGCAACGAAAAAAGAGAATAAACTGGGATCACTGACCTGGGCAGATACTTAAGAGTTGAAGTCAAACGTTATATAAGTTTGTGAAGAAAATGCATTGAGGAATAATTGACTATTGTAAAAAAATAATGTAACCTGGTAAGCACAACGCATATATATATATATATATATATATATATATATATATATATATATATATATATATATATATATATATATATATATATAAAGATAGATAGATAGATAGATAGATATATATATATATATATATATATATATATATATATATATATATATAAAGATAGATAGATAGATAGATAGATATATATATATATATATATAGATATACAGATATAGATATATAAGGTTATGCATTTTTAAAATATGGTCTGTACGCATCGTACCTAAAATTCCATTATATTTATGTGACCTTTATTATCAGATATTTTTAATCAGCCTGACAAAGTGACTTGCGTTAAAATGTGTGATAAAAAATTCTTCTTTCTCAGAACTTTATGAATTCTGTTGTGATATAGAAACGATCAGTTTTAATTAATTTTGTTACCTCTTCTACAGATTTTTGAAAAACATACGAGTATATACAGAGGCTGTTCACACATTTTTTAGACGATGTATATTGTATTCACATAACTAAATTACATAAAATTCTTGTGTTTTAAATGTTCTATTTGTCATCCCTTATTCTGAACTATCTTTCGACACCGCAATTTCCAGGATAATAAAGTGTCAGAAGAGATATTCTATCCCATTCCTCCTGAACAGCTTTCCAGAGTCCTGTAAGGGTTTTGGGACGACGTTTGGATAATGCAGATTTTAAAAGTTCGAAAGCACAAAAATCCATAGGTGATACACCGGGAGATTTAGTAGGGATATCAGTGAAGGGTATGGCCTTGATACCAGCTTTTTGTTCCATTTCTTTTAGGAAATTTACAGTGGATTTTGATGTGTGACTGCTAGCTTTGTCCTGATGGAGTCTCACAGATTGATGGCACTGTGGGTAAAGCGATGGTATTTCATTCAGAAAAATTGGCGATAAAATATGTTCCTGATAGTATTTGGAGTTAATCTTGACAATTTCCCCCCTCTCTTTATTTTTAACTTGCCATTATAAGAAAAACCAGCAACAATCATGGATCATTTAGAAAAACTTTCTTTCGATACTTTGAACCATGCACTTAAATTTTTTTCTCCCCTTTTATGATAATAAATGGCTCTTTTTTTGTTGCAATCTTTTAAATACACCCATGATTCTAAGGGGTGACTATTGTTTCTATTGTGACAATTGTTTTCCATTTTTCTTTGAATAAGTGTTTCTCATATAGAATTCTGCAGCGTGTCCTGCGTTCAGCTATATGATTTGGAAGAAGACGATGCACATTGCGTTTTTTCGCTTTCTTAAGATTTAAATCAACGTTTATCATTTTGTTTACAGTGGACACCGAGCATTTTAATGATTTTGCAACTGTCCTTTGATTAGGGGGATTTTCTTTTAACATTAAACAACGTACCTTTGCAATAGTCGAAGATGTACGTTTTTTCCTAGGATACTTGTATGGAATTTTTGTCCCACTTGAGGCTCCAATTTGACGTTTTTTTCCTTTCTTGTTGACGATATTACCTATCGACGCTTTAGACATCACAAAACCATGACTCTCACATCGTTTTTGGATAACGGAGTATGCGTATTTCTCTTCGGAAAGAGCATAAATGTAGCCTTCGAACCACTGCTTTGTTAAAAACGCCATTTTGAATAAAAACAAAACTTTCAAGCCGCAGACGATAATTTTGCCTTTTAAAAACATAGTACAATTGCAATTATTTCTTTTGCAGCAGACGATTTTTTATTACCGCTTACCAAAATCGTCTAAAAAATGTGCGAACAGCATCTGTAGTATACATTAATATACAGCAACCAGACCTTTCAAAGATTGAGAAATTTATGTATATTTATTGTGAATATACGTGCAAACATGGGAAAATATTGTAGAAACAAATTAGGGTATTCCTTTAGTACATTTCATTGTTGTGTAGATAAATAACTTTCATTGTTGTGTAGATTTCATTGTTGTGTAGATAAATAACTTTTAATTTAATATAGTAATAATAAATAATCATTCCAGTAACTGATTATAATTTCATTTTTTAAATTAACCTTAAATATAACAGCTTTGTCCTACACATTTTTTAAGCCTCTGCAATAATTTTTTAAACTGGTGGTGATATAATTTTTAATTGCCTAATAGAGTAAACGGAATTTGGAAAAAGTGCGGATTTTCCTGAATCTCCAATGCATTGTAAAGGTACATTTGATAATTTGTTATGACAATTTTTTTAAATAATTACGTTGTACAACATGCAAAATGTCCATCAGATGAAAATGTGTGTTTCTTGTATATTTTTGGCTAAAAATAACGAATCTGTAATTATTTGTTCTTTACTACAGACCATTTTCCAAAAAAACCACATTTTAGCAATGGAAAACTATACTGTATCGGCAAGCGAGGTCTGTGCCAGAAAAACAACTTACAGGCAAAGGAAAGCCGCTCTCATTAACAGTGGACCGTCAGCAATTTGCCGACCATTTTGGCAATATTGGCGACATTTTTGGCGACAAAAGCCTTATCTTCCTCCCCGAAGTTTCGAGGCTCTAGCTACATTAATAAGCGATATATCCGAGAATTCATTAGAAGCTTGGCGACTTTTTTGGCAAGTGCATTTTCTCCCTTCGCCAAACCTATATAAAGGACACGTCGACTGAGAAGTTTTTGTTCGGATGTTTCCTCTCACTGTCTTATGTTGCTGATTGAAGAGTTGCTGGTTGGAAAATTCTAGTGACGTTAAGTGTGAAGTGTACAAGTGTTACGAGGGGAGAAGAGGTTCCCTCACAAAGATACTGATGGGAGTCCAGCTCGAATACAAAGAAAAAAAGTACCTGTACGAAGATCCGAGAGATTACCGAGCAGCGTTGTCCTCCAGCATAGCCCTTAGGAGTGATGTTGGAGCAGCAGTTGAAGGTCCTTGGCCTTGCCCATTCCCCTTCTTTCTTCATTTCTTGAGCACTGCAGCCATTAAATGATTTTAATTTTCCTTTTTTCTACTTAACTTAATTGTTTTTTTAATTGACTAGCAAATTTAGTGGGCCCGAAATTTTATTGGTATCTTAATGAAATTAATAATGATTTAATCTAAGTGGAATTTGTGTCCTCCTGTAATTCTGTAATTAAAGATGGTTTCATTTTGCGATGTTTATGAATCAGCTAAAAATGTAACATTTTACGTCCGTCTATAAATTGTGCATATTAATTTCTTTAATTCCTAGTCACGTCGTTACTGCCTCTAGGTATACGTTTCAAGTTTTTAATTTTTCAGCCCTTTCCCTTTATAGTTTTAACCTCAATTTTCAGGCTTTTGTTTTTCAGCTTTTTCTTTCAGATTCCTCAGGTTTGTTAGTTATTGCTAATTGCTACCCGTATCAGTTAAAACCATGTTATTTTCTGGTTACTGCTTCACAAAATTAATACCTTTCTTTTCACTTTGACATCACACAGTAATACGTATGGATAGAGGACATCTGATCGCTGATATTTTCAGTCTGACTGTAATGCTTTTTGTTCATTCTAAATATTATGATGTATATTATACTAAGAATGTGAATACTGCGGCAGAAATTTTCGAGTAACAAGGAATGATAACGTCATAAGATGCCAGTTTTATATTTTATTTCATTTTTAATTTTCTCCGTCTGTGGAATTTACATTTAAGAAGGAGGGAAATTCTGAAACAAAAGACGAGTTGGAAAAAAAGGTGCTATGAAAGAGAAACAAATCTTATCTGAAATCAATGAAGGTGTTATTTCAAAATGATGAGATATCAGACTGTAAACATAATTTAGAGAATAATAAAGAGGGAGGCGTCAGACGCAAACTATGAAGTGCATGATATTTTCAGATTACGTAAGGGGAAATATAAAATGAATATACAGTTTTCAAAAATTGTTCTGTATTAAGCTTGCCTGCATTAAGGTTATCCTCGAAAAGAAATATATATATTTTTTAAATTACGTTTTGTGTTATTTATAAATACACGTTTTGAGTGTTCGGGTAGAAATAAGTATTACTTAAGTTTATGTTAGTTTAAGGGTTAACAAACCTATTTCATATGGAATAAAACCAGTAATTTCCTGTCAGTGTAATCATTAATTCTAATAACATATCGGAAGCACCGAGATTTAGCACAGATAATGCTCTTTGGCCTAGTATGCTTTTAACTTCTGTGTTTTTAGCCGCATTAGGATTTTAAACATTAAAATGTTTAATTTCCCATTACGTTCAAAAACGATTCTGATGGCAGCTGATCGTTAACTTTTGCTTGCAAAAGAGGATAAACCACATGCATAAATTTATTGAAACAATCCCTTTGTTTAACTAAAGGAATTCATCGCTCTTGCCTTTGATATTTATGATGATAAGGAAAAATTCTGGACACTTTATCTTTACATTTCACATCACTTCGCATTTATTTTGCTCTTTTCAATCTTACGATGCTAGTCGATGTAATTTATAAATATATTTTATTTTCGTTTATTATTTACCTTTTCAGCACTTTAAAATGGTTGTAAATTTTCTTTTTCCCCTAGTTTCCGATTCATCCACTTCCAGCATGCTTGGAGTTTTATCTTTTATTTCCGTTTCTTTTTGTTTTTAATCATAGCGCTGATAATTTTTAAAATTCATCGATTGACTTTCGTTGCTTTATTTGGTGCGAGCGGATTAACCCTAATTAGGTAAAATGCTTTCATTCCCAAGCATATGCCTGGAAACTCTAATTTTTTTTCACATTTAACGTTAATTATTAATAATGTTTTTCTTTTGGATTCCTGTATTGTTTTCTTTTACTTGAATAAATGAAAGAAACTTTTTAAATGTAATATCATCTATGTCATTTCACGCTTATTTATTGCGATTATACGTGCGTTAGTTTTCCGATACGATCCCAAAACAAATTCATCCTTTATTTCAAAAGACCTTTAGAAAAATAATAGGAGTTCACCTTTTGTTAACGTTACACAGAGAATCATTTTCCCCGGGAACTGAACATGACTTTCATGAAGATTATAATTTTTAAAAAGCAACGCTTTATTGCGGTGGAAGATGCTCTGAATCTGGAAGAAATTTTTACAAAATAATTAGTTGTTTGAAAATATGTCTCCACAAATGAATGCAGGGTATTTAACTGCAAAACAGCCTTTCCTGAATCTTTTGTACTTACAATATAATGAGGACTTAAAGGTATTTGGAAGTGCTTAGTTAGATTTGGGAAGGAAAAGCATGGAAAAAAAAGAATCCCTGTCTTTGCTGGATATTTTAGTAAACAGCTCGCAAGCCCCGAGACGATCCCTGAATTTGGGCGACAGTCTAAATAATTGAAACCAACCGATATAAAGAGTAATAGTGGAAAGTTAGGTAAACATGTGATAAAAACTTATTGACGGAACTCTAAATTTCGTAGAATACATGTGTAGTAACAGGTGTATGCAGAAATTGATAGATTTGCTAGGCGTAATACATACAAAATCTTCACAAAGATCATAAACTCTTTTTTTTTTTTTTTAAGGAAATGAAGGACTTGAAATTTTACATATGTTTGTATGTTTTTCTACAGGATTCTCACCTATATCCATTACACCCCCTTAACTTCTAAACGGTGACAGCTTCGGCCATAAAATGCGTGTCTAGGAATAGTAAAAAAGCTATGTGCTACTCGATGACACAACTCACAGCGCCATCTATCGGCAAAATTTGGAATTTGCGTTTTTATCTCAAAAACAGTACGAGATACGAGAAAAAAGTCAGCTACAAAGTTGTTCAACATTATCGATTTAGTAAGAAAAAGCACCTTGCGCACATTAATACTCAAAACAGAATTTAAAAATGAACATTTGTTTGGTCGTGATTGCCGCCATCTTGCACAATGTGCAGCGAAAAATCCGGTCCAGAGTGCAAATGTGTATAGTGGCTAATGGAGAGTATTTCAGCAACATAAATAAATGATCCTGAAAATAGAGAAGTGTCTCTTTCTTTCTCCCACTCTTTATGACATGACAATTTTCGAAATCATGACCAAATAAATGTTCGTTTTCTACATTCTGTTTTATGTATTAATGTGCGCAAGGTGTCTTTTCTTACTAAATCAATGATGCTGAACAAGTTTGAAATTGGTATTTTTCC
Source organism: Dolomedes plantarius (assembly GCA_907164885.2). Taxonomy (NCBI): domain Eukaryota; kingdom Metazoa; phylum Arthropoda; class Arachnida; order Araneae; family Dolomedidae; genus Dolomedes; species Dolomedes plantarius. The sequence continues at coordinate 178,936,061 of OU015492.1, read as the reverse complement.
CTATCTAGTACCTTTTTTGAGATAAAAACGCTGATTCGAAAATTTGCCAATAGCTGGTGTAGTAAGATGTGTCACTGAGTAGCGCATAGCCTTTTTACTATACCTAGACATCAACTTTATAACCTAAGCTGTCACTGTTTAGAAGTTAAGCGGGGTGTAACTGATATAGGTGAGAACCCTGTATATATGCGAAAGTTTATTTTATTGATTAAAAACTTAATATAAGATAATCAAATTGTATAAAACTGAATCGTTTAATTTATTTATGAATAAAAACAATAAAATGCAGGTGATATTCTAGTCGAATTATATATATATATATATATATATATATATATATATATATATATATATGTGTGTGTGTGTGTGTGTGTGTGTGTGTGTGTGTGTGTGTGTGTGTGTTGTTGTTTTTGTTGTTGTTGCTGCTGCTTATTAGGGTGGTTCGAAAAAATCGATTCTTTTATTTCGGAATCGCGTTACCTCTCTAAAGTTGTAGTTTGGTATCCTCAATTGGGGAAAAATAAAAAAAAAATTCTAAGTTGACATCTTCAGTTCATGCATGAGGCTGAAAGTTTGAAAAAATATGTTAAAAATTGAAATTTTCAAAAAATAACAAAATTAGCATTTTTGTAATTTTGTATAATGCAACAGCCACAAATTGTCAGTCTATAGCGTAGTTTGAACCTAAAAAAATATTTTATAGCTTTTCCATAATATCTTTAGTTCGCGCATACTCCTTAAGGGGACTCATCACCCTACCCGTATCGAGCTAAAATCGCCTAACCCGTATTGGGCTAAAATCGCCTAAAATATGAAATTTGCGTGTTTAATATACATTAATACATACATGACATATTTACGTTTCAAAAGTATTTTAAAAATTCTAAATTTGTTGAATATAACATTTTATTACAGTATTATACGTACAAGTATAGTTACACACACATTTATATGTATATTATAACATTGCATGTCAGCTAATTACAGAATGTTTTATAGATTTTACCTATTTGTGTCTTTAAGATTCCTCAGATGAGTAGGGTATTGTTTTAAATTGAGATTTATAGTCAAATGATGGCATATTTGACCTTGAGAGCAAAGTTGTCCTTCTGAAACCATCCCTGTTCTCTTCTCCACATACTTTAGTACAAGATTCTGTTCCGAGCTTTACAATTCTTTCGACACTTTGCGTGTGGCAAGGAAATTTAATTATGTCAAACTGTGGGAGAACATTAGTATTAATAAGTTCTTCTAGGCTTTGCGTTTTCACATTGTTATTGTAGGAGGTGTAAGTTTGCACTTGGACCAATCAATAAGTTCAATGTAATTTGAAGCTGCAAAATTGATGGTCGGTGGTTGAAAAGTTCGCACCGATTTCCCTTTTGGTTCTTGTTTTCTTGCTTTTAGAAATCTTCGAAAAGTTAGCTGTCTTACGTGCACTCTCTCATCTAGTACCATTGAAATTAAAAGATTTTCGGGATGACAAAAATACGCATTCCTCTGAATGACAGGATCAATTATTTTACGTACCCTGTCGGGAAGCTGTCTTGTCTTCTGTACTAATTTAAACACGTGAACTGCTCCAAACTTTACAGAGGGATGCATTTTAATTCCAAACCATACTACAGCGTATATCTTCATAATTTAGCTGACCAGCAGTTTAATTTCGTCAGAAGGTTTTACTTCAGAAATATATAGTCTTAAGATTCTATTTGCACAAGTTAACCACCTAGAGTTACTAAGAGGACCAGGATCTTTCACAGCGAGATCTGGCACACACTCCCCTGTCTTGACTGTTCGATAAATATTAAGTAAATACTGTTGGTCCTTGCCTAAGTCAGTTTTGGTCACATTTATCTCCTCACTATTAATCGTTTCAAAATTAACAACAGGGAGTTTTTCACAGTCAGTCAACTTCTTACCAATTTGTCCTGAGAAACTTGTGGGTCCTGTAGTATTACCATCTACACTTTCAAACAAATGTCTGAATGGAAATCCGTTGAAATGTAATAAACATATAAACTATTGTAAAGGACGACCAAGTTTAAGCTCAAGGTTACGAATAGCACCGTTTTCCCATCCTGTGCGTTAGTCGCTGTTCCGTCACACCCAATTGCAACAAGCTTAACATAATCAAAGTTATTGTTTTCTAAATAGCAAAAGATGCTATTAGCTATTTCACTTCCAGTGTCCCTTGGAGGTGTCAAATGTCCCAGATACTTTCCACCAGGCTCTTGAACCAAGCTGATGTGCTCCTCTTTCTTTAGTCTGCCATACATTTTGTTACCATTCTTTTCCTGATAATAAGTGTTATATTTTCTCCCGTCAAAATACAGTCCATGTAACTCTACATTTGGAGAGTCTGATTGTAAAGAGTATCGAATTTTATGTTTTTCTCGTCTGATCTTACTCTTATCTATTACTAGAGACATATCTCCTTCATTTAACATGCCTACATCTTGCAAAACACAGGAAGCAATAGCAGCAGTGGCTCTCTCGGATATCTCATATTTATCACTTATTAATGCTGTTGCAGGAAGCTTAATTCGCATTTGCGATGTTGACGGCAAACTGTCACATTTTGATTAATGACTCTCAAACTGGCTATTTTGGGCAGAATTTATAAGAGTATCTCTTTTGCTAGCTTTAATATCAGGTTCAGCAATCTCGTTTTTCTTTTCACTTTGCATTCTTTTAATTCTTTTTGCGATATTATTAGTCTCTATTCTATCCAAAGTGCCAATAAATTTTAAACGGCCATTTCGCTGGTCGTACAAAAACTCTCTCTTAATAATAGGGATCTTATTTCCTTTAACACATTTACAATCCATAATTACTTTACAGCTACAAGAGATAGGCTTTTTACCACACGAACACGCAAAATTCATTACACACTTGCAGGAAGCAACATCAAAAAGTTTGGACTTCGCTTCATTAACAAAGTGATTGAGTTTAGTCTTGAAGTTAAATTTATCTTTATCACGACTAAATTACTTTCTTAAATTGTAGTACTTATTATGGTAATCCTTTATCAATTTAACAATATGTTCATGACCGACCGTTGGTATAGAAGCTTTACAGTAAATTTCTTCTATTTGAGCAGTAATGCAATCTGAAATCTTTGACAAAGATTCGTTTTTTACAGATTTTGATGTTTCTTCAAAGCAATCTAACAAAACATCTGCACATGTGGGTAAAACACTTTGACTTAATGCTTTTGGTGCACCGAAAAACGGACAAACACTTAAGCGTTTAGAAGTTTCTTGGGGTCCCATTATTTATTATGTGGAGAACGGAGAACAATATAACAAAACTTGAGCATAAAAATCTCCAATAACTTTACAAAATAATCCACTCAAAGCAAAACACGCTGCACTTTTTGATTCACTGACAGTTGCAAATTAAAGATGCTGCTTGCTTAGCGAAAACTAACTGACTGACAAAGTGAGAGCAGAGCCTTTGAACTGTCTAATAGAATGTGTCTTCTGTCTAGGCGGTGGAATAAGAATGCGACGGCGCAGCGCCAACTTAGCGCTTGCCGGTCTATTACTGTTGTTTAGTTTTTGACATTTTTTCAAATTTTAAGCCTTATGCGCAAACAGAATATATCATCTAAAAGTTATATTTTTTTAGGTTGAAACTACGCTATATACTAACAATTTATGGCTATTGCATTATAAAAAATTACAAAAAAACTAATTTTATTATTTTTTGAAAATTTCAATTTTTAACACATTTTTTTAAACTTTCAGCCTCATGCCTAACTGAAGATGTCAACTTAGAATTGTTTTTTTTTATTTTTCCCCAATTGAGGTTACCAAACTACAACTTTAGAGAGGAAACGCGATTCCGAAATAAAAAAATCGATTTTTTTTCGAATTTTTTTTATGTTCATGAATGTGCTTCGTATTCTTTAAAAAACAACTCTGGCCACCAGTATTTTTTATATAATATAGTATATATATTATTCTACTGTCAGGTTGCAGTAATGAAGCTAAGGGCATCGTGCGTTTGGGGGGAACAGCGTAAACTGTCAAACCTTGCAGCTCTTGCGAAAAGAGTAAATTGTTGGAGCGCGTTTAAATCGGAGTATCTGTTACTGTCACCCCCAGGCTAATGGGTGTTTTTCGAGCTATGGTATCGAAAGTCAAGACAGCATACAGAGTGCACGGAAAAACATCCTTTGCCAAACAGAATAGTGGACGAAAGGGAGAGATGCTTGAACGAGACGGACGGGGTATTGAAGCGAATTGTGACATGAAAAAAGAAAACAACTGCAACCAAAATGACCGAAGAGCTCAATCTGCATCTGAATGTTCCGGTATCAACCATTAGAGGTATAAGGGAACCTCACAAACAAAGCATTTACGGAAAAGTAGCTATTCCCAAGCCACTTGTAATAGATGCCAATACAAAATATCGTCCACAATGATGCCACGATCGCAAATCCTGGTCGAGTAATATGTCGAAAAACGGCATTTGGTCCGACGAATCATTGTTCACATTGTTCCTCGCAACAGGATGTGTGTATGTCTGGAGGACACCTACAAAAGCGTAAGATTCTGGCTGTCTAATCTCAACTGTCAATCATGGAGGTAGATCTATCAGGGTTTGAGATGGCGTCTCGTGGTTTTCTTCAGGCTCTATTGTAACCCTAAAAGTGAGATTAAATGGGAAGGACTATGTCGAAATTTTAGCTCTCTAGTCCATCCTATGGTGGAAAAATTGTTTCTTGCGGGAGATGGTGTTCTCCAGAATGATAATCCCCCTATACATACAGCTAAATAAATCAAGTATTGGTTTGAAGACGATGAAAAAGAAGTCAAATATCTTATCTTGCTCTGTACAATTCCCACGACTATATATCATCCTACCACCGTGATCTGTATAAGCAGACAGAGCCAGGTATCGATATCCACCACAACATCTCTACGGGAACTTTCATGATTTTTCCCTGAGGAATGGTATAATATAATCTCAACAACTGTTCATGACTTGTATAATCCAATTCCAAGGTGAATAAGGTGGTATTACATGACGAATGGGATCATGCGCCGTATTAATAAAGGTTTTCATGATGTTTCTTAGTGTTTCCATTACTTTGATAACCACCTTTATATATGGTAAAATATCCGTTACGACCTTCCGAAAAAATCACCCAGACAGACCCGAACATCCCCCAACAGGTGACCTACGGGAATTCTATAGATCGGTGCCAAGAAGTCTAGAAGCAGATAAAAGAGTCGCATCTATCTGCCGCCCCCTGGGTGGACGTGAACTAATGGTTTATTAGACATGAACTAATGATTTTCTGATCAGCTGATTATAAGAGCCGGCACAGTGACGCCGTCACCAGGCGAATCAGAGCCAACGAACATGACGTAACAAATTTGGCCAGCCAACCTAAAAAATTCCAGTCACGTGAATGGGAGTGCGAGTTTCCGGAGCCGGGAAAAAATCCAGCTTTTTAGCAGACTTGGTCGAGACTCTTATTCTGAGAGCACCTTTCGTCTCAGAGGACCTTTGATCGACCGACTCTGTCCCGGAGTTATATCTTTTCAGAGCGGCACGCTCTAGAGGCTTCGCCGAAACGATACTCCATCCCGGACTTACCCTACTTTCAGAGCTGCATGCTCTGTGTGCCGACCCTTATAGTTTCAGTTCGTGACCGTAAGAGCCGACATTTTGTTCGCGAATTTATTGGGCTACTGAAAAGGCCAGTTCCCTCTATGTCTAGAGGTAGATCAATTACTCTATAAATAGACTGTAAAAATTCTTCGAATTAACTTTTAATAAATGTGTAAATTACTGTAGTAGACTGACTCTGAATGATTATTCGCTACCTAGAGTCTTAAGATATCACAATATATATATATATATATATATATATATATATACATACATACATACATACATACATACATACATACATCTATATATATATATATATATATATATATATATATATATATATATATAAAAGTTTATCTTAAACAGCTAGTAAAAATTCTTAGATACTTTAGATTTCAAAAATAAATTTTTTATATCAAAATTTCTCAATAAAATGTTAAGGCCATAAATTATATTTTCATACAGGAATTTTAGTTCAGATCTCAGAAACAACACATTTCTAAGTTTTTTTTAATTTTGGTTTAATTTCTGTGATGAAGTTGTTAGATCACACCGACATTTTAATATGTCCATTTTATGGTAATATTTCTGAAAACAATGTTCAAAGTCTTGGATTATTTCTCAAAGAATTTTACAATAAATCATCTTTCCGACAACAACAAATGATGTATCATAATTTTTTTTTAAATGGACTGTTCTATAAAAGAAGTTATTTTCGACAATCTGTAAAAACCATCTTATTTCTAAACGAGGACTCTAGAAAAAAGATTGCTCCTAGTTGACTGTAGAAAATAGAATACTTTCAGTACCTTTCCAGTGAAAATACAAGTAAAACTATAGAAATTTAATATTCACTGACTGGAACATGTTAGGGATAACAATAGTAAAATCTCGAACACACTTTTTTTTAAGCCTGTCTGTGATTCAGTTTTAAAGAAGAATGTTCACCGTTGAGAAACGGAGTCAAAAGGGAATAATTACAATATAAAAAGAACTTTTTATATACCATGCTTTAAAATTCTCTGTTGAATCATATAAACTTGGCAATTCTATGTATTAATAAATACTTTAAAAAATTTTGTTAATAATTGAAGTTAATAAGTGTGTGAATAATTGAATTTATCTGTGAATTTTCTGCATTCTAATGAGATGAAGTTATTCAGTGGAAGTCAAATATATAAAACATATATAAGCTTCTAAAATCACATAAGCTTTTTATTTACACTTGCAAAATGATTTATTACCTTCACTGAATACCTTTATTAAAATATATAAACTACATATATTTATATTTTAATAAATATATTAAATTAGATTATACAAATTTGAAAAATAATATTTTAAGTAATTTTATAGAGTAAATAGATGCTTCACTTACTAAAACTGTTATCCAGAATATTTGAAGCACTGTTTATCATGCAAAAGTAGGTATTATATATATATGCCACAAAAATAACTTTTGTATTATATATATTAATATACTAATGCATTGTTATTCTCATGGGACAGGTGTTTCAAAATTATAAACGCATTAAAATTTATTAAACCTCTTTATGTAATATTAATGATATACATTTATAATATTTAAAGTTGCCTTTACGAGATATTTCTTTGTAAATATATACATTGTGCAAATATCTTAAGAAAAGTATTAAGAATTTATTTTGAAATTATGTTAATGAAGTACATTGTAAGCCATTGCATATAATTAGTAATAATAAATAAATCTAAAATATTATTTAACTTTCTAGATTCGAGAATATTCGGGGAAAATGTATTGCAGAAAATCTGCGTTATTCTAAGAAAATGAGCCAAATAATTTTTGTTTGATTTTCGCCAAATTTTCTTTTGTTTTGAACTAAGAAATTAAGTCCAAAACATAAGACACTAGACATATACATCCTTATTTGCCCGAGTCATATTCTAAATAAGTTTAAAATTTTTGTTCTGTTAACGTTATATCGTAACATTCACAAGCTATTCTCACTCTGGGAAATCTATCGTCACACTCCATGCTGCGTTGGCTCCAGGGTAAAGAAAAAAATTTATTCCAGCATTCACGGAGTGGCAACGGGAAGCGACAGACGTCCTTCTTGCGTTGGATCAAGATGGTTTTAAATTTGCTTGCGAATATTACCGTTTATTTTGTTTTCCTGTAAATGTTATTTCGTATGAAGAGAAGCCAAGTATACCCATATACGACACAACGCATGTTGAAATATGATATTATTACTAAAGTATACTAAAGTATGAAAAGTATTTTCTAAAGTTCATATCTTTTCATCATAAGTAATGGGGAAAAGATCCATATAAGGCTTGAGAGAAATTTGACTGCATTTGAAAAAAATAAGGTAACATACAGATCAAGAAACATCCTTTTTCGATCACTGAATCAATTCACGCACAGAGAAAAAAAAGTCGTTCGGTGAACCCACTTCTCCGAGTTCAAATCCACTGCACAGGGGAACTCGCTTTTGGTGAGTCGTACAACCCATGTGGGAAAGTGGGTTCTAGAACCCAGATCGCAAGCGGGTTGATTTACTCGCCACCAACTCATTAAAAAGGGTTATACGACTCACTTTAAAGTGTGTCGAAAATCACACCAACATGAGCAGGGGAACCCGCATTTGGGGAGTCGTACAACCCATGTGGAAAAATGGGTTCTAGAACCCAGATCCTAAGCGTGTTGATTTACTCGCCACCAACACATTAAAATGGTTATACGACTCACTTTAAAGTGTGTCGAAAATCACACCAACATGAGAAGACAAACTCTTCTTTAGAGTTCAATATCTTACTTTATTTCGGGTTATAAAACCCATGTGTAATGAGTTCTTTTAAGTAAATGAGTTTACGCTAAAGTATTCGAAAGGTTGACTATTTTCTCCCGTAATTCATTATTCATAATTATATGTATTTATTATCTCAATTCGCTCATATTCTTTCTCGTGAAAAGAAAAAGAAACCCTGCGCTATACTCTCATATGTGAAATATAATTGGCATTAAAATTTAAGGATATTTTTTCAAACTCTCTTAAAAACAAAGCTAAATATCTGTTATAAAATCCTGCAAACTTATATCATAAGTTATGAAAGGATGTCTAAAAGTTGTGAAGATATCAGAAATTTAAAATGCTAATCAAGCATCCATTATTTTTTTGAATCAGTTTCCCTCATAGGAGTAACAGAGAGGAACAAACCTCCAAATTAAAAAAAGCAACTTTTAACTGAATTTTATGTGTTGAGATTTAGTGGTGGGGCTTCTAGATACCAGTGAAATAAAATTTACAGGAATCTTATGAATATTATGTATAAAACCTTAAAATTTCGTAGGTCAAAAAGTTTTCCTTTACAACTTTTAGTTTGATTAAACTGCGATACAAATATTTGATCAAGAAAGTTTCAGATCTTAGCTTTAACATAGGAGAGATATTAACAATTTTTTTTAATGAAATAAAAAATTAATTACATTGATTTCAGAAATAAATATTTTTAATTAGTAGAGATACCATATCCCAACACAACTAGTTCAGAAACAATTACAATATTTCGAATTGCAACAACAAAGATTTAAGAAAATATAGTTAATTATTTTCTAAGACACAATTTTTTCACGAGTATAAACTAGGTCTATTCGATAAATCACCCATTTATACTTACATGGTTTGTAAACTTCATAATATGTTAATATACTTACCTAGTTGCTCTAAACAAAACACACATAATCTGAAAATTTTATATTGTGCTAATATATATTTACTATATACTTTTCTACATAGAAATAAAATAACTCATGTAAAATGCATTGATTCTTCTTGTTAAATCTTATGGTTTCAAATGCACACTTTAATGAGAATGAATATAAACTCACATTTCAAACAAAAAATAAATCCCATCAAACAAAATTACAAATACAGAGAAACTTTATTAACATGTAATATACATATCTTTGTTTTTAAACAACTATGTACAATTTTATAAAAAAAATTTATTTTGAAATTAAAATCTTCAAAATCCTTCAGGTAGTCAAGATTTCTTTCGAATGTGGAGGATTATTCACCTGAAATATAAAATAAACTTCATAAATGTTATGCATTTCAGCATCAAAGTTGATTTTAATGTTCATGTAGTTAAACTTTTGAAGTTCCCACTGACAGCTTCTACATAAATGGACATTGTTTTGCCCGATTTTTACTGCAATGTTTGAAAAATCATTTCATTAGGATTTTAAATTTTGAAATAAAAGCTAGCAAGAAATGACACACAAGAGCAAAGATTTTTTTTCCATACTAAGCTAAAAAGGTTCGTGAGAGTGAGTAGATATATCTGTCATTACCAGTCCATAACAAAATTTTAACTGCAGATGCAGCATAGAGAACTGATTATCCATGTTTCAAGAAAGTAACTGCTACATTAATAGACTAGTCTCTCCAAAGTATAAATCTTAATGTGTGAATTATTACTATTATTATTATTGTTATTTTAAGGATGAATCTCATACAAGCACTACTAATACTTTAATTTAAAAATGTGCATAACAAAAACTTTATAATTCATGATGTTGAAGATAAATTTATTTTAATGCATGAATTAGAATTAGCAAATGATGCAAAATGCATATACTGTAACATATGTTTAAAATACAGCAAAAGACAATTTTGAAATAAAAGATCCTTATTGTTACCATTTTGAGTCCCTCTTGAGTCAATGCTTTTTTAATCTCATGAAATGTGAAAAGCCATGTAGGTCTAATGGAGCTTCTAATATCTGAAAATGGAGAAAAAGACTTAAAAAAGTGCAGATGTCATGAAGAAATTGTTTCCCTACACTAACTTAATCTAGACTAAGTAGCTAAATCAACAGAAAAAATATTAATTTATCCTAAAAACTAGTAAGTATTTAGCAACATTTTATACATGTTCACATCTATTCAGCACTTATGATAAAGTATTTTTTAAATTGTTTATAAAAGGATGTTAAAGTGCATAATACATTAACGTATACAAACTTGCTTGGAAAAGATAAAAGTAATTTTACCTCAAGATTTTAACAAATCTTCAACTATGTCTGCAGTAAAAATGATATAGATATGTTATTCTTAACCTCTATTGATATTTGTTTTCAAAAAAGAAAAAAAATGTACTTTGTCTTAACACATAATTTCCAATGGTCAAAAATCCTAATAAACTTATGGAAAGATTTATATTTTTTTATTACTTTGAGAATGCAGATCCATATTTTCTCAGAACATTAATAAACTCAACTATATCTCTCCATACTATATTTAAAATAAAGCCAAACTTTAAAAAATACAAAAGGTATGTTATTTATTCGGAAATTAAAATTAATACATTTTTAAACTATTTTAACAGACATTTCTTTGAAAATCAGAATACATATTTCGCATAAAATTAAGAAGAAATACATAAAAACTAAAATGTTATTTTGCCTTTTATATAATTTTAATTATTTTGTTTTGTACTACAGTAAACTTTTTTGAATGAAAGTTAAAAAAAAAACCTTAAGAATTCAGTCTAATAAATAAATTCCCAACAAGCTCATCAACCTAAATAGCATCAAACTTTTCAATAACAGGAGCAAAAACAATATATTTTATTTTTAGTAATAAAAAAATAACTTTTCAAATTTTATTACTTACAATACCTTTACCATCCATACAGACAAACCTAGATGGGTTTATTAGGGGTTAAACTAGCCACAGAGTAGTGACTTTTGAACAGTTAAGTTATGCATGAGTGGGAAACGAAATATGCTGTATATATAGTATTCAAATATGAAGGTAGAATACTAACTATCATTATACCAGTAAGATATGACATGCATAGTAGACACTAGGCAGTATTTGTGCAAAGACAAAACTGAAGTATACTTTCAGTTTTTAACACAGAAAAAAATATAAAGAACTTAAAATTGTTAAAATACTACAGGAAATATGTGAACAACAAAAATTAACAAATGTAAACAAAACATGACGTTTTAACACGTGAAATTCAGTTTTGTTTTTGATAAAAAGCTATGTGTGTAACCAATTACAGTACTCAAAATTAAAAAAAAGAATCAAACACACACACATATATGTATATGTGTGTGTGTGTGTGTACCTCCAGTTAATATTTCAGCTAAAACAAAAGGAACTGAAGAGACAGAACCTCTCATTTTGTATTTAAAAATTAATACTTTATGCATGCCTGAAACACAATATCCTGTATTGTTTTATTTTCAGCATTCTCAGATGAATAATAAAATTACTGATAAATCCTTTTGAAATTGTTACTTCAGAAGAAAATGTTAACTATAATATTTACATAGGTATAAAATAAAATTTAGAGCAGAATGTAAATGTTTCATCAGCTGAATACAAAAACAGTATATTAATTCATTATTATATATTGAAAATTACATATTATATATTGACTAAATTCCCCTTCCAATATATATATATATATATATATATATATATATATATATATATATATATATATATTTATATATATATATATGTGTGTGTGTGTGTAGATATGGATATAAATAGATATAGATGTACTATATACAGATGTAGATATAGATAATGATAAGTAGAAAGATAGAAATTGCTTAAAATTGCACTTTTAAACTCATTTGAATAAAAATATGTTAACATACAAAATTTATTACACTGTCCCTTTCTTTTATAGTTTAAGTTAAATAATAAAGTGCCGAAGCTCTTATTTCGTAGCATGCCTAGTAAATTTAATTAAGAGACAGAAAAATTATCTTAGTACTATATGCAAGATGAAAATGTTAAAACAATATTATTATTTGCATAGTCTGTTATCTTGTTATATGGAAACAGAATATGTAAAATTAGACACCACAAATATATATCTGAGCCCAATAAAATAAAGAAAATCTATATCAGAGATAGCATCGACTTATTCAATTTATAGGTCTCAGGAGCATCGGTCTTTAATACTTAGACCCTTATGATCATCTACAATATTTTTTTTAAATAGACAAAAACACACAAATTTTATATATTTGCACATATAGTATGTGTGAAAATCAATAGCTTTTCCATACAATTTCTACTATTACATATTACTGATAAATTTTAAAAAGTAAAATAGATAAGGATTACATTCATTGACATAGAATGAGTCTCAATAATAAAAGAATTAAATAACGAAATTGAACTCACCTTGGCTAACTCAGGAAAGGGATGATTTTAAAGCCGCAATCTATACTGGCAGCGCAACTATTGTAAACTTGCAACAGCATGGTACTCAAGTCCGAGTTCGAGCTGGCAGTTCCCTGAACATTTATTCCTTCTTCCACGTGTAAACACACATATGTGTGTTAGACACATCTTAGCAATCATGCACCCATTTAGCTCTTGTTAGGTGGCACACCTGTGTTTACGACATCTTAGTTGAGATTGATTTCAGGCTCCCTTCCTTCAAATCATAAAGAGGTTCCCGCCATTACTGGCACGTACTAGCACATGGCGGACACTTAGAGACCCTAATTGGAAAAACTTTCGGCGGGAGAAAAAATACCTATTTCCTGTCCTCTGGCGAGCACATGTAAAGAGAGTTTCCACGGATAACTCGGACAATGGAATGCTAAAAAAGGAGATGACCTCTATTTGCTAATGACAATTCTTAATAGCTGTTAAACTAATAATTTTCAGCATTATAAATTTCATATTTAAAAAGTTATGAAACCGAGATACACATTTTAAACTATTATTAACGATAAATGTCAAGTTTCTGTGAATATAAGAGGCTAGTAGTGGCTAGATTTTGGCCGGAAAATTATAATAAAAAAGGGTGTGAAAAAAACATATTAGAGAAAAATATAATATACAGTTAAAATCGTAAACATTTTAAAATAAGAAGCTTCAGTGTCGCAAAGTCTGTAAAATGAAAATAATTATAGTCTTTGTTTGGGTTTACATAAATATATATATATATATATATATATATATATATATATATATAATGTATCCGATATATGTGTGTAAGGGTGGGTAAACATAACTTTTTGATAGCTGTGCGATGGAGGTATATTCTATAGCAATAAATTTTACGTGATTTTTAATAAGCGATGTCCCATAACAACGACTTCTTTTATTAAATATTTTCACAAGTATTCCTTATGACGCGTGCGAATCGTAAGTAACCTATTAAGCTAACTTTAGGAGCAAATTATGAAAATGCAAACCTGCGAATCCCAGCCTTTTATTTTCGACCTCTAAGCGTCTGCCTTACAGATCAAGACGTAAAATATTAACAACCTACGCATAAGAACTTTAGCTTCTTTTCGTAAAAGAATGTTAATTTTGTTGCAAAATTTGTCTGAAAGTGATAGTTGCTTTGTACATTTATTACGTCATAAAAAAAATCTGCAAAATTTTTCAATAACTTGGATTTAAAAGATACTCTTTTAAATTAAAACATTTCTACATAAAGGATATAATTTCTACGTTGAGAACAATAGTCATTAGGCAAAAATTAAATATAAACACAAAATTGATTTAGAATATCAGAAAAGAATTTTTGTTAATCTCGTCTAAAAAAGTAGACATCGTATTCCAAAAATTAAATTCCTTATAAAAAATAATAAATAAAAATTTAAGTACATTCAAAAATTTTCAACCCGAATACTTCATTTCAGCCTTTCAAGTTGCATGACATTTGCAGTCTAATACTTAAAGTTGGTTTTTCAGCGCAGTAGACTCAGATAACATAAGTTATATAACACACTTGTTTCGATAACACAGTTGCGATGACTCAGTAGTATTTGAACTCACTTACATCCGCGTTCAAAATCACGGATAGTGGTTTGTTTAACTCACCACCCACAATAACCCACGCGAAGTGGGTTGCAGAACCCACAAATAGAGATAGCTCGGTCTCTTCTTGAGACCGAGCTATAGGAGAAAATATATTGAATTACAAAATCCCGTTTATAAAGTGATCTTTATTTTATTAGAGTTATTCGATTTTGATTTCCAACTAATTCTACATCATTATTTTATAGTATAAACTGGCATAGCTATGTCATATCGGTAGATTGTCTTTATTGAGTTTACAACACTTTGAAAATGTGTATTCAAAAAGTACAATGGCATTCAAATGGTTTCATAATTGACCGGTAAAAACTAGTAATTTTGCGAAAGACTTTTAAGTATAGATTTCATGGGTTCCATTCCCACTCCTAGCAGGAAGTCGGTACAAACTGTATGACTGATAGCGAAATATCGCTAACAAAATAACTTTATTTTTCTTCGAAGTTTATTCGTTATAGACAGCTCTGTAGCCAGTATTGCGCTTATGGTTCCAGTTATAGGACACCTAGTACAAAACAGGAAAGATGTCTGTGATGAAGTGATCGTATAGATAAAAATAGTAATTATACGCAAAGACATACCTGTAACACTTTCTTTTATTTAAACAGCGCTGATAACTTTGTGGGGTTGGAGAGTTTGCTGCAACGTGCTTCTTCAACATGTAAACGCATGTAGATTAACAAAAAAAAAAACGTTCAAGACCCTAGACGTCCGCAAATAAATGATGAAATTCTCGCCCGGGGGAAAAGGGGAAAAATCTCGCCAATTTGGTGCTTGCCACAAAACCCGTTCTGGTAGAAAAGCGCAATACAACTAGCCAGCGGCGACAGTCTGCGGCGATAAAATGGACAAAAGAAATTCGCCAAATATGCCAAGTGACTGAATCTTTATAACTGCCAAACGACGCTGGAAAAAATTGTGAAAATCTTAAATTCAATAATTAAAATTCAAAATTGTGTAGCTTTATGCTACAATGCCTTTCGAGGACATCTGATAAACTGGAATCTGTAGTTCATTTATATAGTACTAGCCGGGCTTCGCCTAGCTACGCTCAAGCCATCCGTGTAACATATTTATGTACTTCGGGCCCCACAAAAGAAAAAAAAAGCCGACAAATGTATTAAATTCAAGTGAATAAATTCCTTTCAATTTTCATTCCCGTCGCTGCCGACAGATGGCAGCACCACTGCACCAGATGATTTGGTTTCTCAGCAGTGAGTTATTTTAGAATGAAAATATCTCTAAAACTATTGAATTAACAGAATAAGTGTACGCAGAAAAAATTATCAGTTTTCGAAGCTCTTTCCAAATATGTAACATTTATGTACTTTCATGAGAAAAAAAATTACACCGTTTCCTGTATATTTGTCAGCCATTTTTTTTCGAGGATCGGTGCCCGCCCGGATGAGTTACGGTCACGTGATCTCTCGACTTCCACTTGTCTCTTTATTAGTATAGATACCATGAAAGTATCGGTAAACTTCATGCACGTACTTCATAGTCCTAGGCTCATGATCGGAGAAGTTGCAACTAAATTAATAGAAATTACTACGAGACCAGGCCGCATTGGCAGAGAGGGATAGTGGAACGAAAGTTGCTTTCAGAGAAAGAAAAATCACGGACAAAATAATATTAGAACTCATATACAACTGTGACTCATATACATAAGTGTTATTCTTGAAAAATCATCTCCAGTAGATACATCAGCTAAAGATGTTAAAATTTATTCCCGGAAATTATAAAATCATTTAAAAATAACTCACTAAACAATGTATAATGAGCAGAGAGAATTAAACACATTAAAGGTTTAAAAAATAGCGATAAATATTATTTACTACACATTAGGAAACACAACGCGTTGAGAGAATGGAAACAATGTTTTATTCCTTTGCGATTTTACTCTATGTTATTGTTTCCTTCTGTGTAGGACTGAAATCCATTTCAAAACAACCTCAAATAATAAATGCTCTGTATATATTTGTAAACGCATTATAATAAAGAAAATTAGATATTATGACGATCTCTAATGCGTTTCTGCACACGAAGAATGCTCATTAAGAAATAAAGTTAAAATATATGAAATTAATCTCTGCAATTTTACATACATTGTAGGGTTCGCGTGTTGCTCAGATGCAAATTTCGGGTAGCAGCGCTGTACATGCCAGCCAAAGTGAGTTCGGCGCAGGTGTTTGATCTATTTAAAGGGCACACGCTGAGTTGGCAAAAGCCCAAGACTGGAGTAGAGATACGGAGAGAGCGAGGCAAGCTTGATGGAAGGTATAGCGGTGTTTAACTGATAGAGCGTGTATTGGTATTTAGCCGAGGTGGCTGCACGACTTCGAGAATTAGCTCAGGGCCGAGGTTTACGGGTACTCTGCCTGAAGGATTCATTGCGACCTTTAGTTTCTTAGTACCGCGGGTTGCGGTACTGTTGTGTATTATTTTGGAAGCCCCAAGTCTGTATATGTTAGTCTGCCTCTACGTAGAGAATAAAGGAGTTATTCTAGACTTATCCCTCGTACTTTATAATGTGCCTGGACCGTTAGAGATATAAAAAGAAAGGAAGAACCACATAACATATTTAAATAAAACAACTACTGCAGAAATATTTAAAAAAGAACAATAAAGTACAGATCAGACTCCCGAAATGTTACTAAGTATAGTTAGTGTCAAAGATGCCATCTAATTAAAATTTGTAATTAAATGCATGTAACTACATTTAATTATAAATATCTTCTTTTAAACTCCTCTCGTAATTAGCACCTAGGATAGGCTATCCCTATATGTCTATTTTAATGAATTATTGTAATGAACATTGAAATTTATAATATATTCGGTAAGTTCTCTCAAAACAATTGGGAACTCTTATTTAGGAAAAGCTAAAAAAATACGTCTTTTGCTATTCTTAAATATATATTTTAATTAATTAATATATTGAAATTTATTGTATATTCGGTTCTCTCAAAACATTTTTTTTTCATTCTAATGAAAGTTATTTGCTGCCTTTTCAGCTTCAAAAGATTTCGAATGATTGAAGAAAGCGGCATATTTGTGCAAAAAATATTTGGTGTTAAATACAACTAAATGAGAAACGTCGAAGTTAGGGCACAGTGGACATTCAAAATTGTGAAATTTGTCCAAAAATTCGATTTTTTTATTTTATTGAATTATGAAGCTACGGACGAGAAGGAATGTGTTGCAAAAAGAATTTTTAATTTCTGTGATTACTTTCTTAGTTATAGGCATTTGCATTTAATTTAGATATTATGTGGTTACTAATAGCAATAACTTTAAATGTGTTTTTCTCAAAATAAAAATTTTCATGTCATACGAATATTCAAACTGGTCCAGACGCATTTTTAACTGTCGTATCGCTTTGAAATTTAAGTTTTGTATACCTAACAGTATATCAAATAAATCTTATTGAAAAAAATTATGTTTCGTAGCTCAGAATTTCTAAATTTTGTACTTGAAGAGATGATTTATAGGTATTTTGCGTAATAAAAAGGGAGTTGTCAATATTACTATTTTTTTCTCTTTATATTTTTAATGAATGCTTAAAATAAGCAATAAGTTTCATTGTTAGTTCTATAAGGTATCCTGTAAATAAAAATTACCGTATTATATGCAAAAGAAATGCGCATGGAACATTTTTAATTAGGCCAATTTTTTATATAACTAATAATGCATAATTCATAAATTATTAATATTTCTTCTTTAAATTTTAACCACTTTTACATATCTATGGTACTAATCACATATTCAAATTTCAAGCAAATCCATTCAAAACAAAAAAAAATAGGTTTGAAGGTCCACTGTCCCCTTAAGTTAATTCTTTGAGTGATCAAGATGCACTTTTGCGTAGTATGTCTCGTAAGTCTGTACTATGAATTTGATGTGGCATTAAACACATGAGTTAACTATATTTATACCAAAAAATATACAAAATAACATTTAAATGTCAGATAGCACTAAAGCCGAAACTGGCACCATATATATTTGCGTATCAATAGCTGTTTCTTCAAAAGGCACAGTTAAAAGTTAATCAAAAGGATAGTAAATATAAAACCTCAAGATAAATGAGGAGATCCGCGTTCTTAAACATCATCTGTAAAAATCACATTAATCGGACTAAAGAACAAGTTCTTTGCTTAGAAACTATCTAATACAGTTAATAAAATTAACTGTAGAAAAGCATGAATAATTTTAGGACAAATCACAACAAAAAATATACATAAATTGAAAAGTAATAAAAGGAAAGCGCCTCATTTCAAAAGACACAAAAATCAATAAATTAATTTCTTGAGAAAACTGATCTCTCACACTTTTGTTACTTTATAAAGGCAATTTATTTTGTAAAAAACTATTGGAAAGCCGGTGTCTTCTTTAGGAGCTGAGTAAAATAACTCCTACACTGTAAGCATTACACTGAAAGCCTTTAATTTCTCGCTGATGTAGGCGTTCACTTGTTTTAATAATTTCAGTACAATTTTATTCCACATCCAACAGGTATATTCAATTAATTTAGTGTTTCTAATCAAATTTATAACCCTGCTATTGAAAATTTTTTTGCACGAATGTGTTGTAATTTTAGAGTTTCTTAATTTCATTACAAATCGAAGTAAGATCCAGAAAATATATACCTAGGTTTACTACTTGACAGTAAGTTTTAGGATTGTGGGATAAAAATCAGTATAAAATTGATTAAAACTTCAATAAAAAACTACCTACGAAGGAAATATTGAGACAAGTTTAGCATAAATTATTTGAAATACAGGAAATTTATTGCTCACTAAACAGAATCTTAAATTTTACGAAATTCATTAGGATTTTATTTTTGTTCATTACCCTTTTCTAAATAGGATGAATTTACAAATGACGCTGATACAAAATCTGGATCTAACACTTTTAGTAACTTAATTACACGACAGTTGAATGACATATTCGAATTATTCTTACCAGATATTTTTAAGTTTTGTCTAGGATATTTATCCACATTTATCTTTAAAGCATGTTATGTAATGTGTTTAAATCTATGGCGTGTACTTAAAAACCCTTTTAAGGGCTGTGGTCCATTTTGGGACCGACGTTTTTCTCGTCCTTCTTTCACTTGATTCAATGTATTCTAGTTAAATAAGCAGAAAATGGTCAGTTCTGCCATATGTTATCTCTCTATTCTAAAAAGAAGTAACTCCCGCTGCCGCTGTCAAAAGCTTGTCACGCTATCTCCTCCGAAACCGCTGAGGATATGGGGTCGAGAGCGATACCAATGGATGCAGAAAAATGGGGGGGACCAAAGTTAGACATGTCTCATCTTCGTCGGACTTTAAGTTTTTTTTAATTTTATGTTTTGTGGGAAAATATTGACTTTTTCATCTTCAGATTACGATAACTCGCCAAAAAATGATCGTAGAATTTTTATCTTTTTACAATCTAAGACTACAGGCATTTTTCTTTCAAACTAGACCTCATTTGTTTAAAAATATTTTAAAACAGACTAATATTTTCATGAAAAAATGAAACAGAGTTTTTCAAGAAATATCGTCCCCTATATGGATGTAATACCGATGCTCCTCGAGTTTTTATCTTAGAAAGAAAACATTTACATCATCTGCAAGCTGAAAGCTTTCTTATAAACCTCATTTCAAGTCTATATTTTAAATTTTCGATTTTTAATTGAATTTTAAAGCTGAAAAATCAACAGTGATGAAACGCCCTTAGCATTAAGGGTGACAACAGTAAATGGATGGAAGCTGTTACACCGCCCGAGAATCACCCCTATGTATCTCGGTATTAGCCATAACAGAGGAGCGAGCGTAGCGAGACTAGGACCGAAGCTCTTAGTCAGTTTAAAAAATTAAAATCCTTTTACAACTTTTAACTAGAAAAATTTTCAAGATTTTTTAGGTTAAAAAAATCGAGAAAAGATGTGCACCGTCAAAACGGTGGACTAAATTGTACAGAGAATGTTTTGAAGAAAATTATTCTATTCTATTAGTAATTACTGGTGTTTGTGATTTTAAACATGCAATGCCACCTCTAGCAAACTCAACAGCTCTGGACTAGATTTCACTCTTGTCTTGAGCATCACAGTGTGCTATAGTAGTAAGGTCGAGTGAAAAGCATAATAAATGAAAAATTGCTTTGAATATTTCCTGTGGATTCACAAGTCCTTTCTTTAAGCAGACATAATAACTGATACCATCCGCAAATTGTGGTAAAAATTGAGATTACTTGAAGAGAATAAAGCTGCATGGAACACACCCTGATAAGGAGAATAAAGCAAACTAAAAACTGCAAAAAAAAAATCGAGAAAAGAAATCTTTAAAAAAATCGAGAAAAGATGTGCACCGTGAAAATGGTGGACTAAATTGTACAGAGAATGTTTTGAAGAAAATTATTCTATTCTATTAGTAATTACTGCTGTTTGTGATTTTAAACATGCAATGGTACCTCTAGCAAACTCAACAGCTCTGGACTAGATTTCACTCTTGTCTTGAGCATCACAGTGTGCTATAGTAGTAAGGTCTAGTGAAAAGCATAATAAATGAAAAATTGCTTTGAATATTTCCTGTGGATTCACAAGTCCTTTCTTTAAGCAGACATAATAACTGATACCATCCGCAAATTGTGGTAAAAATTAAGATTACTTGAAGAGAATAAAGCTGCATGGAACACACCCTGATAAGGAGAATAAAGCAAACTAAAAACTGCAAAAAAAAAATCGAGAAAAGAAATCTTAAAAAAAATCGAGAAAAGATGTGCACCGTGAAAACGGTGGACTAAATTGTACAGAGAATGTTTTGAAGAAAATTATTCTATTCTATTAGTAATTACTGCTGTTTGTGATTTTAAACATGCAATGGCACCTCTAGCAAACTCAAAAGCTCTGGACTAGATTTCACTCTTGTCTTGAGCATCACAGTGTGCTATAGTAGTAAGGTCGAGTGAAAAGCATAATAAATGAAAAATTGCTTTGAATATTTCCTGTGGATTCACAAGTCCTTTCTTTAAGCAGACATAATAACTGATACCATCCGCAAATTGTGGTAAAAATTGAGATTACTTGAAGAGAATAAAGCTGCATGGAACACACCCTGATAAGGAGAATAAAGCAAACTAAAAACTGCAAAAAAAAAAATCGAGAAAAGAAATCTTAAAAAAATCGAGAAAAGATGTGCAGCGTGAAAACGGTGGACTAAATTGTACAGAGAATGTTTTGAAGAAAATTATTCTATTCTATTAGTAATTACTGCTGTTTGTGCTTTTAAACATGCAATGCCACCTCTAGCAAACTCAACAGCTCTGGTCTAGATTTCACTCTTGTCTTGAGCATCACAGTGTGCTATAGTAGTAAGGTCGAGTAAAAAGCATAATAAATGAAACATTGCTTTGAATATTTCCTCTGGATTCACAAGTCCTTTCTTTAAGCAGACATAATAACTGATACCATCCATAAATTGTGGTAAAAATTAAGATTACTTGAAGAGAATAAAGCTGCATGGAACACACCCTGATAAGGAGAATAAACCAAACTAAAAGCTGCAAAATACAGGGGACTCACTACCCTTAAATCTTTAAAACATTCGATTTTTTGAAAAAAATATATGTTAAAGCCTGAAATTTTTTTAACAAAATAAAGCAAACTGCATGAAAATATTCCGCTTAGTTCCGAAGATATTGATATTCTAAATATTTAATTACTGATCAAGTTTATGGATAAGAAAATTTTGAAATTCATTTTTCTCAAAATGTAATTTTGCATCATTCAGCCACTGATATCTCAAAAAATATGAAACACAATTCCATGAAATTTTTGGTCACTGCATAATCATGTTATTTTATAGCGTCTGAACTAGAATTATTGTAATCACTGCACATTTTGTTATTTTTTCAGGGGTAAATTAATGCAAAAATTTAAGGAAATTTTAAGTATATTTTGAGCAGTTTTGAAAAATTGAAAAAAATATTTTAATGTTGAATGTGTTATGTTCAATTGTATTTTGAATTATTTATTTTAAATATAAAACAGGAATTATACATTTAAGTGGAAAATTAATTTCATAGTTCTGCGCACAAGCCAGTATACAATAAAAATGCTTAAAAAACAAGGTATATCTAAAGCATTTAAAAAAATATTTTATTATTTTGAGAATTGAAATTTTTTTTATTAAAATAAATATATCAATTTATCATATACATAAATTTTGGAAAAATTAGGAGTAAATTGAAATAGTTACAAAGAGTCAAAAATATGAAAATATGCCTTATTTCTTCGACTTAAGGGTCGTGAGTCCCCTTAATAAAAAAAACACCTCTTGAAAAGGAATAAAACCATTGCATCCCTAACAGACTCTCAATTTTTATTGCAGGATCTAGCAGTGAAAGACCGCAGTGTGTATTTGTACACTGACAAGCACGCGTGAGAAAAAGGATTCCAAAAGAGATATTACTGGACATTTCGATCAGTTGGTGGTAGCATACTGTCAATCCAGGTCACGAAGGAAAGCTCTGACACTGTATGCAAAACATATTACAAAATTTATTTTTTGAAGATTGTAAATTTGCAAGGAACACACCCTATAGCAAGTCAGGGTGGGATTTGTATTTCATAGCTGAAATCGTGGAAGTCATTCATTACTTAATAGGAGACCTCAACGTAGTTTCATAGCTGCTGAGGACTACGCTATAGACGGCTGCCTCTGTTCACTAGCAACATTTTTGAAACTTTTCGATGAAAATTTAAAACACTTTATTTTCACTTCTCAGGCTAATTAGTGAAGTTCGCGACACTGCTCGTGGTTGAACGAGGGCATCCCTTTCTGCCAGGAAAACAAAAAGTTCCATACTCTATTTTACAATAAGCCGGTTACTGTTAGTATGTAACCAAAGGGTGGATAGAATGTAATGCTGTGTGCCAAAGAAGTCGTTTTGCATGGATCCGAGCAAATTAAATGACTTCTACATAAGGGTCAAGTACCCTAGTCGTCTCTCATAGGCAGGGGGGAACGTGCAGTTTTATAATGATGATCATGTCACTACTTAGTGCTGTAATGGTAAGCATTTGTCTGAGATATGCAACTCAGTGTTCCATTCTAGAAAATGTCACGGATTCTAAAAGAAAAATATATATACAATTGGAGAATGTGAGGTAGAGTAGTCATCATATGTTTACAGAATAAAAGAAGGTGGGTTAGTTAAGTTAAAGAAATCTGGCAGATAAATACAGTGAAACTACTCTAGCCAGCCACCCTTATTTGACTCCCCCCTCCCCCCTCAAAAGGGACCCAATTTATTCAAAACCGATTAAAGAATGTTATGGAAGAAATCTCTTTTCGACGGCTGCCCTGAAAGCGACCACTCTTTTTCGGTACCATTACTGGCCACCATAGAGAAGTTTCACTGTACTATGAAGTAAAAATACTTCAACTCATTGTTCAGATTTTAATCAAGCACGTAAATGTAATAACAGTTTTTAAGAGCAGAGGAACTATAGAAAATAAGAAGTAAAATCGATTTTCTTCTATCTTATGAAGAGCCTATCCTGATTTTTTTTGTTTCTTTTACAGAATTAAAAATTATTTTAAATTTCAAAATTTATCGAGCTTCTAAACAAATATGGCCTGCATTCTAAATTTAAAGATTTCATATCATGTACGGTCAAATGACTAGCAGCGCAAATTCTAAAATCCACTTCCTCTGAATTTAAAATGAAAGCATGCCAGAAGTCAAAGCAAATTTATTAACATTAAAATTTTATTTACCTTGCTTCAGCGTTTTTGATAGTGGTTTAAAATCGTTAAATATACCGAAAAACTTCTAAATCATTTATTCTTACGGAAAAAGTTATAAGATATTTCTGACTAGTAAATCAACTATGTTTATAAAAATCTCTAAATCCATTTTTATGGTAAAATGTTTTATACTTCAGCCCGAGAGATATTTTTATGTATATACCACTTCAGATTGCATTTTCTTTACAGAGTGGTTGGTATTCTCCAACTAAATAAGCACAAAATTATAGGAATGCCAAATATTTCAGTGATTTTACAATTTTGACTGTGCAGAAGACTTCAGTTTTAAATCCCTTTCGAATATATAAAATATCCTGAGAAAATGCTTGAGTTCGATTCCTTGATACCTAATTTTATCTTTTTAAAAGCTGTGATAAAATGAAAATATTAAAATAACGCAATGAAATAAGGTATTATCTTATTAAGTCTTTAATTACTCTGATAATTATCAAAATTATCTACCTCAAGAGACTAAAATTCTATATTAGCTCGAGCAGCCTTTCTTCTAAAAAATTCTGCTATCCATTACTGAAAAGACGAAAACGCTTTTGTAATTTAATAAACAAAGCTTGTTTAAAGCGCGTAATTTAATAAACAAAGCTTGACATCTTTTCAGAATAAAAAAATGCAGTAAATGCATGAACATAATTATTCTTCTCTGTGTAAAATGAAGCAATTCACTGTGAACATTTTGGAAAAATCATATTCTTTGATGCAAATGTTTGAAAGAAATTATGAAACGAGAAAATAAAATCGCTTCGCCTTCCACTAACAGAAAGTAAATTTAGGAGAAATTTAATTTTCTGTTCCGTTTGTTTAGTTTCAAAAAATGCATTTTGGTTTATAAAATTAAAACTTTGAAATGTTTTGCATGTGTTAAATTAGCTTTATGAAAAAAAATCTACCTGTGAAATGTTTATGGGAAACCTATGTTAACTATGAGCTACTTTTCACATTTATATTCATACCGTAAGGAATTTAAACGACTTTATGATTTAAATCCTGGAATGTGCAAGGGAGAAACGTGGTTGATACGTAATTAAAAGTTTTGGCTCTTATATATTTAATCCCTACAACAAATGTTTTACAAAGTCAAGAACCGTTATAGATAAAGGGTTCAAATTTGAAACATGTCTTTTTCAATTATTTTACTTTAATTTTGGATTCGCAAATTTGAAAAAAAATATTTGCTTTTGAAAATATGATTTTTTAAAAATAAGTTACATCAAATTTTTAATCTAAATATTTTTTTAATTAATATTTAAAAAAATACTGATTCAAAATTAAAACTTATATATATCTGTCTGTTTAGTTAGACGAAAAAATTTGAAATTCGACAAATAATATTTCGAGTTATAACGGTTTTAAATTACCTAAGTTTTAAATAAATTAAAGTTAAAATTTTTTAAAAACTTTATGAGAGGTTTTATTATGCCATTTTGTTTACAAATTATACGGTTAACAATCACAAAAAAATTCAAAATTTTACCTCAACAAATAAAAAAAATTTAAAATATGTCCCGGACCCCCTAAAGAAAAAAAATGGAAATATTTCTTGAAACAAATTATAAATATATTTATTTACAGATATTTATGTTAAAAATATATTCTGCGCCACGAAGAGATTATTATAAAATTACAAAATAGTAACATATTTTTAGCAAGATCAAATGCTTTAAATTTATTCACCTCCTATTTTCTCCGAGCCAATAGGAAAGGTATATGTTTCACATATGAATGATTTTCAGTAAAAATGAAACGGAAAATAGAATAAAAACAGTAAAATACATTTTTTTAAATTACATCTCCTCCAAACAACTAAATACCAGAAGATTACCAACTAAATACCAGAGTCTTTTCATTTTCTATTGACTAACTGTTTCATTGGGGAACTAGGGGTCTTGGGATGTTTTTTGGTTATACCTGCATCCTATTCAGAAAGTTCCCTTTGAGGTAACTGATTTGGTTAGGCTCCCTGATGACGAGACCTGTCAGTTACCTCGTACTTCACGTTTAGTTCCGGCACTTTTACAGAATCATGCCTCTGGTGCGTGGAGCCCTGAGTGCTTGATTTCTGTATCGTTTTTGTCTACATTCTTCTTATAATTATCTAGCTCTGTTAAATTTAGTTATATTTGCCTTTTTCAATGTGAAGATATGCAGCAACTGCGCAATCTTTTATTGAAAAGTTATTTATGCTTTCAATGCTAGGGTAGGTTTTGAGTTAATTTGTTCGGCAGTCTATGCCCACCTTTTTATTTTATTTTTTAGCTTATGTTGTTTTGTTTATATATATATATATATATATATATATATATATATATATATAACCTCCTTAATGGCCGTTCTTACAAAGTGGTTATGAAATTTCCCACTCTATAAAGGGAATCGGAAAAATGGGACCCCTAAGCTAAAGGTTAAAATGGAAACAACAAATTCATTAAAATTTATTTTAAATATTAAAACTTGTAATTCATTCCCTCTTTGTATAAAATAGTTGACCGTAAATCCACCATAATCAACATAAAATGGCTTTAACTTAACTGCGATACTTTTATATTTTAAGTTTACATCTATAGAATGAACACAATTTTCTGAACGATTTGATTCCACACTTCCTTTATTAAACCAGTTTTCTTCTTTTACCTATCCCTTTAAATCCACCAACAGTAGTTCTATTGAGGTAGCCATACACAAATTCTATAGGCAGAGGGTAAAAATTTAAGAAAAAAAATAGATGGTGAAATGATACCAAAGAGAAAATTGAACAATGAGTGCTATTTTCATCACAACTTTATAAATACAAATATGAAGGTCATCAGATTGTCACGTATCTAAAATTACATTCCTACTTTGCTCAAATAAAACTAGTCCCTGAAGTTTCTTGAGGGAAATCAAGACTGTAATTAATGGTCCCCCTGTCTAGTTGACAGGAGGTCTCACTTTGATCGCTGCGTGGGTTTGGATAATTTTGAACTGAAAGAAAGAGGAGTGGGCAATTCAGTCGATATCAGTTTTATTTTTCATCCTACAATTTACTTTCTTTCCTTCTTTAGAACATAAAATGAATATTTAGAATTTAATATTATATTCACTACCTCATTGTAATAACAGAGAACGACATTTGATCCTGAAGTGCATCGAACTTGGCTTGTTAGGTGAAACAAAAAGGGTGAAAATACAATGCCAAATTTATCTGTTAACAGGAGATGCTCGTTACGAACAAGTTCGTTATGTGGGGTAAATATGTGATTTAGAATGTGCGACATAGTTCAAACGACTTTAAGTTTGATTTTACCAACAAGTTTAATATGCGTCGAAAAATGGAGTCAGATTTAGTTATTACAGTGGAATCCTAACAATCCAAAATGATTCGGACCAGACCCTTTTCGGATTAATGAATTTTTAGGATTATTAGCGAAATCATTCTTAAAATAAACTTAAATAACGTAATAGCGTGTGATTACATAAAAATTACATATTACGTGTAATTGCACTGTTTATTTTATAAGGTCTGTCTAAACATATCCAAATCTCGGGGAGAAATAAGTGATAAGACAGCGGGACGCTGCCTAGTACAGTACAGTAGAGTGCAAGTTGTTCTAACAATACGTCATAGTGCTCGACAGTTGGAGAGGTGTGTCGTTACTGTTAGTGTCAGTTTAGCATTAGCATAAACACGTGTTGCTTATTCTACTGTGTCCTACTTTATTATATTACTGTTGTCTAACTTTGAATTTTCTTGTAATTTCGAGAAATATACTTTATATTACTTAATATTACTGTAGTTGTATTGTAACCTTAGTTCTTTTTGACTTTTGGTTTCGGATTACCGGTACTGCACTTTATTGTTCTTACTTAGCGTTAAAGTACTATTATAAATAGAAAATAACACACGAGACTTCATTTGGCTCTACAGTGATGAAACGCTAGAACTGTCATATAAAATAGTGGCTAAATTAGTTTTACAGCATGTTTTACGTTACTGAAAAGCTATGTATTTTACAGTTTATGCGTCAGCGGCCATACCATGCTGAAAGCACCCGTTCACGACCGATCACTGAAGTCAATTAGCATCGGGGGTGATCAGTACATGGGGGTGTGACCACCGGGGAACACCGCGTGCAGTTGGCATCTTTTATGCCCTTTATGATGTCAGATAGGGAGGGAAAGGGAACGATCCCCCAAGATGTCACCTCTGAGGTTACTCTGTCAAAATTAAGGTGGCACCGGGCTAAATCGGACTTCTATCCTTATCGTGCCATTATAACCCGAATCCGCACCCTTCAATCGCTAGCCTTTATGGACCTGGACTGGAATAAATTCCAGGTAGGGGGATTTAGGTACCACAACAACAACACAGTTTATGTATTAAAGCATTAACCGATGAAAAAATATAATTACAATTTATACTTTCTAAATAGGATCTATGTGCATCTAAATTCGAAGACTTCAAGCT
The DNA here is from genome assembly GCA_907164885.2 of Dolomedes plantarius. NCBI lineage: Eukaryota > Metazoa > Arthropoda > Arachnida > Araneae > Dolomedidae > Dolomedes > Dolomedes plantarius. The sequence continues at coordinate 178,907,326 of OU015492.1, read as the reverse complement.
TCCTCTTTCTTTGAGAATAGGTTTCAACTGACTTGCTGACAGTAAGGTAATACGTAGGAGATTAATCTTTTAAAATTGTAGTTGCAAAACTTCAGTTATAAAAAATATTCATTAAAAATGCATAACTCCATGGAAAAAATCTACCTAAAATTTTAATTAATCACTGAACGAATTATCCATACATTTTATGACTCGCAATAATGAATTCCCCACAAAACGTAATTTTAAGCTTTTTATAACGACATGGTTTATTAAAAAGATTAATTTGACCGCATGTTAATTTTAATAAGTTTCATGATCACATACGATGTAAACGTTAAACAAATCTTTTCATTGGTGAGATCAGTAATTAATAAATATTAAAGATGAAAAGTTTAGAAATTTTAAACAAAAGGTTAATGAAAAAATTATTCTTAAACAGCTGAACAGCGATTGATTTTACAAACTAATCTGTGATTAAATAAAATTTAAAAGATAAAAAAACACTTGTGTCAACATGAAGTCCAGATCTTTAATTGAAAATTGATTATTTCAAAGTACGCTGAATATTTGAAGTTTATGAAATATTAATTTACTTAATAAAGTTGATACTTGAAAAGGAACTGGATATCCTTTTTTTTATCCTTTTTCATTTCAAGTGTTATTAAAAAGTATTGAAAAAAACAGTTGGGAGTTTACGTTTAAAAAGAAATTTCACGAAGTTTTGTTCTTTATTAAGAGGAGGATGTTGGCGTAAAGAGATAAAAAAAAATGGGATTCTGTTATCTTTAATTAAAATTCTTCAGCAAAAAAAAATACTGAGTTTTTTTCGGCAATACAAGAAATAAAAGGATACGGTGCAACTAAAATAATTGAAAATACTACATACATATTTAAGTATACATATATTGTTATAGATGCAATATTAGTTACGTTGGAAATGCTGTATGTCATTTCTCACGAGAATCTACTAGAATCTCTCGATATTTTAATAGAAATGGGAAAAAGCTTTGAATATTTTAGATAACTTTAAAAAAAAGTAAAAGAAATTTAAGCAACACATATATATTGCACAAAATATATTTTAAAATGTTTTTAAACTACATTTATTTAATCCTTCTAGGAGTAAATTAAAAATATCGCGAGCTAATTCACATAGCTCAAGATTAAATTTTCATAAGCTACAGCATTATAATAAAAAAATATTTTAACTCTTAATACTGTTAAAACTTTACAAATATAAATAAAATTTTCATAAAAATAGCACATTTAAAGTGTATTTCAAATAAGCATATAATTTATAAAGTTTTACAATAGCGCACTAATTATATGACTGAAGGCGCTAATATTAAAATAAAATAATGAATGGATAATAATTTCAACTTTATTATTGTCACAAATTATTGAAGTAAAATAGAAGGAGCCTAGTTATATGTTCCTATTCATGAGTATAAAAAAGTTTAGACGAAGAAAATTTAGTTTAACGAAAAAAACACTGTTAAAGCCATGAACAAAGAAATTCTCATCTATATATATAAAACAGTTCCATAACTGACTGACTGACTAACATATAACGAACAGACCAAACCGCTGGACCTAAAGGACTGAAATTTTTCATGACTATTCTTATAGTGTAGGGGTGCACTAAGAAAGATTTTTGAAAAATTCTTCTTAGATTTTTAAAATTAATTTTTTAAGCTATTTTTATTATTTTTTTTAAGTTTGCATTTAAAATAACTATTTGAAGGTTATAAAATTTATATCACGAGAAAAAAAAACAAAAATTCCTTTAAAATGAAATCTTTTTCGAATTTTTACCTCCATTTTCTGATTTTTGGTGAATTTTTAAAGATTAATTTTTAGAATTTAATTCATTAAATGCTGATCACGTGATTTCTTTTCCTGGTACTTTAATTTATCGTCACGTGCATAACAACGAAATAGAGAAAAAAAATTTTATTACCAATAAGGCAGACGATTGCACATTATTCAAAAAAGATATTAAAATACAGTAAAACATATGTTCCTCAAACTGTAATATATTTATTGCATTATATTCTTTAGTATGTTCTATTAGCTTTAATTTGAATATTTTCTTCTACATTATTTTGTCTATAAAAATATCCGTTACGATATTTTTATAAATATATTTTTTGGTTTTTACATCAATTGCATACATTTATCGTTGTATTTATTATAAATAAATATATATTTATGTTTTTTGGCATAAATTGCATACATTGACCGTTGTATTCAATTTGAATGTACTCCGTAGCGAAGTGCGGGTTTTCAGCTAGTAACAAAATAAAGACCGACTTTAAAGAATGGAGACTAAAACCTCGATATTGCACTGCGAAACTAGTGATCTGTCGATTTAACCTTTCCGGCGCTGTGAGGGAACTCCCAGAGCAAATTCCAGTTTATACATTTTCCACATATCATCCTTGGCCAAAGCACAAAATGTTTTGGCCAAAGTTTTTACATTACAGACTCTATATGATGGATGTCCATACTTTGCAATTGGCAACAAGATGCTACTGAGATCACTTTAACAAGTTTTCCAGTAAGACAAGTAATAAAGGAATTCATTGGTTATGATTAACAGAGGAGAAAGAACAATAAATCTCTATACGAGTTTTGAAGTGAAACGTCTTTACCTAGGGTAAGTCGAGGCGATGACTCAATCAGAGGGTAACGAAAAGTGCAGACAGCCCCCCCAAGAATTTGATCAGAGAGTGGCATCTGATCTACACGAACTCCCCACTCTTCGCTTTCGGGCAAGCGTTAGTGAAGCGACGCTACAGTACTGCATATTTCGTCACACTGGAAACGTCACACTGGCAGTTTTCTCTTTAAAAATTCGATTTACGTTTCGTGCAAATAACACTCAATTATTCGGATTAATTTTTGAATTGACTGATGTATTTTAGAATTGTCAAAATTTGTATAGGCATTTCCAATAGTATTAGCGTGTCATTGTGTATATTATTGTTTAATTTTTGTCATTCGGGTGAATTATTGAAGATTTTGTTTTTTCGTTAGAGTGGATCATTGGAGTGTTATAGTTATTGACAATCGATTTAATAATAGGATGGAACAAATAAAATAATAAAATAAGTGGATAGAATTTCGATTAAGATGTCGAAAACTTCAACTGAGCGCTCAAGCGTGAAAGGCATGTGCAAACAATGCACCGAAACAACGACTTGAAAGTGGGGCCAAACGTGCGCAAGATTTTCAACAAGAACAGGGGGCATTGAAAAAAACACAGCTGCCACAAGATTTCCGTTATCGATTCCGGAAATATCAACCGTCCATATTCTTCAGTCTACACCGGAGCCATTTACAAGTAACAATGCATCAACGAGTGCCATGAATCGTTTTCTCCCAAAATAACTCATCTATACACAAATTTCAGAGCAATTCAAAGCGCACATAAAGAATTGTTTCAAGTAATTGTTTTAATTATTTACCTCGTGAAAATTCAACTCTGCCAAAAATGTAGTCATCAGATAGATGTTATGAAATCATTTGACAAATTTATGCTAACAACAAAAAATTGTTTTGAAACAACATACTTTCTGAAAAAACTTCAACTCGAGATAACTCAGTAACATATCGTAGCCAATATTTATGTTATGAAAATATGTAGAAGGTATCATGCAGATTCAAATGTCTAAATTACAGGGTATTGAAACTACCATAATATACAGTATCTCCTAATTTGAGGTCTATAGATTAGGTAATGAATGGCAGCGCATGTGCGTCTCAATCAATTTGTGGATCATTAATTCACCGTATGTCACCAGGGGCAGCCTTCAGTATCACGTAATTCAGTATAACCATATAAAGAGTGTGTCAGGTGTCAACAAATTAGTTTAGTATACCATATACCATGAATATCAGCGCATTTTGGCATGCAATATTTATCCTAGGAGTCATGTACTATTATAATTATAATAGATAATAATATTCGAAACCAGATGAATTGATTTAACATTGAAGTAGCGGTTAAGTTTACCTTCAGGGAAATAATTCTTTACATTTCAGTTAATAGAAGTTTAAAGCACGTGTTAGCCTCGGAAAATTGAAATCTCGCTTAGAATTCAGTCTAGATTAAACTATAATGATATGTAATGAGCCATATCTGCAATTATCCTATTTTGGATTATGTTAGTTGGTATGGTTTGGTTTGGTTTCGAGCGCTACGGTCAACATTTTGCTACACGAGGGTAACTAGACCGGGACCTACAGTTTAAAGCCGATTTCGAACGACTACAAACATCCATGCCATCAGTGGGACTCGAACCGTTAGAATCTGAACTGAATGCCAGTGCTCTAGATATTCGGCAATGCCCTGGCCAGTTGGTAGGAATAAATATGTCAATGTATTGAAATGCTATATAACAGCATGTTACAAATAACTACCATATATATATATATATATATATATATATATATATATATATATACTTTACCCTAAAATAATGGACCGGACAGCAAAATTTGATGGTATAAGGGAAAGAATGCATGATTTAATTGGGGGTGGTCCCACACGTTCTACAATTACAATAGTAACCCTTCTGGGCGTACTTTCTACAAAGTTTTTATACACAGCTATGGGCATTTGTGACCATTCATGGTTGTAAGAATGTCGCCAGCTCAGCTATAGTTTTCGGACGTGGTTCCCTGGTCCGTCAGCGTTGTTATAACTCGTCCCACAAATCGCTCACTCTTTTTAACAACGTCATATCTCAAAAATCGGTGATTTTTAGTTCTGCCTGTTTTCAGAATGTTCTGAAAGAGTAGTATATCCCTGCAAGATTGTCATATCTCACCGCTGAGTAATTAGATACTAGAGAGCAGAATTAATATTTATTTGTAATACATTTTATTCTACTTCTAAACTTTAAAATCACTCTCCTGAAAAATCACTTTTTTTTAGATATGACGTTGTGAAAGGAATGAGCGAAATATTCTATAGGGTTTAGTTTGGGACTCAAGCCAGGGAAGACGTTTTACATTCACATATTGATACCACTGCTTGACAGAGGTTGACACATGACAAGGAGTGATGTCGTCCAGGAAGTAACATTAGTCCCTTCCATAAAATTGTCACAGGAAGAACCTGATTGTCCCTAATGTTCATGCAGGCGCCGGCGTTCAATTTACCAGGAACAACATGAAAGGGTCCCAGGCCATACCACGAAAAACAACCCCAAACAAGTACACCACCACCGAACTTGAGAGTTGGAACGATACACTTGTGCAACATACGTACGCCTGGCATTCTCAAAACCCAAGCACGTACATCCGACAGGGAGAGTGTGTCGCGTGACCCGTCTCTTCATAAAAGAGTATTCCAGTGGTCCAGTTGCGACGTTGCAAACACCAAGCGAGTCTGCCTGCTTTGTTGGATGGGGTGATGTTTGGTTTGTGCGGTGGAGTGCATCGCCGAACTGTGGGATTTTTAGGGAGGTATGCGCATAAGATGATATTTTCCCAAACAATCTTTACTTGTAATTTATGGTAATGACGCAACATGAGCAAAACTTTGATCTGGGAGTCGGCACAAATTGGACGATCCATGTAAGAGATGTTTTAGTGAAGAATCCCTCTTCCACTGTATCACCTTTGGCTTCGCAGGTGTCCCAAGCCATAGGAAATAGTATGAGTACCCGCAAAACTGTTCGGGAACTACATAATATGGGGTACTAACGAAGATTTTCTGCTCTGAATCCCCAAATAACTCAGCGTATTGCGAGAGAGAGGCTGCAGTGTTGTTCATCGATTAAAGAAGAGCTGAACAAAATTATGTGGAGTGATGAATCATCCTTCAACGTTTACCACATTGATGACTTGCTTGAGTATGGCGGTCGTATAGGAAGAGTTTTCTTTCCGGCTACATTGTTACCTGCTCTGTGATGATCAGGTTCCGCTGGGAGGGGATGAGATAATTGAATGTTTTGATTTGAACTGCATGTACTAAAAGGTTTATAAACATTTTACATTATTGTTTACTTCCTACAATGTGGCAATACTTAGGTACAGGCTATTATTTTTTCGGCCTGAGTTTGCCTATACAACACTCCGAACTCACTCGACGCTTTATTTGTAGTACAAGACAAATAAAAGTGAGGATGTTCGGCTTGGAGTCTCAATTGCATTCTAATCGTGAACTTATGGGATTAGCTTATGCGCCACCTTCATCTCTGACTGTTAACTTCCTCTATGTAAAGCTCAATTGACGGGCATTTATCCAGGAAGAGACAAATTGCAGTAGACATACACCAGAAATGCCCAGAAGAGAAGAGGCAGTCACGGCAGCTAAAGGTGGTGTGACAATGCATTAATTTTTTATAAGAAATATACTTTCTATCTTATGACATTTGTGCTCGTTTGAAATCGGGAAAGTTCACGACTCTTTTTTAAAATATCCATTAAATCTATTTTAAAAAGTTAGTCCCAATATTTGAAAGTAAGTGAGTTGCTAACACTGGTAATTTGATATTTCTTTTCCTAAAATTATTGCATTCTGTCTAGAACCAATGAAATCTGTAGACATGGGAAAAGGGACAAAGTCCTTGCTTCAGCAGTTTTCTTTCATTACATTTTAATTCGATGCTTCAGTAGGTTTTAGTCTTTGCAATTTCCCATGTCTCGTAACTGAGATGTTTTCATTCTCCGATATATTTAATTTTTCTGCTCCCGAGTCATTGATAAATAACATATGCTTGTGATCTAGTTTTTGCGTTCATCGAATTTATCGTGACACAGAGAGACTTCTATATTGGAACTTCGGACACGTAACCAAGAGTTTTTCAGCAAAATTGATTATTTTCTTATTAAGGTCTATTGATTTACGAAAATAACAGCCATTTTGCAAAATAAAAAGTTAATAATAAAATTTATAATTACTATGTGATTCTGTCCCACTTTTGCGATCACATATTTTCTGTCAGATTAAATTATTTCTCCTGTCCTTAAATGGCAGATGCGGTCATCATAACTATATTAATCATCGCCCCTGTTTATAAGTGACCATCATTTGTAACTAACACTTAAACGTCAGTTTAAATCATAAAATCATAAATATCATTAAAAGCAAAGATTTTTTAAGGGGATTTTTTTTCGTACAAGAAACTTGATATCTCCTTACAACTTTCTTTAACCGCTAAAAAAAATTAATCATTGAAACTTTGTATAGTAACAGGAATAGTGTACAGAAATCGTGTTCAAAAGAAATTTTAAGGCCGACCGTAGACATATCCAAAGTTTAGGGAGACGGAGACTGTTACGTAAATGGAAACTACTTCTATGGAACATGAAAAGAGCTTTTTGTGAACGAAATATCCGTTACAGATAAGAGTGTCTTATTGAGTATTTCTAAGTTCTAAGTGGCTTCGTCAGAAAAACTTTCAACAAAGGGTAAAGCTGGCAGCAAGAAACTGTTAAGATATTTTATGTCCAAAAATATGAGAAGAGAAAATAAATTCTGAAACTTTTTATGGATGGTTTAATTTAAATATGAACAATGCAAAGTTGCCTTTAACAAATTAAAATGAAACCTAAATTTTACGTTTCTCGTTACATTTAAAAGAGAAACGAAGCATTATTTCCCGGAATATTTATCATATTAAAAGCAATAATTTCATTTTTGTCATAATATGGGAAAAAATGAGGGTAATTAGTAAATATGAGAAGAGAAAATAAATCCTGAAACTCTTTATGGATGGTTTAATTTAAATATGAACAATGTAAAGTTGCCTTTAACAAATTAAAATGAAACCTAAATTTTACTTTTCTCGTTACATTCAAAAGAGAAACGAAGCATTATTTCCTGGAATATTTATGATCTTAAAAGTAATAATTTTATTTTTTTTGTCATAATATGAGAACAAATGAGGGTAATTAGTAAATATGAGAAGAGAAAATAAATCCTGAAACTCTTTATGGATGATTTAATTTAAATATGAACAATGTAAAGTTGCCTTTAACAAATTAAAATGAAACCTAAATTTTACTTTTCTCGTTACATTCAAAAGAGAAACGAAGCATTATTTCCTGGAATATTTATGATCTTAAAAGTAATAATTTTATTTTTTTTTGTCATAATATGAGAAAAAATGAGGGTAATTAGTAAATATGAGAAGAGAAAATAAATCCTGAAACTCTTTATGGATGGTTTAATTTAAATATGAGAAGTTAGTTGACCCTTGCCAAATTAAAAGGAAACTTACATTTTACTTTTCTCGTTACATTTCACCCTCCGTCGGGCGCAATGCACATCCTAACACGATCGGGCGTAGTTCATCTGACCGATTAATGTATGTAATTAATGCAATTTTTGAGTGTAGGTAAAGAAAAACGTATCAAACTGAACTTTTCACTTATATTTGCGTATATTTATGCTTTCAGATTATATTTTAATATTTCTTTGCAGTTTTCATTTACAAATTTGAACGAATCATCAAATTGTTCCAAACATTTTTTTCTTAAAAACATAACTCAAAATTCACTTCAATTTCATAAAACAAGTCAACATAATCATAAAAATCGAAAATTAAAAATAATGAAAAGTTATTCATGAGCCAGGTTGAGGCACCGTAAAAGCTGAATCATAACATTTTTCATATATCATCTTGGCATGCTCCAAACAAAATACTTCAACGTTAAATTTCAGACATTTATATTTTGAATACCGAACTTTTTTCATTTGACGACATTTGGAACACCTCTTCCTCTGTCCGTCGTGTCATGCAGATGCAGGCACCTGCTGATGTTGTGAGGTAGGCTGGAACTCACATAGTTCATTTTGCAGTTGAATAGGCATTTCCCTTGTTTGAATTTTCCTCCTTTGGAGTTGTTCCAAACACAACTGGTTGCATTGAGCTTTCAAAAAACCTCGCTTTCTGCTGGAGTTTGAATCGGGATTGTTATTGAAGACATATATCACTTCTGCATTAATACCTACTACATTTAGTAGTGAAAGGAAAACCACCTTTGGCCATTTTCGTACTTTTCTTCCTACATTATAGGTAGCGCACAATTTGTCAACTACATCGACTGCATATTTGGTTTGCGTTATAATCCAAAATCAATTGTGGTTTTCATGTGACTGCATCAACTTGGTTGTCATCGTGCATGCTTGAAATTACAAGCATATTTTGCACATTTTGAAATTACAAGCACAAATGATACAAATGAGCAGTTCTTTATAAAACCAAAATGACTACTATTTACAGCTCTAGATTTTCTGTTCACAAATTCAGGAGAGAGCTAGCGTTTGTTTTTTCGCAAGGTTCCCAACAATGACAGCTTTTACCTACACAAAATTCTTGACCAGACGGTTCGTCTTCATCAGAGCTCTCACCGTCTTGGTCAGTATCAGGATCTTCTTCTGCTTCTTCTACATTTTCTTTCATTATCAGTGTCGGCCTCATCATCTCCACTGTCCTCATTAGCCACTATTTCGTCTTGATCCCACAAAATACGATGGATTTCAGCCAAGTCTGCAGTTGGTTGCCAAGTTGAAGCCATTGGAGGAGTAGATTGCTTTGATAATGAAGCGATTCCTTTCTGAAAAATAAAAAAAACTAATCCTATTACACGATCGGGTGCAATATGAAAGATTATTCTTTAATCTCATGGTAAATAAAGGTCAATATCCCTGAATTAGGGGCTAGGACTTGTTATACATGCTATTTTAGGTATAAAAAAAGAAATATAAACAAAAAAATGTGAAAATTCGAAAGCCAAAAATACTTACACGATCGGGCGCAATTCATCTGAGAAATTAATACATCCCTCACGACACTCAGCGAAGTACTGGTGAAAAACCGAAGACGATCTTCTGTAAGTGGAAGGGAGAAAAGAAGCTACTAGGAGACTCATTCCACTCACCCCGATCTCGCTGATTGGTGCAAAAAAAAACTTGTGACTTCATCTCACAGATTAGATGCGCCCGACGAAGGTTAAAAGAGCATATTTTCCGGAATATTTATTACATTAAAAGAAATAATTTAAAATTTTGTCATAATATGTATATATATTTCGATGAATCTTCCAGATTATGTTTCTGAAACTTTCCATCAACTCTTAAGGTAATTACAAGCAGTTTTGCACCACAACCGTGAAACCAATCATGGAATATTAGAAAAATCTTGGTATTTCCCAAAAATTAACAGTAAAAAATTCGCACTGAGCCTGTTTTATTGTTAGAGATAGTGAAATATTGAGTTTTGTTTTCTATACCCTCGTAAAAAAAATCAGCTCTTTTCAAATTAATTTCTCCGTGAAACTGCAATGTGTGAGGAGCATGATAAGCCTACAGGTGCCTGAAAGGCATACGGAATCAGATAAATTGAGTCAAAGAGGAAAAGACAAAGACTGCGGGGGAAAATGCCACATTTTCATCTATAAATCTTTATACAATTAAAATTTCAGCTTTTTATAGTTAACGAGGGAAGTTCTGTGAATATTTAGATGTTTATAGATGAATAAAGTATTTCATATATAATCTTTTAAACGTTAAAAATTTAAGGTTTAATTAAATCATTAACTTATTTTTTAGTGTTTGTCCGAATTCTCACTACATGATAGCAGAGTCATTCAAACACATATATACGAAATTTACGGTAAAAGAATTTTAATTTAAATTTACTTCAGAATGAGGTATTATAATTTGCCTTCTTGTGCCCTCAGTTCGAATAACTGTGTGCTCATGCCAGTTGTATGCACATACAAGTTTTGTTACATAGTGAGAACAACAAAATCACACAAATTTTTGAACAAAACACAACCACTATTTATGTCATTGATTCAGGTCGCAATAAATATTAATACATGACGATATCTATGCATTTAACTTGCTAATCTGATTCTTTAAGCAGTCTGTGAGACAACGTTACTCCATCAATTTACTTCATTTTGATCTTAAATGGCAGATTTTAATCTATAGATGTGTAAAATTTGGTTTATGTAACTGAAATTTATATTAATTAGCGATTATTTACAATTAAAAATTGCTTTCTGCGCATGCTCGGTGACATGTTTAAATATGGCTTTAGACACTTACTAAGCCCGAGACCGCATAAACACGTTAATTTGTTTATTCCGAGGAATGTATCTAGCTCATTCTCTGCCTTTTTTAAAATTTTTAATTATGTTTGTGAGATATAGAATTAAACCTGAAGAAAATTGTTTATTTCGAACTGTTGAATACCATATTTCTTTTTATCGGGATCAGTAATATTTTTTAAGTGAATTTCTCTATTCTTAATATTATGATTTTCAACATTTGAGGCGGTGAAAGGCAAAGTGGTGTAAGTCAAAAGAGTTTAACTGCAAAAACTACAAAAAATTCCCCCATAATTGAAATAATTATAATTATAACAATTATAACAATATTGAAAATAATAACTATTTACAATTCCACTAGAAATTGAACATGGAGATTACATATTTGTCCCCAAATGAAAAAAGTTGAAAATGTGACTTACACCACTTTGCCTTTCAACGCCTCATTTGGCAATGACGTGTTGAGTATAATTTGTGTATTCGTGTGTTTATTTACTATCCAGACGTCGTGTTTTGACGGGTATCAACTAGTTTTTCTTAAAGTCCAGTAAAAGATGTGTTTATGATTTTATAGAATTTGTTATTTCTACAAGTTCTTTTTTTTTCTTTTATATATCTCCTCTATGATCAACTGTAGAGGAATACCAATTAGCTGTCTTAGTAAAACAACCTGTGCCTACCAGCTTTATAATTTTTAACAAACGACGAGTCTCGTTACTAGAAATATCTGTAAACAATACGGCTTTCCAATTTTATTCTCGCTTCAATGCAACTGCCACGGAAAACCAAAATCTATGAATAGTCCGAAGGTACACTCAGTACCATTAACAATTAACTGTTTAAAGGTTTAATCCCCTGACAAAGAACGTAAAGTGATTTTAATTGGGTTTTATTAAAAAATTAACGAAACTATTATAGAAACAAACATTACAATTCATGCTTTCTAGAAACGTTTGTTACACTCCTTTGTTTACGAGCTACATTGGAATTATTCTGTATAAATGTATTGTAAAATCGTAATTTTGTTTTGAGTCGCATGAACTATTGAAATCATTCTTATCAATAGTTCATGTGACATTGATCATTATCTATCCTTCCATGGACTATTGAAATTTTAGTATGTTATGTTTCATACGAATAACTGAATAATTCAATTATAATCAACTGAAATGCTTTAGTGAAAGGGATTCAAACAATTACACCCTTGTTTGACTATGTTTAACTTTTGGAATATGTTTTATTATGACTATGCGAAATAATGGGAATAATTTGATTTATTAAACTAAGCGTTAAACTTTGCTTTCTGAACAATTGTTTCGCACTGAAACGTAACCTTTAATGTTACATCTATTCGGTATCTACCAGTCGTTGAATGTCACTAATATAAGTGGCTGGGAAAATCATAAACCACGTTGAAAGACATCTCCCAAATTCGACCAATAAATTCAGATGGCTAATAGTAGGCATCAAGACCAGCAATAATCACATAGGAATATATTACCGGAAACGCAATTTTGACAAAACACCCCCAGGGGCGACATCTGAAAGGCTCGTACATTCCCCCCATCCTTCTGCCCATATTCAGCATATACTCTAAGACATTTAATGGCGCTCGGTGGCTTTAGAACTGTTAGCAATATGAACTAAGAATTACTTTAAAGGTCCATTAATTACTTGCCTTTCCGAAGTTTGACGTCATATTTTGCATTTCCTTATTAAGCCTGTTCAAGTTAAAGCGATTCAATTCATAACTAAGCCGAATCACTGACACACTTTTCTTTTGATTACGTCATGTTTGGCAAACTGCCATAAGTCATATAATTGAACATAAAAGTCTCTAGTAGATGGCGCATTTCGTAGAAGTTACAACCCGATATTTGAATATCAACTTTTGACACGCGTATACAGAGGCTGTTCACACATTTTTTAGACGATGTATATTGTATTCACAAAATTAAATTACATAAAATTCTTGTGTTTTAAATGTTCTATTTGACATCCCTTATTCTGAACTAACTTTCGACACCGCAATTTCCAGGATAATAATGGCTTTTGAAGTGTCAGAAGAGGTATTCTATCCCATTCCTCCTGAACAGCTTTCCAGAAGGGTTCCTGTAAGGGTTTTGGGACGACGTTTGGATAATTTTAAAAGTCCGAAAGCACAAAAATCCATAGGTGATGCATCGGGAGATTTAGTAGGGATATCAGTGAAGGTTATGGGCTTGATACCAGTTTTTTGTTCCATTTCTTTTAGGAAATTTACAGTGGATTTTGATGTGTGACTGCTAGCTTTGTCCTGATGGAGTCTCACAGATTGATGGCACTGTGGGTAAAGCGATGGTATTTCATTCAGAAAAATTGGCGATAAAATATGTGCCTGATAGTATTTGAAGTTAACCTTGACATTTTTCCCCTCTCTTTATTTTTAACTTGCCATTATAAGAAAAACCAGCAACAATCATGAATCCCTTACAAAAACTTTCTTTCGATTCTTTGAACCATGTACTTAAATTTTTTTCTCCCCTTTTATGATAATAAATGGCTCTTTTTTGTTGCAATCATTTAAATACACCCATGATTCATCTATTTTGACAATTGTTTTCCATTTTTCTTTGGATAAGTGTTTCTCATACATAATTCTGCAGCGTGTCCTGCATTCAGCGATATGATTTGGAAGAAGACGATGCACATTGCGTTTTTTAGATTTCTTAAGATTTAAATCAACGTTTATCATTTTGTTTACAGTGGACACCGAGCATTTTAATGATTTTGCAACTGTCCTTTGACTAGGGGGATTTTCTTTTAACATTAAACAACGTACGTTTGCAATAGTCGAAGATGTCCGTTTTTTCCTTGGATACTTGTTTGAAATTTTTGTCCCACTTGAGGCTCTAATTTGACGTTTTTTTCCTTTCTTGTTGACGACATTATCTATCGACACTTTAGATATCACAAAATCATGACTCTCACATCGTTTTTGGATAACGGAGTCAGTGACGTAGCGTGCATAACTAGCGCCCGGGGCACGATACCTTTTTTGTGCCCCCCCCCCTTCCGAAAAACATATAGTAATATAATATATAGAATTAGTAAAAAGGACCATTTGGTGCCCCTCTGCGAGTGGCGCCCGGGGCATGATAGACCCCCTTGCCCACCCCTCGCTACGCCACTGATGTGGGTATACGCCAACGTATAATTAAGTGCATGTTTGCGCACTTTTCTGATGCTGTGTAGGTTATCTGTGTTAATTACAAATTTCAATTATTCGATTTTATTACAGTTTAAAATCCCTAAAATGAATATTTTTGAAGACGTAACCTTAAAGCAAAATCTGGAGTATGGAAACATTTTCTGTTTTACAAACCACAAGAAACAGAAAAATGCAATATTTGTTCAACAATCCTGAAGCCTTCGGGTTCAAGTACAAAAAGTTTGATAAGCCACATGAAGACAAAACATCAAATTGAAGTTTTAACATGTTCTAAATTTGGTGATGACAACGAGTCCAAATTGAAATCTCGAAAAATTGATGACTGTTTCACAAAAAATGTACAGTCTGTTGAAGAGGTTATAGCAAAATTAGTTGCCGTAGATGGTATGACATTTCATCAGCTTGCCAATAGTTCATTGATAAGACGAGCTTTTAAAGCATCTAGTGTGCTTCTTCCTAGTAGTCCTAGCCAAACAAAAACTTTATTTATGAAACAGTTTCAAACTGTGCAGAGCAAAATCCTTAAAAAAATCAGAGAAATCAAAGAGGACAATGGTCAGTTTTCAATTAGTTTCGAGGAAACCACATCAATACGAAACCGTAGATTTATCAACCTGAATATACACTATTCCACCGACTTCCAATCTCTTGGTCTAATTAGTGTTATGGGAAGCGTAAATGCAGAAAGAGTAATTTAGATTGTAAAAGAAAGGCTCAGCGAGTATGATATTTCATTGGATAATGATGTGGTAGCTTCAATCACTGATGGTGCAAGCATAATGTTGAAGTATGGCCGTTAGACTAGCCCATTCCATATTGTTTGCATGGCACATGCTATTCATTTGGTAGTCTGTGATGTTCTGTATAAAAGTTCAGAAATTAGATCAGAAGAACAGACTGACCAAGAAAATGAGCAAACTGAAGAATGTGACTCTGACTATGAAGATGAAAATGAGGATTTTGTTGAAGAACCCACCGAGTACAAGGACAACCAAACAATATTTATTCCTGAGCTTCAGAAGATTATTGTCAAAGTCAGGAAAATGGTCAAAATGTTTCGAAAGTCCCCTGTTCGTAATGATACAATTCTTCAAAAACAGACTTTAGAAACCTTTGGTAAAGAGACTAATATTTTGCTGGACTGTAAAACCCGATGGAATTCTCTTTTTAAAATGCTGCAACGTTTTTATGAGATGAGGAAAGAAGTTAAAATTACAATGCTTCAACTAGATTATTCATTTGATCTCAATAATCAGGAATTAGACAAGATTAAAGAATTATGTGATGCGCTTACTCCCCTTGAAGTCGCAGCGCAATATTTATGTAAAGAAGATGCCGATCTTACACTCTCTGAAAAAGTATTAGCATTTAGAGTGAATAAGCTAAGAAATCTAAACACTCCTATCTCGAATACTCTACTTCAAAAATTTGAAATTCGATTCAAAGAGCGTCGAAACTCAGAGCTGGCTCATCTCATTAAATTTTTTGAAAAATCCCGATTTCGTCAATGAATCATATGATGAGTTTGGTAGTAAAATTTTTAAAAACAAAATATTTGATCTGGCAACAACCTCAATAAAGCGACTATTCAACGTAAATGATAATGGCTCAGAGTCTGAACCAGAAGTAGCAGTTGAGGTGAGAGTTATGGATGGAATTGAACGTGATGCTACGAGTAATGGTGCCTGTGCTAAACAGATGTCTCTATCAGGTGAGCTTAGTATGTTACTGCAAGAGAATGATAATAAGGAAAATCATAAAAAATCAAAATCTGGTGCATATATCATAAGAAAAGTAATTGAGTTGTTTCGGGCAACAAAAAGCCGACCTGAAATGCTAGATAAACTGTACAGGTCTTTAACAACAATTCGACCAACTTCGGTGGAAGCAGAACGAGCATTTTCTGTAATGGGTCTCTTTGCTAATAAACTAAGAAGCCGACTCAATGATGATACATTGAGTGCAATGATGGTTTTAAGGCAGTTTTATAGAAAATGAGGTATTTGTACCACTTTTATTTATGTTATACATATATGCATATATTAATTAACATTAAATTTATTTACTGTTATTTTTTATATTTGAAATTCTTAAATACATTAAATGCCTCTAATAAACTATTTATTATTTTAGTTCTTTGCTATTGAACCCCTGGAACCAACTAAGTAAACCCGGGAAAACCCGGGTTTTAAATAAAAATACCCGGTCAAACTCGAAACCCGGGTTTAAAAAAAATTGCTCAAAATCGAAAACCCTAGTACTAACCCTGTTGGATTAGCTCACGTCTATGTTAACATATAGAGAAAATTTGTCTACTATTTACAGCTGCATAAACGATGATAATCCAATATAAATGGTATTTTGAGATAGCCAAAATTTTCTGCACCCTGAAACAGTATTCATTTTATGAATTTCGTCCACCAAAGGTATTTAGGAGCGTTCAAAACACACTGTACCAGATTATTCACCCCGAATCATTTAACTTTTAAAATATCATTTTCATGTTTAAAAAAAGAAAAAATGTCCAAAGTGTAAAATTTCTCTCTGTATTACGGAGTACAATAAAAAAACAATAAATCCAAGTCGACAATCCTTGGCCACGTTTTCTCCATAGGTTAACACTGAGGTGAGAGAATCCAATAGGGTTAGAACACAGCAGTCTCAACGATTGAAGAGATCGGTCGTTTGAATCTGCCTTTACTGTAAAACACTAACGCTGTAACAGTCTTTTCAAAATACACTTATGTCGATAAATTAAGGATAATTCTGAATCACACGGATATCGAACTCTAAAGTAAAAATTTCATCTGTAGAATTATCACACACATCTTCAAGAAAAATATGCAAATTACAGGAAGCCACCAGATGACGCCGATAGTACGTCACAATGACGAGAGTGTAAGGGCTTATTCATATAGGAGTCCGTTGCGTAGCGTTAAGGGAAAGATGACGTTGAGACTAATATAAACCAATCATAGGCGTTAAAAATTTCATCGCTAATCGTTTGGAGGCCTATGATTGATTTATTTTCTTCTCAACGTCATCTTTTCCTTAATGCAACGCAACGGACTTCTATGTGAACAGGCCCTAAGAGAGTGGTATATAAGGAATGGTGGCAGAGAAGTAAAATTCTTCACAAGCGTTCTGTAAGTCGCTCAGTGCCATTACCGAATAGTTATGACACAGAGGACGCATGTGGATGATTTTTCAAGTGGTAGAATTATCGGGTGCCTGGAATGTGGGCGTACTCAGATGGAAGTATCCGAGGAACTTGGAATTGCCCAAAGTGTCACCTCTAGGCTTTGGCAACAATTCCCAGATGATGGAAATGTCAGTAGATGTTACAGTACAGATCGCCCGCGAGTTAGAACGCCGAATGAAGACCGGTATTTGGCAGTAACTATCAAAAGAAGCAGACGGAGCACAGCATCCGACCTGTCTCGTCAGCTATCTGCGGCCACGAGTGGCCAGTTTCGAGGCAAACGGTGTACAGACATTTGGGAAATACTGGTCTATATGTTCGCAGGCCTGTAAAATGTGTTCCGCCCACGGCAACTCACTGTCGGCAGCGACTAGCCTAGAGTAGAGAACATGCAATGTGGACATCGTCACAGTGGGCCTGTGTGATGTTTTCCGACGAGTCGAGATTAAGCTTGCAGTCTGATTCACCACGGACTTTCATATGAAGAACGTCAGGTACCCGTTACCACCCGGACAACAACATTGAACGACACCGTTGCGGTGGTGCAGGATTGCTCGTTTCAGGGGGGGGGGGGTATTATACTGGGCTCCAGAGCAGATCTACATGTTCAAATCGGAACCATGAACGGCCACATTTATCGGGACATCTTTCTGGAACAACATATATGTTTGTTTAGGGGTGCCATGAGCGCAGAATTTGTGTTTATGGATGACAACGCCCGTCCTTACCGAGCAAACATCGTAAATGAATGCCTTTAATTTGAGGATATCACCCGTATGGAATGAATCTTTATGTGCCGGAGCTGTCATCATCTTTAAATTATGGACATGAGTGTAACATCAAAACATCCAAGGAAAATTACTTTTTTATTTCGTATGTTGTTTAGTTCAAAAGACCGTCATAAACTGTTAAATATTCAAACATCTAATAAATTTAATCCTTTTTTCAATGATTAATATGTCTTTAATACCAGAAAAGAAAGAAAAACAACATTATTTTCATCTTTAATGGCTCTGTGTATCTATATAAATAAAGCAGAAAACCTTTGTCGCGTCACTCTGACCGGGTCGACTCATCCTGAAAAAACATGGCCGATGCTATTTGGCGGCCAATTTGGTGAATTTTTTTTCTCATGAAAGTACATAAATGTTACATATTTGGAAAGAGCTTCGAAAACTGATAATTTTTTCTGCGTACACTTATTCTGTTAATTCAATAGTTTTAGAGATATTTGGATTCTAATGAAGCGTCATCACTCTTTGACGATGTAAACAAAAGGTGAATCATTCACTGCGTGATTCTCACTAAAAAATGAATCACTGAAATGAAATGTGTCACCGTGTCTTTTTATTTGAAAAACTAAATATTCAAATTGTTTAATAATAATAAAAAATACTTTATTGAAACTAAATAAATAGATATATACTGATTTTTGGTAGATTTACTGATTTTTGTGTGAAATGATTACATTTGGTATTTTTTTCGTTTCTACATTTCTTGACAAATCTGGTTGAAAGTTCGTGTACTTATGTTTTGAAGCCTGGAGATAATTCTAATATAAGTTTGGAAGCTTTAAAATGCTTATATATAAATACAGTTTTTAAATAATATTTCATCTCAAGGCGTTGGAATCTATCATTCATAAGAACTGCGCATTCGCAGGTAAATAAACGGTTGTTTACAAGGTAATTAGTAGTTGTTTGGTGTTATTTAAAGTAAATTTTCTTATATTACTCCTTTTGTTTTCATTTCGTTAATCCTTTTTTACTTGGTTAATTTTCAGTATACGGATTACGATTGAAACTCTTTACCGTTGAAACCCCTATGTGACTTGCTAACTTGCAATTATTTACTTTCTGAAATTTCGTTATTAGGTATTTTACAAAGTAATTTTTATTGAAATTTAGCTAAAATGCCTATAACTCTGCATTAAAAATCTTAATGCTACCTCCTTCTCACACATGATACTACTATTTTAATTTCCTTCTCACACATGATACATATGACAGTTATTTTAAAAAATGCAAAAATAATACACGCAATTTTATGTTCCAATATGAAATCTTTCCCAGATTCGCCATTCATTTCCTTATAAAAACAGCCCCAAATAAAAAACTTTTTATTATACACCAATTATTGAGCCTCCTTTCATTAACAATAGCATCTAAAACATTTCCTGAAAATTTTATCAAATTATATACATTATTATGTGAGATATCATGATAACCGTAGAGATTTGTGCTAAAAAACATAATTCTAAGAAACTCATTTTTTAACTCTCTGTGGCCATCTGGAATATCGCCTCATATATTGGAATTAAAGATTGTTGCACCTATTATGCTTCTCAGGAATTTGGATACACCTTCACTGTGTAATGGGACAAGATTATGTGTAAAGAGATTGATGAAGAACTTTATAGCAGCGACTAAAATAAGTGGTCAAGCCACAGGCAAAGATAACTGTCATATGTATCATGTGTGAGAAGGAAATTAAAGTATTAGCATTAAGATTTTTGGGCACAGTGATGGGCATCTTAGCTAAATTTCAGATTAATATTCTACGTTCGGAGAGGGGTTTCAACGGTAAAGAGTTTCAATCGTAATCCGTATACTGAAAATTTACCAAGTAAAAAAGGATTAACGAAAAGCAAACAAAAGGAGTAATATAAGAAAATTAACTTTAAATAACACCAAACAACTATTAATTAACAATAATTGTTTAAAGGTTTTTTTGGTGTTTTATGGTAAAATAGCACTAAAAATTAAAAAAAGGAACAAAAACTTACCTGTAAATAGCATACTTAATTATAAATTTGTCAATTTCAAGTAATTGCTATTGAAATTTAGCTAAAATGCCTATAACTCTCCATAAAAATCTTAATGCTAATATTTTAATTTCCTTCTCACACATGATACATATGACAGTTATATTTAAAATGACCTACAATCTTAAGAGAAAATTTTAAAATGCAAAAATAATACACACAATGTTATGTTCCAATATGAAAATTTTCCACGATTCGTCATTCCTTTCTTTATAAAAACAGCCCCAAAAATAAAAAACTATTTATTATACACCAATTATTGTGCGCCATTTCATTAATAATAGCACACATTTCCTAAAAATTTTATGAAATTATATACATTATGTGAGATATGATAACCGTAGAGATTTATGCTAAAAAACATATTCTGAGAAACACACATTTTTGAACTCTCTGTGGCCATCTGGAGTACCACCGCATATATTGGAATTAAAGATTGGTGTACCTATTATGCTTCTCAGGAATTTGGATCCACCTTCAAGATTATGTATAAAGAGAATGATGAAGAACTTTATAGAAGCGACTATAATAAGTGGAGAAGCCGCAGTCAAAGATAACTCTCATATGTATCATGTGTGAGAAGGAAATTAAAATAGTAGCAATATAATTTTGTGCAGATGTATAAGCATTTTAGCTAAATTTCAATAAAAATTACTTCAAATCCACCAATTTATAAAAAAAGTATGCTATTTACAGGTAAGTTATTTTTTCTTTTCATTTTTAAGTGCTATTTTACCATAAAAGACCAAAAAATCTTAATTTTTTTTTTAAATTGACTCCAAACGGTGAATATTAATCTGAAACTTAGCTAAAACGCCTATCACTCTCCACAAAATCCTAATGCTAATATTTTAATTTCCTTCTCACACATGATACATATGACAGTTATCTTCAAAATGGCCTACAATCTACGAGAAAATTTTAAAATGCAAAAATAATACATGTAATTTTATGTACTAATGAAAATATTCCCTGATTCGTCATTACTTTCCTTATAAAAACAGCCTAAAATAAAAAAAAAAATACAATTATATCACAGAAATATTGCAAAGAGTTGTAGACAGAAGCATAAAAAGAAAGAATATTCAAATAAAGTAGTGCTATTTTACCATAAAAGACAAAAAAAATCTTTAAATTTTTTTTTTTTTGAAAAATTGACTCCGAACGTAGAATATTAATCTGAAATTTTGCTAAAACGCCTATCACTCTCCACAAAATCCTAATGCTAATATTTTAATTTCCTTCTCACACATGATACCTATGACAGTTATCTTCAAAATGGCCTATAATCTAAGAGAGAATTTTAAAATGCTAAAATGATACACACAATTTTATGTTCTAATATTAAAATTTTCCACGATTCGTCATTCTTTTCCTTATAAAAACAGCCGCAAATAAAAAACTATTTATAATACACCAATTATTGTTCACTTTTTGTTTATTTTGTATTTGCTAAGGAAATTGTGTTGTTATTAAATATTTTTGAAGACCAGTGAAATATTTGTTTATTTTGTATTTGCTAAGGAAATTGTGTTATTATTGGATATTTTTGAAAGCCAGTGAAATATAATTATGTTCTTTACTTTTCCATTTACTTAATTTTTTAATTGTTCAGAAATTAATTGTTAAAACAGAATTATGTTTCAATATGAACATTTTCCCCGATTCGTCATTCCTTTCCTTATAAAAACAGTTGTTCACAAATTAATTGTTGAAACAGAATTTATTCTTCAAATTTGTGAAAGTATTTTTCAAATTTGTGAAAGTTTCTTCAAATTACTACAGAAGGTAGACTGGAAGTCCCCCCCACCCTTTCCCTTCCCAAGAGTAAAATATATATATATATATATATATAAAGATGCTTATACATGCCCAGACTTCTATAAAATACGTAGCACTGGATTAATGGCCTCATAACCACGGCTCTCAAACCTGCTCCAAACTCCTAATGATTTTAAAAAATTCTAAGCTCACTTATCTGTAATTTGGGACATTTGAGCAGCACTGATTTTCAAACATAAGACTATCCAAAAAATTTATTGATTTCTACTTCAGGAATTATAATGAGAACTACAATTCATGGGCCGAGCCCTCCATTGTAAAATAATTTAGCAATGCACTAAAAACTTAGCGATTAAAATGAAAAACGAACATGGAAAAGAGGATAGATGATAGGACAAATAAAAAACGCGTCGATGTACGTTGTAATCAATGTAAAAAAAAAACTTTTAAAATTATCGAATGTAAAGACAATGTATCGAAGTCTCTTGTTCATGAAATTTGAATACCATATTAAGTTACTCACTTTGGCATAAGATAGTGTCTTCAGGAATGAATAACTGTCCCTGCAATATCTTTTGGCTAAATACATTCGTAAACGTTAACTGTCAGTTGCATTTTAACGTAAACCATAGGACCATACCATAGGACCATAGGAACAAGTTATTAACTGTGTTACCTAGGCCAACGCCTTCTAACACAGATTTTTCATGAGTTTGACAACGGAGAGCGAAAGTTCCACCGAAATGAGAATAGGAATGTTCGTTTTTAGATATCTTCGGAAGCATAAATTGCAACACAAATGTGGAGAGAGTTTTTTGGTCAGAGCTTTGGAGGGGGAGATGACGAGTTCTCAATGGACGTCTTCAGGATCTTCGTGCTGTTTCACTGGTGGAGGCGGAGTCAATAGCTGTCTGAAAGCTGGTTTTCAGTTGGCAGGTAGAGATATGAAGATGAAAAGAGTTTTGATAAAGAGGTTAGGTTCAGAATCCGTGAGTTCTAAAACTAGGAAATCGAGAAAATCCAAAATGAGAGACCAATAATAAGTGCTAGAAAGAAGTTTAAGGATTGTAAAATAGATTTTTATTTTATTTTATAAAAATTTAATAGTTTTAACCTTCGCAAAGCCAAGTATAGTTTTTAAATCCTTAAAATTTTATTTAAATAACTAGAACAAAGAATTTTAAGATAAAAGACTCAGGATGGCACGAGGCCTTTTCCTGTTAGTGGGTAACCTAAACCATGGCAGGAAGTTCACTTTGTACAATAACAAGACAAACTGATTGCAAAAACTGAGGTATAAAAAAGACAGTTAAGAACTATTTAGGAGCATTAAGAATTCGGTTAGAAATAATTTACCAAGCTGTTTCCAAATGACAAGAATCGCATAAAAGAGCATCGCAATTTAGGATAATTAAATTATTCCAATGCATCCATTTCACTCCCAGTCATGCGTAGAATACAGTTTGGCTAGAGAGAATTTTGAGTCTTAATAGGATTAGCCATGCAGTCATGTCCAGATTCCAATCAGAATGTTTCCACAGCATGTCGCCTTGGAATATTCGGAATTTCATCTAAAGGATCCTTTAAGTCTTTATCTTCGAACTGTTCAAACGTCTGCTTTTATTATTTCCGTCATATTTCTAACAATTTTCACAATAGGTAAAAAAGGCCTTGTACTCTGTTAAAACTGTATTATGTATGGACCCTTCTTTCCCGATATTGGCCATATCATTTCTATGTACACCACAGTGAGAAGGAACCTAATGTTTATAGTGTAGCCAGTATACTATTTTTATGTTTATATTGTAAAAGTCTAAGAGGATGTTTTCGTCTTTTAGAGTCTCGATAAATATGGGAGGTAACGGCTTGAATCACGGCTATGGAACCCGGAAGCGTCATAAGGATTCCAAAATTTTCAGCCTTTGAAACGACCAATCTAACTACCACCACGTCACCGTCAAAAAGGGCGAGAGTTATGTAGTTGGCAAAGAAGTTCAAAAATATACCTCTTGCATTCTCTCCCTAAGCAAGTTGTGATCCATCCGATCTACTCTAATATAGTATATCTTTATTTTTCATCTGCATATTGGCTTAGTAAGTTATGGGCACATGACATCAGATATGTAAATACACAAGCAGATAGATTATTATTAGTCAACTAGCTGAATTCCCGTGCTTCGCTACGGAGTACATTCAAAATAATTACAATGGTCAATTCATGAAATTAATGCGAATATATATATATATATATATATATATATATATATATATATATATATATATATATATATATATATATATATATATATTTATTTATAAAAAAATCGTAACGGATATTTTTATGGACAAAATAATGTAGAAGAAAATATGCAAATTAAATCTAATAGAACATACTAAAGAATGTAGTACAGTTATATATAGTACAGTTCGAAGAACATTTCTTTTACTGTACTTTAATTTTTTTTTGGATAATGTCCAATCGTCTGCCGCATTAGAAAGAAAAAAAAATTCTCAATTTATTTCGTTGTTATGCACGTGATACGAAATTAATTTTAAGTATCATAAAAAGAAAAGAAACCACGTGATCAGCATTCAAGAAATTAAATTCTAAAAATTAATATTAAAAAATTCTCTAAAAATCAGAAAACGGAGGTAAATATTTGAAAAATATTTCATTTTAAATGAAATTCTATGATCTTTCTCCTGATATAAATTTTATAATCCTCAAATTATTATTTTAAATACAAACTTAAAAAAAGTTACTAAATCAGCATAAAAATTTAATTTTTAAAAAATCTAAGAATTTTTCAAAAATCTTTATTAGAGCACCCCTAAACTATAAAATGAATCGCCATGCAAAATTTCAAACCTTTAGGTCCAGCGGTTTGGTCTGTGCGCTATCTGTCTGTCAGTCTGTCAGTTACGGAGCTGTTTTATATATATAGACCAGGGGTGTGTAACCTGCGGCCCACGGGCCGCATGCGGCCCGGCCCACCATATTTTGCGGCCCGCGCATGGTATAACAAATATAAATCATTCCAATGTTCATGTTGTGTTTCACCATTTTTCTAATCCTAATGCAATTAAAATTAATTCAAAATCATATTTATTTGTTATAAAGCCATTCATAGACCATGTTCATATGACAATTCATGCCTTTATAACACTAAACTTGATTACATGCAAAATTGTATCTTTGATATTTATCAACTATTAAGGCGATACACGCCAAATCTGGTGCCTTTGGCGCAATCTTGCATTTGACTTGGCGAGTTTTGAAGGAAAAAGAAATTCCCCTTACCGAACGCGGCAGCGTCAGTTTTCTGCTGCGCAGTTTTCTACAGCTTTTATTTAAAGATTCTTTTATTAGGTATGGATTTCTTTATATAATTTTTTTGTTACTTGAACATGTTAATCTAAATTCTTTATTTCAAAAAGGTAATGTAGTTAATTCCACTATGCTTTCAAGATGTAACATTACTACGTTTGGAATATTTCGACAGCACTGATTATGAGCGCGTTTTTCTGCCGTCTACTTGCTACTCGAATGCGTTAGATTTCTTTCTTAGGTTGGTACCATACCAATAGAAATTTGTTAGACGAACATCATTATTTACGATAGATTTTTGAAGAGCACACATTTAGAATCCTTTTTTTATTATTCCAGTTTTGTTTTAACAGATTAATATATTGCAAATAATTGTGTATTGATAGGCTGATAATATAAAAATATAATAATATAGCTGTGAAAGTTAAAACTTATTTTGCTAACTAGATTGTGTATTTCGTATTTGGTGCAGTACAATTCATATGGTTAATAAGAGAGAGTAAGTTAAAATTGTTATTCTCATAAAATTGATTTCAACATTATTACTTCATTTTATAAAATTTCTTTGCAGAACCCATAAATGGCGTTATTAAAACAAAAGCGAAAAATTCAAGATGAAAATAGGACATTCAATGATTCTTGGACAAATGACTATTTTTTTATTAACTACAAAAATTCATCTTTGTGCTTAATTTGTTCTGAGAAACTTGCTGTGATGAAAGAATACAATATTAAACGCCACTACATGCAAAAACACGGAGAAAAATATGAAAAGTTTACAGGTCAGTTAAGAACAGACAAGTTAAGTATAATGCAAAATAACTTAATGGGGCAACAGAGTTTAATCACAAAATTGTCGGCTGATGGGGATGCTTGCACAAGAGATAGCTATGAAACTAGCCACGTTTTAGCTAAGAAACTAAAACCTTTTTCTGACGGTAGTGTAATGAAAGAATGTCTCGAAATAGCCGCTGGATTAATATGCCCTGAAAAATCAAATCGATTCAGAAACTTAAGCTTATCGCGGTATACTGTGGCTAGTCGAATTGATGAAATGACAGAAAACGTCGCGAGCAATTTAATCAAACGTAGCCATACTTATGAATATTTTTCAATTTGTTTGGATGAAACCACGGATAACTCTGATATTGCACAACTTGCAATTTTTGTTCGTCGCGTGGACACAGCACTGAACGTAACCGAAGAATTACTAGACTTGGTCAGCATGAAAGGAACAACAGCAGCTTCAGATATCTACCAAGCAGTACAGGAGAATTTGGAAAAGTATAGACTTCCACTTGCCAAACTAAGCGGCATAGCAACTGATGGGGCATCTGCTATGAGAGGTCGTCATTCAGGCTTAACTTCACTTATAATTAACTCTTTCACTTATAATTAACTCGTGGAAAGTGTTCAAATTTGTGAAGTAATTTTATTTCTAGGTGTTCTCCAAGGTTAAGTAAATTTATTAGATTTAATTTTTCCTTTTCTTTTTGGCTCATTAATCACCACAGTGAAGCATTCAGTATCGAACCTAGGGTAAATTTTAATTATAAATTGTTTATGGGTTATTGCTACACACAACGCAAGTCCTTAAAATGCACTAACCACT
This sequence comes from Dolomedes plantarius, assembly GCA_907164885.2. Taxonomy (NCBI): domain Eukaryota; kingdom Metazoa; phylum Arthropoda; class Arachnida; order Araneae; family Dolomedidae; genus Dolomedes; species Dolomedes plantarius. Next base: position 178,880,309 of record OU015492.1, on the reverse strand, counting down.
AATGGCTAAATGGCCAAATGGCATACATTGTTGAAGTAAATTTAACTGAAACCTACCTTAATTAGTAAGTTTTATTCCTACCTTTAATACATTAATTAGCATGATTTATTCCTACCTCCAATTCATTAATATATAATTATTAAGGTTTTTAATTCCACCCCCAATACAAAAAATTCGTTGCCACACATACATTTCTATAAGAGAGTAATCAGTGCAATTTTTATCGTTGTTGATTACGAGTGTGTGCGATTGATAGGGATATCCTATCATGGATGGGGGTATTTGTTTCTCAAGTGCTGTTATAAAGGGACCTTCACTATGGCTCATGAGCACGAGGTAGGGTTGAACACATGCTAAATATTTCAGAGATTATATTTTCCCCATTCAAATTTAATGACGCCCGGTGGCGTAGTGGTTTAAAGTGTCAATCTGCCACACCACAGATCCAGGGTTCGACGCTGCGACTGGGCAAGGTCGATTCCTGCCTTTCATCTCTTGAGTGGGTCAATAAAATGAGGACCAAGCATGCTTGGGAACTAAATCTGGATATCTCGCGTCAGGTTAACCATTTGACCGAAACATATGCTGTATTCCACCCCAAATGGTCATGAAAGCGGAGATGGGCACCGTAGGTCTTGGTCCACAGTGCTGAAAAGCAATTAAGACTGTTGTGCCATGAGTTAGTTCATTGAAATTTAATGCTTTTTTTTTTCGAGTTCCAGTTTTATTTGTTTTCGCGGGACCTTTACAATAAGGGGGAAAATTATCTTATTTACTTTTGATATAACGAGTGGAATAGCAAAATAACCAGCTTAAGTCGGGTAATATCGTCCATTTTCAGGTGAAGTTAACTAATGATAGCTGCGGAACATGTTAATCAATTGAAAGTCAGCCCTGATTGTTATAGATCGCGATAACCAAATAATAAGAAATTCTGTATTATATTCGTCAGGAGTGTTAGTTGGGAGCGCTACTGGTCACCTTTTGAAACACGATGATTAAACTGACCGTGATCTTTTAACGGTTATTTCTTAACGGTTACTGACATCCACGCCTACGTGGTTTTAGAACCAGCAGACTAGCACCCTAGGGGTTCGGCTACCTCGACTTTAAACACAAGGTTTGACCGATTCCCACCTAAGGCCTTTTCTTTAATAAGCCTTTTACGTAAGTAGAAAAATCCCCAATTTTTAAGAAAGTCATTAACAAATATATTTTTGATCTCATTATGTGTACAAAAGTGGTCAACGTTTCCGGTTCCCTTGTACCTCTAATATGACTAACATCGGCTGAAAATATAGGTCATGTGTTAATGTTTTTATGCAATTATTTTCTTACAAGAAGAAAAAACATGCTTGTTTTTACGAACGGAACACATTGAGTCAAACAAAATCATAGGATAGATGACTTTAGCTATTTGCGTCAAACTAAAATAATTCAAATAATTATAGTATGTCTCAGTAGCGTTAAAAAAATTTTCGACTCAATAAATAGGTGAAGTCTTGTCGCGTCTATCAACATTGCGTCATAAATGCCAAGGGTTCCAATATTACACCATTTACATTAGGTGGGACTTCAGGATGAGGGTTTTTGTATCAGCAATGTCTTGAGGATTAAGGCATTTCTTATAGCCGTAGAAACTCGCTGCAGCCATTGGACTAACGCTTCTAGGAAAAAAATTGTTTCTGTGGCACCAGAGCCAATTACCTGCAACAATTAAGACCGTCACTTATAATTAGCCAAAATCTAAAACAGCAATTTTAGTAAACTAGGTAATTTCAGGATAAGTTTATTGTAACATTATAGAACTGACACGAACCTGATAAGAATGCAGAATGTCGTTCGCAATAAACTTGAAACTGATAGTATGGTATTTTTCTTAAGTGTAATTATATAGCTGATTATTTCATCGGAGTTTAAGAAGTTACTATCAAAGGAAATAAAATATTCGCTCCTCGAAATGTCTTTTCTATAACATTGTCAGATTTATTACGATAAAAGTTAGCGTTGTTACATCACCGAGCTTTAAACGTGTCGACCTTTTAAACGTAATAAACCTACAGGAGTGAGAAAAAAAGTAGGTTATAGTAATATCTTTTATAGTAATAGAATCTCATGCAATAAGCTTTGCGAGATGTTCTCATAGTTTTTTTAGGATGCAATGTTTAAAATTTTCTTGATATTTGCCAATGATACCCAGTCGGGATATAATGGAGATTTCAATGTTTAGGTGTCGCATCGGGGCGAATTATCCATGGCGTTTCAGTTCAGTTTTTACTCGCTTTGAAACACAGGAAAATTATTGCATTTCCCAACCTTTACTTCAAATCTCCTATGATACCAATAACTTATTACCACTGAAGGAAAAGGGCAAACATTTCAATGTTCTTATATAATTCGAAAAATTTCTCGTAAAAAGCTTCTTTCAGTCGTTATGTGTAGCAACTGCCTGCGAAGGGCTCAGAGAATTTAAAGCACACTTCTGCAGTGAAAGGGATAAATTAAGGATTTTATATTATACTTAAATTGCCATTTGTCTCTTATTTTGGTGTCAGTAACTTACAGCTATTCTAATGCTAGAGCCACTAGCTTACAATTCTTCTCAGAGTCACCCGGTAAGTGCTCGAATCATTAGTTTCATGCTATTATAGACATGAAACCAATGAAGCGATCTATGGTGTGGCTCTTGAAGCGAACGCAACTTGTGCCCAACTACACTGAAATGAGATGTGACACGAACACACTTTTCATAGACAAGTATAAAATATTGGTTGTGACAATCATCCTTTTAGAATTCAATGAGAATAATGCATTTCTTAAATATGGCTTTTAAAATTGTATTGTGTAATATTTCTCCAAGACAGCCTTTGATTAAAATGCAAACAATTCTGACCCTTGCTAGAAATCACAAATGTACTAGAAAGCACGATTTTTGCAGCCATAACGTATTCGGCAGTTGTTTTAAACATTTATTACAGTCTAAGTATACAGTTTAGTAAATGCCGTAAGCTACAGTTAGTGTTACAGCCAGTTTCTTGAACTGAAGTATAAAAAGAGAATAGAACTATCTTGCGCACATCAAGCTTGAATCATGGCTGACAGGGTTTCCAATGTTACGTCATTCACATTGGCATAATCTGGAGATTTCAGGATATAAGTAACTGCGTCGGCAACATCTTGCGGCTGAAGACACTTGTGAGTAGAGAAAAAAGCATCAGCTACTTCCTTAGTAACAACCCGGGCAAGCATCTCAGTTTGTACGTGACCAGGACTAATTGTCTGAAAAAGAATGAGTATTTACAGAGCGTGAACTGAACATGGGCACCAATTTATAAAGCTTTTGAGAAAAAGGGATGACATTAAGTAGGGAATTGTGAAGCTATGTACGTTACACGTTACCCTTTGTTACAAATGACCTTATCCAACAGCTTTCAGTATGGTCCCTGTATTTAAAGTTTAGTCAAAGGAATACCTGCTGAAAAGTTTACTTTTGGTTACGAAATGCGAACGTGGACCAAAAAGGACGACACTCGAGGTTTCACTGAACATTTTGAAATTTTGGGATCAGCTTCGCTTAAGACAAATGAGTCAAAAGATTAAACAATCAGATTTGTTTACGGTTTGTTTTGTAGGCTAAGGAACTTTATGAAGACAAGTTTGAGGCAGCCACAAGGTGACTGATAGATCTTAAAGCTTAGAATTACGTTGATATACCATTACTTTCCCATGTCACAGATGCCAAGTTCTGTTGAGTACTAATTTTTAGAGCAATTGAGGGACATTGAGGGTATTAACAAATTGACTGTTCAAAGACTAAACACTATCGAGTTCCACAGAGCGTTTTGTTTTAAAGCAATCGGACCAAAAGCCTATAGAACCTGAAGCTCAGGGTTTGCAGACTTATTCCCTGTACCAGTTGAAGAGAATTTGGAAATACGGTAACATACGCATGATAAAGCCTTTTCGAAGAGCAGTTTCCATATAGCGAAAAGTCCGAATACATAACACAAAGTGTTGTGCCTATAAACTACGAGGTTCAGCTGAAACTCCTTTAAGCAAGTTAAAATGACTTACCGCTACTCTGATATGAGATTTATTCATAGCCTTTAGCTCCTGTCTAAGACCTTCTGCAAGGGCCCGGATCATTGTTTTGATACCTATGGACATATGCAACCAAGGGGTTGGCGCGTCTCCTGGTGGCTCCAGAGGGGGAGGAATCTTGTGGCCAACGACACTGGAAAGAGAAGGCAAGGAAACCGTTAAGTCCGTTTAACTTCCCAGTTCGTACTAAAAAGGACGATCACAGATGCTAAAAATGGTTGGACTAAAAAGGCAGATTCTGGGGTTGGCTATAGGTGCTTAAGTGTCACCATAGGCAAGTCTGATTCGGAAGCCAAAGGGAATTTTTCGGCAAAATTCTTGGACCTTTAGTCATCTATATTGCATTGGAATTATGCTTCTGTATCAGGCTGAAAACTAGAAAAGTGATGCAGATTCTGTTACCTAGAAACCTTCAACACCATAGGAAAAATGAAACAATCGCAGCGTTCAGAGCTGTCCATATAACTCTCGAGTTACCCTTTTTCAGACTTAGATATAATTAGAGATTAAATAGTTACCTTATCAGACTACTTAAAATTAGGGACGTCTACACTTTAAAGTCCTACGGAGTTAAATTAATCAGCGATTAAGTGAACAATGAAATTGCAGTCAAACTTATACCTTATGCTTAATATATTAAAAACTTATTTCTTTCAATGAAACACGAATATTTCGATTAAGAAACATTAGGTTTTAGCTGCGTCTGTGCGAAAAAAAACTGATGTATATTAAGCTTTATTCCAGAAAAACCAATTTCGCAGGAAAAAGTCCCACTAAGCGAAGAAGGTCCGACTTATTTCGTAATGGATACACTATGCATATACCGAGAAACTAGTTAACTGAAGCTCTTCATAGAATATTTGTGCAAGATTCCGGTTCCCCATTTAAATAAAACTGGAAATTTCATGTCGAGCAATTTGCGTCCGAGAAGTCGTTTAATGGTCTAAATCGAGTACATGCTGGGAAATTTAATAATTTTCCCAGAGTAATCGCAAAACTTTTCGCTCACTGTCAAAGGATTATGCTTCGTCTTAAGAATATGAATCAGCAGAACATACCTTCCCATGTGGATGATTTGGCCGTCGTCTTTCATCAGCTTCACGGCTTCTCTTGTGTTTATACACAAGCCGACTATCCCAACCTAAATAGAAATAAAATTTGCTCAGCGTTAACTATTACCCAATATAAAATTGTAGACATGCGTCAAGGACACCCGGCGCTAGTTATGTTAAGTAGTTAAAAACATTTATGACCACACCAAGCTGTGCAACACCAGGGAGAAGGTTTCAGAATAGCTAAACATTAGAGACTGAATTTACTAAAATTAATACTATACTGTCCATACAGCAATCTAAATATTAGAGGTTGTATGGACAGATCTTTTAAAACTCCATTAATACAACTTAACGACTGGAGATAACCCGATTTGTCTAGTCCATTGTTCGCATACCATACTGGACCGCTTTCAAGAGAGTTGTTTCGCTACTGATACGGACATTTTTTGGGCTACTCTTAAAAAGGCTATACGTAAAATTCATATCCATCAATAGTGGAAGTAAATAGCCCGAAGTCAAATCCCAGAAGTTTAGAGACAGCCTGTTCCGTGACCAAGAGCAAAAGGTTACATTTACCTTTGAGAGAATTTTATAATGACAAAACCAACCTCAAGTAGATCCCTCCAGTCACTAGCATCGCCTGATAATAGGGGACTAGTTTTAGTGTCCATCGCATTGTTGATGCATACATCGAGACGCCCAAATTGACCTTCGATTTTCTTGTGCATTGCAAGGATTTCCTCTTCTCGTGACATGTCACACCTGCGGGAAGAGATTCTTTATAAATTTTAAAACTAATATTAGTCACCACCCTAAGATAAGAGTAATGACAAATTTCATCTCTAAGCTTTGAGGTTCCATATAACTATCAAAATATAACCGCGGACTAGCAACTACTACCTACTGCGCAGAAGCACCAACACGTAAGCAATACACATTTAGCAGTCCTAGTACACTGAAAGTGTATCATTAGGTGTGTGACACACCAACTAAGTAGAAAGTCTGGAGAGCGTAATTCAGGAGGTCTAAAGGAATCCACGAATAAATTCTTTAGCCAAATAAATTTAAAGGAATGAAAGGCATGCCATCTTGTCGAAGATTGAGTATACGTCATAAATGAGATTTTACCATTCATGTATATGTGAATGGAAACTGTCTCAACTAATCAAATTCAATAAATGAGGTGTAGAACACATTGAAGCAGTCATGAAAGAGTGAAAATATATACTCAATCCCACGTTGGATGAAGCTGTTCTACTTGCTAATAGGATGCATGCAACGAAAATAGTTTAATGTTTCACGAGGAAACGTACTGGGTACGTATTGCTTAGTACTAAATATCAAGACCGAGAAAACTTTTACAGTAGCGAATATGGGATTTTGGATGTAATATTTCGCTGTACTTTGCGCAGATACTTGCTACAATATTTTCAGACTCAAGAGAATACATGGTTAATTTTTTGTTTAAAGCCTATTAGTACATGGTATTTCTCGCAATCAGAGCGAGTAATATACCCCAAAGGCTAGATGTTCTGGCTAGTTTCTTGCATGCAATGGAACCAAAAAATTGCAACTTAAGAATTCTCAAAGATTGGTCAAAGCTGCAGTTGATAGGGTTCAGAACGAAATAGAAGTCTACACGACGACAAGTCACGAGACGAGTCGTAGCTGTTGCCTTTATGTACGATTACACACGGAATCTTTAACAAAATAAGTAAAAACCGTTCAAGTTCGGTGCCATGATTTTCCCCATAAGAGACTCATTACTATCAAATATTTCAAGGTTAACATTGAAGTTGCAGTTATAAACAATTGTGTCATGAGTATCAAACAGGGTTATACGCAGTGAAACGGTAGCGACTGAATTAAGTGTAAATTATGCAGGGGCTAACAGCACGAGTTTTACATTACAGAACACAAACAGAACCACTAGAAGTCTTAGCTGTTCAAATGCATAATGTTTTGTACTAAAAAGTTCAGTGAATAGCTTACTTGATAGCATGCAGTTTTCCAGGATATGCAGCCATTGCATCTTCCTTTGCGATGTCCTCGATCAGTTCAACTCTTCGAGCACATCCAACCACAATCATTCCTTGCTTAACTAGTTCCCGGCAGATAGCTGCTCCGATTCCAGCGGAAGCACCAGTGACAAGAGCCACACGACCAACCCAGCGTTCCATTCTACAGAAATAAACGGAAAGGGGGTTTATTAAAGTTAAGCAGCCACAGCAATGCCTTCATTTCTTAGTTTCAAAATACGCATTCGACTTGGTTTAACTTTTACATAAACACGGAAATGCTCATTACCTTTTATAGGCCTGATGGTTCGAGAATTTGGAAGCAAGATTTCTGAAGAGGTTAATTTCACAAATACTTATCAGCTAGTGCTTAATGTGTTAACATCCCGATTCCAGAGAAGTACAGAAAGGTTAAATAGCACTCGTACATCGAACATACGAATATGGCATTCCTTCAACAATATTTAGACATGCTTTTATCCAAGTCCCCTATTCTAAGTATTTCTTAAGTTATATTTCGTTTGCCCACTATTGGCTTTGAACATTTCTGTCACGTAGGTATGGCTGAAGCTCTATCGGTTTGTAAGTTTTGCCCAGTCGCTCTTTAAAGCTTCATCTTCCGCTAAGTAGTGGTCATACAAAAAAAAAAGTTCAATAATACTTGACATTTACCATAATTATGTCTTGTATGTAACTACAGAGCCGTAACTACAGGCCCGTAACTACAGAGCAAGGTGTTCTAGAATGCTGGGTCGGTACGCTATAAACGAGCATGTAGGATGGAACAAGTTATCAACCGCCAAGAGGTTTAAGTCAGGATGAAGTGACAAGCTTGTATAAGAGGCAAATATAAGGCTAACAAACCACTATCAGTCATATTTTTAGTTGTCTATTATAGTGTGACATTTTACTCTTATATTCTGTAGTTAACTCTACTGAAATCCGATTTTTACGATTACCATACAACTATCAGTTTAAATATTTCTGAAATGAACGTAAAAGTTAAGTATTATTTTAAAAAAACTCTTCAAAAAGCATGTTCATTCTTTAAACGGATATCCTACTGTAATAGAAAATACTAATAAGTAATCAAAAATACTTTTTGAGTAATTGAACAAGTGCCTATATTCGCAAAATCCCATATTAGAATAGTCTGGACTTTATACTCACTTTAATTTTGCTGCTGCTACGACACGACACACAACTGGAGTAAGGGGCTGAGCGTAAATTAGAAACAGGCCGAGAGTTTATATACTTTTGCCTCGTGAGATGTTACAGTTAACCCTTACGTATTGAAATCGTAATGTTTTGCATAAGCACTTTCAAATAAGCTTAGTATAAGGCATTGACGGATATGTAAAATAACTGCATATTGTCTGCACATCTTAAAAACTTTTGTGTACTAACTAGGGTTTTTGACCCGGGTTTCCCCCGAACCCGAAAACCCGGGTTTTTCAAAGGTTTTACAAACCCGAAACCCGGGGAATTTTTAATATAAACCCGGGGAATTAGTTATTTATCTAATACAATAGAATACCTATTATATTCCTTAATTTAGAACCAAGACCGAATTTAACAAGTCGGATTCGGTACGACTCTCAAACAAATGAATAAAAAAGCAATGAGACGGAGTGAGATGGAGATATATTGGTGGCGGTGTACGCCATAGCTCTATTTCCCTCAAGTTTACGAGTTGGGGATTCCCAGGAGCACATGCGTTATGCCGTGTGAATTGCGCAATACTTCAGCTACACGACCAAGCCTGCTTTCTGTGGTTTGTGTTTGTTTAGTCTAGTTATATATCTAGTTGTGTTGTGTTTTCGCAGCTTTCTATTGGGTAGTTAAACAATATTCTGTGGACCCACCCATACAGAAAACGCTTTGCGTGCAATAGAAGGAAGTTTTTTGTAACGTCCTAGAGTGACGTACTCGACTTGGATCTCTCACCTGATAACGAGCTAACATGTTGCTCTCGAAATTAATATTTAATTTTATATTTTTATGTAAATAGTAAATAAACTTAGATAGTTTAGATAGCTCTCCCACTCTCGATTTTAACTCGACTCTTTGATTACATGGAATTGCTCTGATTTGAAATTTCTTCGACCTTTTGTTTCTTGAATATACACGTTGGATTTCGATCGGCTTCAAATATTATCATTTTTGCAGTTATTATTCTTTTATTAGGTATGTATTTATTTGTTTTAAAATAACTTTTTAATGTGGGTCAGTGACGTAGCGTGCATAACTAGCGCCCGGGGCACGATACCTTTTTGGCGCCCCCCCCCCCTTCCGAAAGACATATAGTAATATAATATATAGAATTAGTAAAAAGGACCATTTGGCGCCCCTCTGCGAGAGGCGCCCGGGGCATGATAGACACCCTTGCCCACCCCTCGCTACGCCACTGAACGGAGTATGCATATTTCTCTTCGGAAAGAGCATAAATATAGCGTTCGAACCACTGCTTTGTTAAAAACGCCATTTTGAATAAAAACAAAACTTTCAAGCCGCAGACGATAATTTTGACTTTTAAAAACATAGTACAATTGCAATTATTTCTTTTGCAGAAAAAGGATTTTTTATTACCGCTTACCAAAATCGTCTAAAAAATGTGCGAACAGCCTCTGTATAAGCCGTGGACACTTTCAGGAAGGGAAGAGAGATGAGATGAGTATCGGTGAGATAGTGGGTATTATCAGGTAGTATCAAGCTGCTCTGTCATCAATGTGTTTATTAAGAAGTTTGTGTCTGATCTGATAAGATAACAAGATGCTGTATTAAGCCTGCTGAAAGTAAGATATTTTATATTACTTCGACATTTAAATCCTTTTTGATAGTCTATCACAGTATAGGAAATAGACTGTTTGTTTAAGAAATTGATTCAATGTGAAAACCTGGCGTACATTACTAAGTGGTACTAGTGAAAAATGAAGATATTGACATTGTTGTTTTTCACTAATTTTAACTAATTTTTAAAACGAATAAATACTTTCATGTTATTGTTAACAGTCTTGTCGTCTATACAATATTGTGAGCATCTTTAATGGTTTTAACGTATACCTTTTTAACAAACATAGCTTTTACTGCACACTTTTTACTCTGCTATTCAAATATATATAAGAGAAGAATTATAAGAATTGTTGACGTGCATGTTTTACATGTACGCTAACAAGAAATGAGCACCATTCGACCAACGCGCTACCACTACACCCCTTCGTTCCCTCCCAACAGATACAACACATGATCATAAGGGTGGGCCGAAAAAAACTTTTTTTCGATTTTTGATGATGGGTAGGGCGGAAAAGTTGCCATTCGAGGCACTAAGTTCGCACAAAAAAAATTGAGATTTTTAGGACAACTCCTTCATTTCCCGAAAATGTTTTGAATTTTTGATTAAACGGTAATTTATACGAATTTTTCAAGATGTTAAGTTTAATATTTTTTGGTAGTATTTACTTGTCTAGTCATGTTTAATGTGCGAAACGCCTAAATAAGCTCTGATTATGAATTATTTAATTTCTGTGTGCCTTCTAAATTAGTCGATTTTTATAGCCTTTTCACGTATAAGTGGACAAAAGTTGTATAGTTTCGTTTGAATTTTCCACCGGTTTCTTCATTTTGTTTTTATATATTCCTTTCTCTTCCTCTTTTTGTTCTTTTCGATGCGTCAATGAGTCAAATTTTTGGATGACGGACTGCAGCACGCCTTGATAGCAAGTCCGGAAGTGAAGGAGTAGTGGAGCAGGGGTGGGATGGCTTTTGTTTACAGTTTCTGGGTGAAACCAATGAAGATATAGGTGGAAGAAGTGTCGTATTGCTCGTCCAAGATTTATTTATTAGGGCGTGATTATTTGGGGTAGTACAGTTTTTTTATATTTTAGAAATGGATAGTTGGATGCGTTGTGTTAGATTTATTTGTTTCTAACCCAAAGCTCTGGACGTGATTAACAATAACGAACAAAATTGAAAGGTAGCAAAAACGTAATCTAAAGGGGAAACTTCTCATTCAGTACACTGAAAACCAATAGTGATAATTAAAAACAGACAAATAGTTAAAATTAAACAAAACTTAATTTATTTACAATATTTTACATTTATACATATTATTTTAATTATCCCTTTCATAGGCACATTTAGCCATATACAAAAAATTAGTTTATCATTATGTTTAATATTCAAATTCAAAATTACTTGGCGAGGAAAATTGGGAGCGCACGACAAATAACTAAAACTCAAAATACTTGTTCAAATCTATCTCTTATATAAAATTTCTCCTACTCGTCCCGTAATCAAACTTATTTTTAAAAAAAGGGGGGACTGAGCTAAACAATAAATTGTGCCACGCACTCGGTTCCGTTGATATTTAGCAGATTGTAGACTCCGCTGACTCGTCTAGCTGGGGTCCGTTGGATCCTTCCGTTCATAGGCAGGAGGCACACACCTCTTGATTCTACGTCTCTGAAAATTCTTGTGACCGCTAGACCACTCGCTCCACTATTATTTTATATGCAGGGGAATTTCTATTATATCAGTAAATATGTGCGGGGAACTCCAAGATCGACCCAACGCAGTAATAACACAAGGGGAACCGCATCTCTACCCTATACGCAAAATCTCAGGAAATAAACGGGGAACCAAAGCTCGACCCGACACACCAGAAGTCTGAGACTCGAAATAGAGACCTGAGAGCTTTTTTTTAAATTATCAAACTCCCAAATTTATACTTTTCAAATTCTTTTCTTCTTTCTTGACTCCTCCTTCTCATAACTTCTCGTCCATTCCCGATTCTGCAACAATCTCATTCGCTTGTTAAACTCAAACTTTATTTATTTGGCCGCCCCTGCTCTTCAGCATACGCCCCCACGGGTCAGCTCGCAAACCTCCCAAGTTGCTTGTGGTTTCTTTTTTTCGCGCCGCCTGCCGTAAATCGTTGCACAATGTCATTGTAGTTTAGTGTCAGCTACGGCGACAGCCTCGCCTATCTTGTCTAGCCTTCAAACCTCCCACGTTCACAGCCGTCGCAAGATCTATAAATTTGTCACATCAAACACAGGACCACTACGCTTTGCAATTATCGTCCTGCACAGCCGGCGTATCCAATTTTAACAAATAAATGTAATGATGACAGCCTTCGATCGACTTAACCTTTTCATATTTTTATGACATTTTTACATATTCGAAGGCGTATCATTACAAGAAGACCACGAAGGAAGACAAATTAAACGCAAATTCTTCGATGATAGAAAAGATAAAAAGATCTTCATAGAAAAAAGGGGACAAGCGGCATCGTCGAGAGAAAGACGAAAACCACATGACTGTTTTGTCGAAACTTGGTTTGGCATTTTTGGGGCACTTGACACCTCGTTCCGGTAACGGTGAAAAAATTGACAAATCATTACATATTTTTTTAAGCCAGAGCAAAGTGAATATTTTTGAACTGATAGTAGTCGAGTGTGATGGTACCACTGTTAATACAGGAAAAAAACAACGGTGTCATTGCCTGTCTTGAGGACAAATTAAGAAGATAACTGCAACATTTGGTTTGTATTCTCCATACGAACGAGCTCCCACCTAGACGTATACTGTCTTAATTAGGCGGAGGAACCACAGTACCTAAGACCTTTTTACAGCCCAATTGGAGATAGACTAATGGGGTGCAAAAATTTACGTTCTGTTTCGTTCGAGCCTGTTCCTGTCGCAGTGACAAAATGCAAAACACTGATGATTTGAGCATAGATTAAAAGTATTTACTTGATACTTATGCAGCGGTTTCAACTGTACAATGCTCTCAAGGACTTCAAAACAGAAAGCCAGGGCCGATTTTGCAATCGGGAGGGATCATAACTGCTTGCAGAATTTTATGTTTGCACTTCAGTATTTCGAATCCTGACAAAGCTCTGAAAGATCTCGTGCGATACGTGATACGAGCTTATGCTCCAATATCGTTTGGCATAAGGATACGGCCATGTTACGCAGACGGATCTAGATTTGTGTGGCAGATTATTCAACTCTTAAATTTTTCTCTCGGATGGGTTAAAGAAGACAGTGCCCTTAGTTGATCAAACAAATGGTTACAACGCCCATCCCGAAAATTTACTGGTAGCAATGGCAACTGACGATAATTAAGGTATTAAAAGATTAGCATGTAGAAGAGTTAAAAGATACCACAATTCAAAGAAGAAAAAGACTAACACAGAGAAAAAAAAGTCGTTCATTCGCTGGAATAAGCGGTTTGTAGAACCCACTTCGCCTGTGTTATTGTGAGAAGTGGGTTAAGTAATCCACTACCAGTATTTTTGAAGGCGGATGTAAGTGAGTTAAAATACCACTGAATTATCGCAATTGAGTTATCGAAACAAGTGTGTTAAATTACTCATGTCGTGAGTTTTCTGTCGTGAGTTCACTGAGCTAAAGTATCAACTATAAGCATTAAAACGTAAATATCATGTAACTTGAAAGGTTGAAATGAAGTTTGTTTTGAACGTAGTATTTGGAATGAAAATTTTTGGATGGACTTAAAATTTTATCCATTGTTTTTTATAAAGAAGGAATTAAATTTTTGGAATACAATGTTTACATTTTTAGGCGAGATTAATTTAGAATAAAAGAAAAGAATTTTTATTAATTTTTTATTTATAATTAATTTTTACCTAATGACAATAGTTCTCAATATAGAAATTATTTTCTTTATCTAGAAATATTTTCATTTAAAACAGAACCTTTTACATCCAAGTTACTGAAAAATTTTGTAGAATTTCGGATCTGGGTTCAAGAACACACTTCCCAACATAAGCTGTACGACTCACAAAAGCGAGTTCCCCCATGCAGAGGATTTGAACTCGGAGTAGTGGGTTTACCGACCAACTTTTATTTCTGCGCAGAGTGCGAGATATCCAGGTTTCAAAGCTCCACTTGAAGTCAACAGCGTACCATGACTGCATCGACAGGGTCTCCACCGATATCAGCGAGACTCCAATCACCAAAAGTCTTTCCTCATAAAAAAATTGAAGACAACATAAATTCCATGTTAGATGAATCATTTGTCTGCTCTTCAAGTCACTCCCGGGCTGTGGAAAGAACCGTTAAAAATGTGATGGAAGCTGCGTCAAAGGTATGTGGAAATGAAAGAAGAGATGCCTTCCTCAGAGCAAAGTGGCAATCACAAAAAATGGTGCCAAATTCATTTCAAAGAAGGACTGGGTAGCTTAAAAAGGTACACATTCTGAGTACAACATTCAGAGGATAGGCGGATCTCACAATACAGCAACCTCCTCGTGGGGAGTTCTTGATTGTTTCGCATGTGTCCCGAACGGAAAACAAGCTAAAATTTGTACATTTTCAAAGCCCAAAGGACCTAAATAATGCATAATCAGAGCTTATTTAGGCATTTGGCACATAAAACATGACTATATAGGTAATTACAACCAAAATAAATTTAATTTAACACCTTGAAAAATTTTGCTAAAAAAGTTCCGAAAGCAACGTTTTAACAAAAATTCAAAACTTTTTCGGCAAATCAAGGAGTTGTCCAAAAAATCTCAATTTCTTTTTGTGTTAACTTAGTGTCACTAATGGCAACTTTTCCGTACTGGCCATTATTGAAAATGGAAAAAAAAGGTTTTTTTCGGCCCGACCTAATGATCATTCGTACCCAGGTACGAACGCCTCTTAATAATTTATTATAATAAGTTTTGGGCTCCTTTATCTATCAATGGTTTATATTGTAGAAATTCAAGATTTTCAAGTATGTCCTTCTAGACCACCAGAGGACTGTAAGTAGGCTGATTTAGATAACATGATATGATAAATGTAACCAAGAATTCAATAATTTACTTATATTCTTCTATAAATAAATTTTAACAAATAGCGTATACGTGCGATCTTCAAACGAATATAAGGTACAAAGATTATCACTATAAAAAATTCTGGAAAAACAGAATACTCGAGGTAAGGATTCGAAATTCAATATTTTGATTCATACATGTTACTGGTTTTAAAAATTATTAGTTTCAGTTCGGAAATTTATGATATAAGTAAAATTATATTTACTAATGGGAAAGGGCTATTCAATGACAGTATTTTATGCCATTGCATTCGTGTTTTAACAACACTCAATTACAGAGAAAAGAAGAATTAATGAAATGATATGACGATTTCTAAAAAAAAAGGCAGTGTAGAAACTCTGTTTTTTTTTAGAAGCCGAAAGAAATCCTCTTAAATATTGCAATTTTTCTGTTTGTTGGCTACCCTTTTTTAAGTGCTTTTTTGGAATTATTACTTTTAGATAATAAATAATGTATGATGCTTTTATGTTGAGTTATGTTAATTTAAATGCTTTGCACTCATTTACTTTTTAAGTAGTACTTTTTTATGTATATTGAGACGAAAGTAGTTATCGTTCAATCGTCAAAAAATGCTGTTAAAAGGCCAAGAACTATGTTTCGAAATGTTCCTTGTAAAAAAAATCTTTATAAACACATAAATATATATCTGCATAGAAAGGGTGTGCATAAATCAGAGAGAAAGTCACGTTACTTCTTTGCAAACAGTGAAATGGCACGGTTTTAAGATGTTCGCCAATTTTGAGATGTAAATATTTCTTCTTTCGTGTGTTTAGAGATCGAATTTCAGAGAAATGCAACGAGAGAAGATTAGCTGAGCCATAGTTAACACAGGTACCTAGTGTGCATGTAGTGAGACGGAATATTTCAAAAACCATGGTCAAGTGTTAAGAGAAAATGTTGTGTTTGCTTCCAAACGGAAAAATATAGGAGCCACTTTGGTGTGATCACGAAATTTCTGTGTGGGGCTAAATAACCGATATAGGAAAAGTATGGTTATAGCAATACAATTGTTTCCTAAAGGAAGAATGGTGAACAGAAGAGGAAGAAGATCCATAGGATCAACGAACAATGAACACAATTTGCAAAAGCTGTTGTTGTTTTTTGTTGCTAATGCTCCCTGGCCACAAGTGTTCCACACCAGGTCCATATAGGCTTTGCGGGTTGAGGGGTGAAGCTCTGGTTTACAATAGCACCACAATGGTCAGAGACCGTCTTAGCTAGGTGCCACCTCAATTTGGACTGAGCCCTCCCCCCAGGCATGACATTTGGAGTATCATACCCTCTATCACCCTGTCTTATCTTATAGGGATACTTTCCGATTTACTGATTTAACGGCCCCATACCCGGAATAGATACGAAGGTATTTAGTGGGGCTTGTCGATTTGAAACCCACACCCTCGACACCAAATGCCGACGACCTTGGGTCCATTTGCACAACTAAATACGGGTGGAAATGATGGAATATCATGTTAAAGAACTTTTTTCCGCAATTACAAGAGCAACAAAGAACTATGTATGTGAAACTCGAAAAAAAAACGCTAAGGGAAAGAGATAGGAAATTCTTTTAGGGAATCCAGTTCCAATGAATCTCCCCAGACAAACCTTTGCTGCAAATTTTAGAACTCTTAATGGACATGACTATTTACAAGGACACCTCCACCGGATCGGTGTGATGGATACCCCTGACTGTCCCGTGTGTTTAAATGGAGAGACTATGGATTTTAGACATTTGACAGTTTGTGCTTCTTTAGCCAACATTAGTTCTAACGTTTTACTTCTTGACAACTATTATTCTAAGGCTAGTTTGTATTGGGCCGCACGCAGGGAAATGGTCTTTCTGACTAATTCCTCGACGTAATAAAAAAAAATGTTGAAGAACTTATAGGTAACTTCTCACAGTCAATAAATTTATTAATGAAGCTATCCAATTACCGATGACCTGTCTAACGAACAATTGAAATTTCATTTAAATTGTAAGTTTAAGAGACTTCAAAGTTGTTTTCGAAGCTTGGGTGAAATTCAATCGCATAAAACAGTAATTTTTCCATTTAACTCAGTAGATTAAATAAGTAAATAGCTTTTTTTGGACGTTTGATTATTTAGTGCTAGCAATTTAAATAGTAGCAATTTAAATATTTTTTGCAAATGATATCCATTATGTAGAACATAATATTTTCACAAAATCTATTAACAGTGAAACTTTTAATTTTTTAATTTTTGCCGTGACTTCTGTTTTTCTACTCATTTAAAGAAGTGAAAACACTAGGAAATTTTCTACTAATATTTAAATTTCTTTATAAATTTAAATATATTTTCGACTTTATATATATGTATCTGTACGCCTACGTTTGAAGAAATAAAAAACAGAATTTTTAGTTTAAAGAATATCATTGCGGAGGAATATCCATGTCATAAAAGTTGCAATATCATAAAATTTGTCTGAAGTTCAAAATCACTCTTATTTGCTTTCGCATTCAATTTCAAATTATTAATCTAAGATTGTTTTTCTTTTTTTCCATTATCATTGTTAAGACATTCATAACTTGCAGAAATATACATATTTTTATATTTCTGCAAGTTATGCATGTCTTAACATATTTGGAGGAAATATATTTTGGAGGATACATATTTGGAGGAAATATACATATTTTTTATAAACAAAAAAATATGTATATTTCCTCCTTTAATCATAGTTATCTATTATTACCTAGAGCGAAAGAGTTGAATTAATAATCCAACATCTGTATTACAATTCTGTTGAAATTTTTGCACATTTTTAATTCTGCCTTTAAACTGATCGATTTCATTTGAAAATATTTAATGTTATATTTTTCTGATGGAACATTTTAATATGTAAGTTATTTTTCCATTCTTATAATTCTTCTATTTTCCATAACAGTAGCCTTAGCTCTCAATGAAGGAATTTCGCACTTTAAATTGATAATAGATTAACCATGAGATTTCCAGATTCGGGTTTGGAATTACCTGAATTACTTTTTAATTAGTCCGATGTAAAGATGTGAGAACAGGTGGAGTGACTATTTATGAAGGGTCTCTTCTGAAGAGTACATTTTTTCTCAGGATGTTCAGAGGCCAACTCTGTTTAGTTCGTCTATCAACGTACTTGTAGCTATAAGTAAAAACGTGTGGTAAATCTCCGGTTACTTCAGTGTTACCAGTAGGAAGTGCAATTAGGACTATTACAAATAACTTCAATAATTTACTCCAATAATTAAGTTGGGTTGAATGTTTTCCTTATTTACAGTTAATTAATTTTTATTATTTATTTATTTTATTTGCGTATCTAGTCTGTTACTACATACACAGGTACCACCGCTGTCCGTTACACCTATTACATCAGTACGTATTTGTGGAGTGATTTAGAATTATTTTTCTTAATTCTCATTTAGCGTTTCCCAATATTTTGCACACCCACAAAACCTGATACTGAGGAAATATTTTACCAGAATGTTTAATAAAATATTAAATATTCAATTTTATACCATATTATCTTACCACCAGTCAGTCCTTAAGTCATAAATACATTCTTTTAAGTCATTGAACCCAAATCTATATACATACGAAAGAAAGTCCTGACAGCCTGTTTTCGGATGCTTCGTGATTCATATAGGAGTGCTTCGGCTTCCGAAGACTATTTAAATTGCTTAAAATTGAAAGTTAATACTGAAGATAAGATGGAATACAGAAATTTATTAAAGACGTTCACTATTTCAGTAAATAGAGTTTTCCCTGCATTTTCACTATGCAGTCATTCTAAGACATGCACATGCAGGGGCGTGCTTTGGGTTTTAGTGGCCCTTGGCGAAACACATCTACTGGCAATAAAATTTCTCAACTATTCGGTATTTTGCAACTATTTCATGAAAACGGACAGATTCCAACCAAACGGTTTATAATTCTTCAAATGACTGTATGTAGTGACTGACAGATAGTAGAAACTGATATTGAAAAAAGGGATTGATAATCAAAGTTTTACTATAACTGATTTGAAGGTAAATCATGTTTTTCAAACCGAGAAATTTTTCGAACCAAAAGGGTAGTTTGCCAATTAAGATTCTTTCTACGAGTATTTTCGAAAAATTGAAACATTTTTTTATAAGCTGAATTATAGAAACAGCGAAAAATGGGGGATTTCTTATAAAACCCGTAAAATTTAGAGAAATGATGAGGAATAAAAATGGCGGCCCTAAATTTTTAACGGCCCTGGGCGGTTTTCCAGTTCGCCACCCCCTAAGCACGACCCTGTGCACGTGGTATATATAAGAAAGAGTGTAGGTAAAAAGATACCCTGTGGAAAAGAAAGAAAACGATAAAGTGCACTCTTAGATAAACAAAACGACGCACCAAGAAGGAGCTATCCGAATGGGACGAAAATCGGCAGATGTGATGTATGAGGGGTGTTAAAATTAAAAGGTACGAGACGGCGTAACAACCAAACCGGTTGAAATATGAATATGCCGCTTTGGGATAACGTAGTGAGACATCTAGGTACGCGAATGTAATATCCGGCGTAGTTGTGCGCATGCGCGGACGCCCGCACATGACGCAGGAGAGAAGTACGCAGTTGTTTGTTCCGTCCAATTGACGCAGCAATACGTTTGAGGACATCATGGCGTTCACATTGCAAAATTCGACGATTGAGGAGCAGCGAGGTGTTATCATATTTCTGACTGTGAAGGAGTTATACCGGCCGATATTCATCGCCGGATGGTGGCGGTATACGGAGAAGACTGTGTATCCGACAAGTCAGGGAGAAAATGGAGTGCCCGGTTTCATGAAGGCCGGGAGTGTTGGAGTGATGACCCAAGACCAGCCCAGGAAAACACGGTAATCACGGCCGAACTCATCGACAAGGTGTATGACCTGGTGAGATGTGATCGGCGTGTCACAATGTGAATATTGGCAGGGATGGTGGGGGCCAGCGTTGGAACAGTGTGGACAATTGTGCACGATAGGTTGGGTTAGCGGAAGGTGAGCGCGCAGTGGGTTCCGAAGTACTCATCGAACAGAAAAAGGAACTGCGTATGAGGTTAGCACTGCAACACCTTTCCGGTATCATGAAGACCCCGCTTTCCTGGAGCGGATCGCCGCCGGTGACGAATGCTGGTGCCATTACTTCGAGCCAGAGACGAAGCGGGACAGCAGGCAATGGAAGCATGCGTCGTCTCCTCCCCCTAAAAAATTCAAAGTTGTGTCCTCAGAAGGCAAGGTGATGCTCACAGTTCTTTTCCGATGTCCGAGATCTGATACTCATCAAATTCCTTGAGCAAGGAAAAACCATTTACAGTGACGGGTACTATGAGACAGTCCGTACCCTACGCAAGTCCATCAAGAGCAAATGGCCTTGACTGCTCACGGACGGAGTGATTCTGCTCAACGATAACACGCTCCACACGTCTCCGGTGTCATACAAAGTGTACAGGCAAAGTTCAAGTGGGAGCAGCTTGATCCTCCGCCCTACAGCCCGGACATGTCACCCTGCGACTTACATCTGTTTCGTTCATTAAAAGAATCTCAAAGGGAAGCACTTCAACTCGGACGAGGAACTGAAGGACCCAGTGGAGGACTAGCTCTTGTCACAGCCACAGGAATTTTGGGAACAGGGAATCCTTCGGCCCATGAAACAGGGGGATAGTTGTGCTCAGACCTCTGAGGATTTCTTTTGAATAAAGACTCCAATTATACCCACAGGGCCGTTTAGCACCTTTTCATTTGAACACCACCCATACACGTACAGAAAAACAAATGATTACAATTTGATAAAAATTGGATGATTTATTCAAGAGAAAGAGCTTTACAACGTGAAAAAGTCAATAAATCGTTGGTCCCCCTCTGGCCCTTATGCAAGCAGTTATTCCGCTCGGCATTGATTGATTGAGGTGGCAGATGTCCTCCTGTGGGATATCGTGCCAAATTCTGTCCAATGGACGTGTTAAATCAAGCTGTTTGGATGGCCCTGCCTATTACGCCCCAAATGTGCTCAATAGGGGAGAGATCCGGCGAACTTGCTGGTCAAGGTAGCGTTGTACAAGCACGAAGACAAGCAGTAGAAACTCTCGCCGTGTGCGAGCGGGAATTATCTTACTGAAATGTAAGCTCAGGATGGCGTGATATGGAGGGCAACACAACGGGCGTAGAATATTGGT
This sequence comes from Dolomedes plantarius, assembly GCA_907164885.2. Lineage (NCBI taxonomy): Eukaryota > Metazoa > Arthropoda > Arachnida > Araneae > Dolomedidae > Dolomedes > Dolomedes plantarius. Next base: position 178,859,121 of record OU015492.1, on the reverse strand, counting down.
GAAGTACCGCTGTGCTGTAAGGGTGCCGCGTATGGCAACCAAAGAGTTCCTGCAATGAAATGAAATGGCAGCCCAGTCCACCACACCTAGTTGTCGGCCCGTATGGCGAAAGACAGTTAGGTTGGTACCTCACCGCTCTCCGGGGCGTCACAAGACACGTATTCGCTGGCCATCGGGGCTCAATTCGAAGCGGGACTCATCACTGAAGACAATTCTACTCCAGTGAGTGACATTCCAGGTCGAATGTACCCGACACCACTGCAAACGGGCTTGTCGGTGTACAGAGGTCAATGGCAGTCGGTGCAAGGGGCACCGTGAGCTCTGTCCCCCTTCTCTGATCCTCCTATGAATGGCACTTGCGGTCACTGAAGCACCAGTTGCTAGTACGATCGATGATAATTATGAATCTGGGATTGTGAGTGCCGCTCTGACAATTGCTGGGTCCTCACGTTCTGTCGATTCTCTAGGTCGATCGTTTCCTTCTTGACGCTGGGATCATCCATGGTTCACCCATTCCTGCCAACATCGTCTAATAGTGGTATCGCTCCTATCCAAATGTCGAGAAATTCGCCGATTAGCCCAACCGGCTTCTTTGAGCCCAACTACACGACCTCTCTCAAATGCTGACATCTGCGCATATTGTTCGCGCATCTGTATGCGAGGCATAGTTACTGTCTACCTGAGCACACGGGATGAATTTCGTTTCCAGGTCATAAGTATTTATGACCTGGAAACGAAATTTCTCCTATTTAATATCCTGCCAGTTGCACAGTTAAGATGCGCTGCAGCATCACATGTCCATTCATTGGCCGCCAAACTTTAAAATTTCGCACTTTCCGTCGGAACCTGTATGCATATCAATTTGTGTCCAATTTACATTACCCCTTCTTGGTGCGTTTTTTTCTTTCTTGTCTAAGAGTGTATATGACATACTTTCATCACTACTTTGATCGGTAAATCTTTTGATAATGGACTGCTTGGATCGGGCTTAAACCTCTGTAAACGAACTACCTATCCCACTAACGCCAAAAAGAGTAATTAATCTTTAAGGTTTTCTTGTTATTACATTGACAGCTTTGCGTTTCGGCTATTTTACAACTTCACTAGGACTACGGAGATACTACTTCACTAGGAAGATCACTACGGAGATACTACTACGGAGATACTTCACTACGGAGATACTACTTCACTAGGAAGAGAAATATTTCTCTCTCTCTCTCTCGGGAATATATATATTCCCGATACACCCAAATCATAATAGGGCAACAAACATCTTAAGACGCACGTAGAAATTATATACAGGAGAAGAATTTTTAGATCACCTGTTTAATAATGCTATGTAAATGAGTTACAAATATTGGAAACCAACATTTAACTTCAAAAAAACATTAGCATGATTTTAATATTAAATGAAGTTTCAAATCGGCTCTTTTCAATTATCCTCAAATGTTATATTCTACGAAATGAAATAAATTTCGCAATGAGTAGATAGAATACACGATGGAATACATTCGATTATATATCATCGTTTTTATTAAACATTCTCTAAATATTCTAGTGAATTCAATGTAAATCTCTGGAATTTATGTTAATTATTAAAAAGGTATGAATATAAATAATATTATGTTACCTCTGCATCTTAGAGTTTGTATGGAAATAAATTAATACTAAAACAAATTAACATTTCTTTTACATTCATCTCTATGAAAAGCATTGGAGATATCATTAATTAAATTTAAAAATAAATGAGAACAGATTCGCATTTTCCCCCTCAAATATGCGATTCTGTTTTCTGTTACGATGGAGTTATGTCAGTCTTTACGTCCTAACACCGTAGCCTGGCATCACATTCTAAAAAAAACTCTTAAATTAGGAATTTTCGTTAAGAACATGGGCAAGATTTACGGAATGATTACGGACACTCTGTGCTGGCAGCTAGCCATTGAATTCGTAAGATTTCTGCAGAAGCTCTATCATTTTCGAACACGTGGCTGAAAAGAAATCCAAACATTCTTTCATATGGGTTTAAGTTCAGAGAAGGCGGTTCAATACGTTAAACTGAATTTAAAAAATGGTTTAGCTATAGTACATAGTTGTATCTACGTATTTCTTCTGCAGTTATAGACCGAGTTAAAAAATCAGTGAGATAGTCATTCCTTCAGTCTTCATCATTATCATCATCATCATAATTTGTACAACGAGCCCACGTGGGCCCTGCCTTCTCTAGAGGTTTTCCCCAAACTACCCTCTCGCCAGCCTTGGATCACCAGTTCTTAACCTTCATGGCTCTAAAGTCTGAATCCAGCCAGTCCTTCACTCTCTTTTTTGGGTCTTCCTCCCTGTCTTTCACAAAGGGGACTGCAGTAAAAACTTTCAATGGTGTTCTCTTTGAGTCCATCCTCAAAAGATTACCTGCCCATCTCATCCTGTTCAATTTCACAAATTTCACTACGTCTTCATTTTAAATGGTTTGTAGAGTTCAAAATTTTGTCTCCTTCGCATATACCATTATGAAGGACACCACCAACGATAAACTTCAAAACTCTCCTTTCAAAAATTACCAGAGCCTTCTCATCCCTTGATGTCAATGGCCATGTCTCACAGGCATATCTTAGCACTGGTCTTAGGAGAGTTCTTCAGTCTTCATACAAACACAAAATAAAATAGGAGTGTGATGCATAACACAAACTGTTACGATTTTTTCTAACCATTATTTAGATCAATCATACTTTTTTAAAATCCTACGTGATATTACTAACATAATATCTTAAGTCAGGGTTTCTTTGATGAAAATTTTTCGATCTCGAGAAGTTACAATATGAGAAAACTGTACCGAAAGCTTTCGTATGTCCGAAGGACTACGCGCAGCCAATATTCCACTAAAAGTGAGTTCTGGGAGTGCAAGCTTCGATTAACCGTAAAAGCGGTGATATCATAGGATGGATTTTTAAGCTCACGATCGAAAAAAACGGAGGTATTGATATTGTCCAAAATGCTCTTTGCGTGTCGGGAGATGAACGGGGCCCGAACATCCTCGAAATTGGTCTGAAAATCAAAATCCTGGATCGCAAAGGGGTGATCGGGACTGAGACGGGGTCGCGAAATCGATGATCCCACCGTACCAAGTGATGGATATTTTGCCCCCTAGCTTCCAAAATACGGCTAGAGACGCCATTCAAACAGTTTGTCAAAGCAGTTGTAGATCCAGAGGATCTAGACAAAGCCAAACTTTCCTCCAAATTAAACTCCGGAGGGTCAAGACTTGAAATGACCATAAAAGAGATGACGTCATAAAATGGAAATTACCGACTTTCTACTATCAATAGGACAATAACAGAGATATCGGGAAGATCCAAAGTTCTTCTTGCGCGCCGAGGGGTTTCGAAGTCCAGGCTCACTCGACTTTACTCAGTAATTAAAACCCCGGATATTAGAGAGAAATCAGGGGCACCAACTATTCCGCGAAGTCTGAGATTCCGCCGAAACGACGAAATCGCATTTTCGGGTCCCGAGTGTCCAGAAATAGCGCTACAGATGCCTTTTAAAGTGTTGGTTAAAGCTATCGTACACCCGAATGCCTAAGCACAGCCAAATATCTCCCGAAATTAAACACAAGGGGTGAAACCGGAATAAAATTTAAAAAAGCGGTGACATCGTATAATGTTACTGAAGACATGAATCCTGTAATGTAAATTGGAATCATGAAATAAAGTATTGAAAAATGTTGCCATAATTAAGAGTGTTGGTAAGTTAAATAAATGTATTGTGTAAATTTTCTTTCTTTAATGAAAATTCGTAAAGTTAAGAAGACAATCAAATTGTGACGTTATTGTTAAAACTATTTAAAGAGTGAAGAATGATTTCCGCGCTGGCTACATAACTTTATAACTATTACTACTGAGCACATGTACTTTGAAATAAACATCTTGCGACAGGAGTTAAAGTCTACAAGACCAAGGCATTCTACTACTAAACAAGCAATTCTGCTCCGCGCTGGCTGTTGCTGTACTTTGTTTTTCCTCCGATGCAGTAATAAAATTGTTTTTAAGGCGACAATGGATCATGAAAAACTTTTTTTTATTTATCAACAAATTGCTATGAAATTGTGTATAGTTATACAGTGTTGTTTAGAGATGAAAATGCTAAATTTCTAAAAAAAATCAGAATGTAATTAATTAAAATATTAATTAAAATCTGTTTGTTAATGTCTCTATTTAAAAATGCTCCATGCGCATCAATTTTTGTCTCAGATATAGAATTTTCTTTCTTAAGCTAGCTTTATATTTAAACGTAAACGGATTAACTATATAAAAAATTATAATAAAAGTTAGTAGAAATATTTGATTTACAGTGATATTTATAAAAACAAGAAAAGAAACCGATAAAAATAGGTTATTTTATGCAAAATTTTATCAAAAAAAAATTTTTGATTGTAAAAATTTTAAGTTGTTTTAAAATAGTATAATGAATTTAATACGAAGTTTTAGTCTAAGATATATAAATAATCATTTTATGTTATTTTATGAAAATTCAAGAAAAATTATGACGCATGGAACATTTTGAACTTACTGGAACGACATGATAACTTGTTTTGAGAAAACAGCATTTAAGGGGGTGGTGGACGTTCCAAAGCAATTTTTGAAATTTTTACCTCAGAGATATGAAATTTTGCATAAATATTCATTAAAGCATAACTATATCAAACACCTCATAAAATTTTATAAATATTTAAAAATTTGTTTTTAATATTTTAAAAATTAAATTTTTTATTATGTTTTTAAAAATGCTCCTTGCGATCCAAATTTCAACTTCTCCCCATAATTTTGCATTTATATTGCTTATAAATAGATTTTGAACAGAGTTGTGTATTATTTTGTGCTTTCACTGAATAGTTACTTTTTAGGAAATATTTTTATGCTTGTACTCTGAATTTTCGTGAAATTTTTGCACTTTTCTGAACTTAAGTTAAACTTTGATAATCTGAATGATGTCGAAACCTAAAATGGATACATAACTTTATTTTAATGCATAAGAGGATTCTTTATCATAAATTTTACAAAATTTCGTTAAAAATTGTGACGCAAGGAGCATTTCAAAAACTTACAAATCTGGACTAGTTTCTAAAGACTTTCAACTTTCAGACAAACTTTATTCAAGACTGATCGAATAGAATTTTCTGTCAAAAGTAATTTGCATTGAATGAATTTAAATAATTTATTTTATAAATTACCCTACTATTATTCAATATACATATAAATTCATTATACGTAACGTTTCAAAGAATGCAGTGTATCTTCTTTTTCCGATAGTTTCAAGACCATAACCTTGGAAGGGGAAAATTTAAACAAATTACCAGCTTTAGAATTTCGCTGCGTACATACATCCCAAAATAGTAAAAAGGTGAAAAATTACTTAAAATCCCTTAAAACTATTCGAAACTACATGGAAACACATTTTAAAAGTATAAGAAACTAGGATTCATAGCAAAAGCATGACTTTGGGGAATTAGAAAAAAAACAGAAAATATTAAATGGCATGAAAAAAATTAACAGTGTTTTTTTAAGTTAATTAGATATATGGGCGTATCTATCAATCGTATCAAGTTTTCATGCAATTTTTTACTTCCAAATACAAAAAATATTAGTTTTAAATATTTAAAAATCGGAAAATATTCTGATTTATTTTTTCGTAAAATACCAAATCAAAATTTGTAAATGTTTTTCATTAACTGTATAACTTACTCTAAATAATATAGTGTGAATAACATGTTCATACGTTTAATTTTTTTGAATTATCTTAAGAATTGAAGCCTTTGCATTGCTTTGAAAGTTACAGAAAATTATATTCTTGCCACAGAAAGATGAGTAAAATTTTAAGGAAACGCATAAGCTGCAATTTAATAAAAATCTATTAATCTAATGCGATGTCTATAAACGCACAGTAGAATCGGTTTTCTCAAAAAAATATCTTATATATATATATATATATATATATATATATATTTAATCTCTGTCCTTTCGTGGCCATCTTAAGCTTCGGAAAAAGGAAAAAATCAGCTGGCGATAAGTCGGGAGAATAGGGTGGGTGATTTATCACTGAAATTGAATGCTTAGCAAGATATTGTTGTACAGAAATTGCTGTAAGGGGCCTAGCATTATCGTGTAAAGGAAACCATTGCCCAGAATCAAACAGTACGTTCCTAACTCGCCTTATCCTGTTTCTTAATCGAAAAAGCACCTCCTCGTAAAAATACTGATTAATTGTTTGATTTTCAGGAACAAATTCGTGGTGAATAAATCCTTTGTAATAAAAAATGCAAAATCCATGAAAGGACAGCGATTTGAAAATGTCTCGGATATTAAATGAAATGTTACTCGTATTTTGCGAACGGTTAGTTCTAACGCCTATAAAGAGTGTTTCGATGACTTGGAAAAACGTTGGAAAAATTGTATAGACTCCTTTGGCGATTATGTTGAACGAGATAAATTTATTTGAAGGTGAGTCATATTTTTCTTATTTATAAAAAAATTGTTCGGTTATTTAATGGGAGCACCTTGTATATATATATATATATATATATATATATATATATATATATATATATACACTGAAGTGCCACTGAATTAGGGATAGCAAAGCCTATGCAAATTGTGTAGCGCTGCGCATCATGTATGCGCAAGTGAGGGCGCTGGGGTAACTGCATATATAGCGCGTACTGTGGTTGTTCTGAACTAGTTGTTGGAATTGCCAGTATGGGTAAACTGCCTGATTTAGACGCCTTCGATCGCGGACAAATCGTAGGTGCGCGACGCATGGGCCATTCAATTTCCGAAATCGTCAGACAGCTAGGATTTTCACGGTCGACAGTGTCAATACTATACTAAGAATACATGGATGGTGAAGAAAAAACTAGCGATCGGGCAAACTGCAAAGGACAATTAGCCTTGACAGTGCGTGGTGAGAGATCGCTCAGGCGTATTGTACGTAGCCAGCGAAGCCAAACATTAGCTGAAATTACCACCCAGTTTAATGACGGTGCCAGTTGTACAGTCAGTAAACTGACTGTACAACGCTCGCTTCACCGTATGGGTTTCGAGAGACGTCGACCTACGAGAGTACGATTGCTCTATACTCGCCATCGGGCTGCACATCTTGCCTGGGCAAGAGAGCACAGAGACTGGAGTGTAGAGGACTGGAAACGAGTAGCATGGAGTGATGAGTCTCGATTCCGACTACTTAACGCCGACGGGAGGCTGAGAATATGGCGTTAGGCTGATGAAGCCATGGATCCTGCATGCCTGGCTGGAACTGTACAAGGGCATGGTGGCTCAATCATTGTCTGGGGTGTTTTTTCGTGGCACAGTTTGGGATCTTTGGTGCGTGTACCAACCTCCCTCAATGCAATTCGGTACGTAGAGTTGCTGGGTGATCACCTCCATCCGTTTATGCTGTTCTGTTATCCGCACGGTTAATGAGTTTTCCAGCAAGACAACTGTACCTCTCACAAGTTCCGGTTGGCTACTGGCTGGTTGGATGAGCATTCCTCTGACTTTTCTGTCATGAATTGGCCACCTAAAAGCCCAGACTTAAATCCTGTTGAGCATCTTTCGGATATTTTGGAACAAGGCGTGAAAGGCCATCACATAACACCAAAGAACCTTACATGGACAGCTTTAGCCAATATTTGGCAAGCCATTCCCGTGGAACGTTTCTAGAAACTTGTTGAATCTATGCCTCGTCGTGTGGCAGCCGTTATCAAGGCCAGAGGAGGCCCAACTCGTTACTAGGTAGGTATCCCTAATTCAGTGGCACTTCAGTATATATATATATATATATATATATATATATATATATATAAGCTGAAATACCCGTCGATGCCCGGAATTTTAAGAATGTTTGTTAACCAAAAACAATTTAAAAATTAACACAGTATAAATAATATAGAAAAATATATGCGAAATGTTATACACATCTCAGAATTTCAGCCTTTCATCATTGTAGCACTAAAATCTGAAAAGTAAAAATGGCACATTTACTTAGCCGTGCTTTGCCCGTCTAGCCGGTCGGTTTAGGGACACGTTCCCTTTAGCAATCATTGTCAAAGAATGGAAATACTAAAAAACAACGAATAAAGGTATTTAAATTTTGTGGATACGTATCCAACGTCCTGCAAGCAGTCGCAGGCAGAAGAAAAATCCCCCCCCCGGCGAGCCGGCATTGCCCGGGATTTTAAGAATGTTTGTTAACTAAAATCAATTTAAACACTAAACAAAGCATAAATTACATACTAAAAAAAATGTGTCATCTTAGAACACTATAGTCAACATTATAGACATCTAAGAATTTAGGTAGATGCAGCCTTTCTTCATTGTACCACTAAAACTGTAAAGTAAAAATGTCAAATTTGGGAATAATTGTTAACCAGAGTCAATTTAAAAACTAAACAGAGTATAAATAACATAGAAGAAAAATCATATGAAATGTTATACGCATGAATAAAAAGAAAACCCAATAGAAAAAAAATATATATTTATAATAAACTCCTAAGAATTCAGCTAGTTTAGCTTTTCAACATTGGAGCAAAAAACCTGAAATTAAAACATAAAATATATACATTTATAATAAATCACTAAAATCTGAAAAAGAATGAGAAGGAAATTAAAATAGTAGCATTAGGATTTTGAGCAGAGTGATAGGCGTTTTAGCTAAATTTCATTAAAAATTACTTCAAATTGACCAAGTTCTAAAAAAGTATGCTATTTACAGGTAAGTTTTTGTTCCTTTTTTAATTTTTAAGCGCTATTTTGCCATAAAAGACGAAAAAAAAACTTTAAAAAGTTATTTTTTAAAAAATTTACTCCGAACGTAGACAGTCACCGTAATTCCTACTTGAGAATGAGAATAAAAAATGAGGAAAGAATAAACTATACCCCCCTCCCCATTGAAATAATATTTAAAGTTATAAATTCTGTTTTAACAATTAATTTGTGAATAATTAAAAAATTATCTAAATGCAAAATAGAAAAGTAAATAAAACATAATTTAATTTCACTGCCCTTCAAAAATATCCAGTAATCACACAATTTCCTTAGCAAATACAAAATAAACAAAAAGTGAATAAAAATAATTGGTGTATAATAAATATTTTATTTGGGGCTGCTTTTATAAGGAACGGAATGACGAATCTGGGAAAATTTTCATATTGGAACATAAACTTGCGTGTATTATTTTTGCATTTTAAAATTTTCTCTTAGATTTTAGGTCATTTTGAAGATAAGTGTCATATGTATCATGTGTGAGAGGGAAATTAAAGTATTAGCTTTAAGATTTTGTGCAGAGTGATAGGCGTTTTAGGTAAATTTCATTAAAAATTATTTCAAATTGACCAATTTATAAAAAAGTATGCTATTTACAGGTAAGTTTTTGTCTCTTTTTTAATTTTTAAGTGCTATTTTACCATAAAAGATGAAACAAAACCTTTCATTTTTTTTTAAAATTGACTCCGAACGTAGATAGTCACCTAAATTCTTACTTGAGAATGATAATAAAAAAAGATGAAAGAATAAACTGTACCCCCCCCCCCCCCACACACACACACACATTGAAATATTTAAAGTAATAAATTCTGTTTGAAGAATTAATTTCTGAACAGTTGGAAAATTAACTAAACGCAAAATAGAAAAGTAAATAAAACATAATTATATTTCACTGGCCTTCAAATTTATCCAATAATAACACAACTTGCTTAGCAAATGCAAAACAAACAAAAAAGAACAATAATTGGTGTATAATAAATAGTTTTTTATTTGTGGCTGTTTTTATAAGGAAAGGAATGACGAATCGGGTAAAATGTTCATATTGAAACATAATTCTGTTTTAACAATTAATTTCTGAACAATTAAAAATTAACTAAATGGAAAAGTAAAAAACATAATTATACTTCACTGGCCTTCAAAAATATCCAATAACAACACAATTTCCTTAGCAAATACAAAATAAACAAAAAGTGAACAATAATTGGTGTATAATAAAAAGTTTTTTATTTGGGGCTGTTTTTATAAGGAAAGGAATCACGAATCGGGGAAATTTTTCATATTGAAACATAAAATTGCGTGCATTATTTTTGCATTTTAAAATTTTCTCTTAGATTGTAGGTAATTTAGAAGATAACTGTCATATGTATCATGTGTGAGAGGGAAATTAAAATATTAGCTTTAAGATTTTGTGCAGAGTGATAGGTGTTTTAGGTAAATTTCATTAAATAAATATATTCATTTCATTAAATAAAATTACTTCAAACTCACCAATTTATAGAAAAGTATGCTATTTACAGGTAAGTTTTTCAGTTTCTTTTTTTTATTTTTAAGTGCTATTTTAGTATAAAAAACCAAAAAAACCTTTACAAAATTATTTTTTCTCAAAGCTAAACACAAACATAATTAACAGTTGTTTTAAAACACCCCTGGTAAACATTGTTAAGTTTCGAAGTATTAGAATGATAATAAAAAATATTCCAGAGTTTTAGACAGAAGTATAAAAAGAAAGAAAGCAAACAGAAGCAAAAAAGTAACTAAATTAAACAAAAATTGACAGAATAAAGAAAAAGTGAACATCGGCAAAAGTAAATAAAACGTTTCCTTGTGCGCATGCTCAGTTCTTATGAATGATTGATTCCAACGCCTAGAGATGAAATATTATTTAAAAACTGTATTTATTTTTACTTATTTTAAAGCTTCCAAACTTATCTTAGAATTGTCTTAAGACTTCAAAACATAAGTATACGAAGTTTCAACCAGATTCGTCAAGAAATGTCGATTTGTATACATTACATATACATACATACATAGAGACACTCTGCTTTATTTATATATAGATACATATACATGTACATATATATATATATATATATATATATATATATATATATATATATTTATTTATTTATTTATTTATTTATATATATATATATATATATATATATATATATATATATATATATATATATATATATATATATATATATATATATATATATATACACTCTGTCACAGAAAAATATATACACCCAGAAGGAAACGACCTACTATCACGAAACTTAACATGTATGTAGTGTATGAGGAGATAAGCAAATGTTTACAAATTCAGAAGAACAGACCGTTTTATTAAGAAGATATGGCATGAATAAGGTTACAAATCAGTAAGTACTAAATCCACCTCTAGCAGCTATACAAGCCGAAACATGGCATGGTATCGAATTAATGAGGTCACCTATGACGTCCTGCGGAAGATCATGCGATAATCTTCGCAACTCGGCAGTTAATTCACCAGTAATCCGGGACGGCTGCAGTTGCCTTCCAAGAACGTCCCAGATGTGCTCTATTGACGAGAGGTCTGGTGAAGTGGCAAGCCATGGGAGTACTGCCAGGTACATATCCTTGAAGACATTTTTAAGAGAGTCGCGTAGTATGTGGAAGATTTTCTGATAAATGGGACCTGGGCGACTTGATAGCATAGACAGTACAACTGGCGTTATAATCTCGTCCACGTAACTGCGTGCCGTCAAAGTGCGTCGAAGGACGACTTGAGGTGATCATATGTCCCAACAAATCGCTCCCCACAATGTCTCACCTTGTGAAATCGCCGTATGCCTCTCGACAACAAAGGCCAGATCGGACCGGTGGCCTGGCCGCATCCACACGCGTATGCGCTGGTCATCAGCATTGAGACTGAATCGGGATTCATCGCTGCAGATCACACGCCTCCAGTCGGTCACACTCCAGCTTGCCCGAGGTAGGCAAAAATCCAATCGACAGTGCCTATGATGTGTGGTCAGTGGTAGGCGTCTTAATGGACGTCGGCTCCTGATATCTGCACCGGCTAGTCGTCTCCGAGTGGTTTCCCTTGATACCACCGGATGTCGGGAAGGTCATCCTCGCGCACATTTGTGTTCCTGGGACGCCCGGACCCTCCGCGATGGTAGACTATCCCTTCCCTGATCCATTGGGACAAACACTGAGCAACTACCATATTGCTCCGACTGAGGTGGCGGCCGATATCCCTGTTCAACCAACCTGCTTCTCTGAGGCCTACCATACGCCCCCTCTGAAAATCCGACAATTGTTCCTACTGTCACCGGTTACGTCTCAGAGGCATTTCTAGTCACAGTACCGTGCATCCAAGTCAACAGATTTGTTTGAATAACCCTATGGCACTAGCGATCCTACTTTTTAACTCTGCCAGCTGCGCATCTCATATGCGCATAGCGCGCTTACCCTTGTCTCACTGGCATCGAAATTTTAATCATTTACATATCTCTTACCAGACTACATTCCTGCCAAGTTTCGTGATAGTAGCTCGATTTCTTCTGGGTTCATATATTTTTTGTGACAGAGTGTATTTCTTTATACCGATGGTGCATTTTTGATATATAGATGATCGCATATTATACTCACAATACTTATGGGAGTGTCTAGTGATTTCGAACTAACTAGTGTAGCTCTTTTTCAGGCACAGATGTTCCGTGTGCCAATCATAACTAATGACCCGGCTTAAGGAAGGGGTACACTAAAGTTTCTGAAAGATGACGATACTCCCTCGGTAGGCGCTGGAACGAACCGAGGGGCGGAAATTTTAAATTCAAACTTTCTACCAATAGTTCTGGCTGCAGAAATGGAAATCGTTGATTTTGATGGTATGCTTCTTTAGAGTTCAGATATGAATACATTAGAAATGCATTGAAGTAAACCTCATTCGAAACTAGTTAATAATCCTTTTGTTAATTTTTTTGATTAAATTAAACTTCAGTAAAAACATAATTTAATATAGTACATAAAGTTAATAACAGCACAAAAACTACGTAATTAACATTGCGGTATACCCATGATGGCCCCAGAGCAGATTTATATCGACTTCCTTTTAGAACAGTATCTTGTCACTGTCTGGCGCATATGTCCCGCAATGGACCCTGCGCCATAAATCAAATCAAATCAAACTCTTTTAGAGCAGAGTCAGTAGCTCTCATGTTGACTCTGGCGTAATCTTTGGCAGAGAATATGCATTCTACTGTTCATCCTCAGTGTGATATTTGGCGCCAAATGTACGAGTAAGAAATACAAACAGATTTGTTTTTGATTATAGGCTGTAGTGTAATCGCGATGATTTCAAAATGCTGCTAACAAAAATAGAACCAAACATTAATAAATTGATATCAGCGCACCAAGTTCATTCTTTTCATTAGGATTAGTTTTAATGTTAGTCGTAATATTATCCTTCGTTATTTTCATCTTCTGTGCAGAATACATTTGTTAGTGTGGTTAGTTTTAATGAATAATTTTATTATTTCAAGCTTCAAGGTGTCCTATTACAGCACCTTTCTTTACTATGTTGAAGGGAGAAACATATACATAAAAGGATATTGTGGGGGTAAATTTGTCACTGCACCCTTGTTTGTTTGCTTAAGATGGAAAATTTCCCAGGGGGGAGGGACGCTAACTAATATTTTTTTCCTAGAGAGGAGGCTGTCGGCCAAATAATTTTTGGCACCCCTGGTGAAAGTGGATTCAACGCCAATTAAATATTGAGGATTTAAGATTTATCTTCAATTTCACCGATTATGACCTCCTTCTGAATAATTTTTGCCTAAGTTATTATAGCTCAGTATGTTTGAAAACACAGCTTTGTGCCGGAATCTAGTTGCCGGAAAGTGGTTGCAACGCCTATTAAATACTGTGGATTTAAGATTTATCTTCAACTTCACCCATTATAGCCCCCTTCTGAGTAATTTTCACCTAAGTGATTATGGCTCAGTATGTTTGAAAACAGAGTTTTGTGCCGGAATCTATTTCCCTGAAAACAAAATCTTAAGATTTCATGTAATATTCAATATCCCTAAAAAGGTATGGCGAGTAAACAATTTGGATTCGAAAAATCAAATCCAAGATGAAATTTAATTAGTTCACAAATGTATGGCTTGATAACGAGATGGTATGTGAATTTTTTTAACCTGCTAAAAAGTACAAAAAGGTCTTTTTACAAACAAGATGTTAGAAAATATTTTCGGAAACATTAAATTATTTTAGTCTGAATGTTTAAAATAATGAGAAATCCAATTAATCTAATCATCTTAATACTTTTTATTCCCGCATATGAATTCTCTTAATTACAATATTTAATGTTATCTTACCCAATTAATAAATATTTTTAATGAGCATGTAGTTAAATATTGTTATTTGTAACTTATAATTCAATAAACTTATAAGAATAGTTGCTTATGTATTTAACTTTATTTTGCAATAATACTCTATTTAAAGTAAGCATGGATATTTTACGGAGCTTAATATATTTCTATGTTTATTCTATTCAATTCCACATCAGTTGTCTCGCTCAGACAGTTTTCAGAAGAATTTATCGGAAAGAGTCCAATTACTTTTGAAAGTGAATCGCTTCTCTGGATGTCTGCAATAGTAAGAGATTTTCAGTGTTATTCCTAATAGGAAGGAAGCTTTCAGAAGCTTCATTTACGACTTCATAAATAATCAGAAGCATTCAGCTTGTTGAAAAGAATCTCAGAATACAGGTGTTAGAGGACTGTATTCTTCTTAATCTTGTAACATGATAGAAAATCTTAAGTTATTCTCTCGTTAGGGTCTTGTATAAATTAAAGACATCCGTTTAATGTTCTGAACCTAATTATTGCGTTACACTTGACTTTTATTACCTGTTATCGACTTCTTTAATTTGTATTTACAATTTTAGCAAAATAAATAATCTTAGTTCTTTATAAATAGATAGATATCGCAGTTACTTAATGGCCCAGTGAAATATGAATAACTTCAATTTACCACTTAACCTTTATCTTATGGTGCCCTTTTTTTATTCCCTCTTTTGAACGAGAAATTTCATGCCCCTTTTGTAAGAAAGGCCATTAGGGGGGCATATACACATACATACATGCATACATATATATATATATATATATATATATATATATATATATATATATTCTTGGGCTTGTATTCTTGGGATGCATACTATCCCATCCCGTAAGGAAAAGGGTAATTTTATTTTTCAAGCTAATTCCTACAGAAGTTAATATTCTATTTAAGACTGAAGTACACTTCAAGTTTTAAATGGATATGGAAGATTAAGTTAACTTAAAATACAAGGGAATGAAGTATAAAATAACTTTTGCCAGTTAAGAACTATATTACCCTGATGTCAATTGCAAATACTTTTGTAGTTCACTGCAGATTACACTCAGATCCTGATAGACACACATCTTTTCTCGGAAACATGGCGAATGTATACAGAGCATATAACTAGGTACTTAGGATCTGCGTTAAAAGTAGATCTAAAATTGTCGAATCTACCTGAACTTTAAAAATCTGAGGTTTGGTTTGGAGCACTATGATTAACTTCTTCTACACGAGGGCTAATTAGACCGGAACCTACTGCTTACAGCCATTTCCAAACGGCGAAAACATCCATGCTAACAGTGGGATTCGAACCCACAGACTCTGGATCCGTATGCCAGCGCCCTTCCCATTTGGCCATCATCCGGCAGCTTAAACGATGAACACAGTTTGTCTTTGTGCAGAGTGGTTCGCGAAAGTTTAGATGAGTTGACAGGTAATACTCTACGGACATTAAAAAAAATTCAAAGTGTGTACCTAAATTTTTCTAACCCACTCTTGAACTTTATGTAAACTGCTCTAGATCTTGAACTCCATCATATCATTCATTTGTACACTACTAACGTGAATGTGTTCAAAAATATTTCCGGAATCTTTGTAAGATTACAGTTTGCTTCATTCTGGGAATCTGTAACTGTAAACAAATATGAAGGCCTTATTTGAATAGTAGTCCAACTCCATTCTTGTTCATTTTGAGATACAGAACCATAAAGTCTAATGAGTGCTGAGAAAGGACTGCAGAAAACTGATTTGTAATGCCCGCTGTTAGCAGCAAAAACAAGCTGTTAGTGTACCAGTTTAAAAATTAGATAGAAATGATTTGAATGAACATGAAAGAGAGGCTAAGTCGACTTTTGAGTGGAGTTCGACCACTTTTCAAATAAAGCCTTAATATGTGTTATTCATTTAACAAAAAATGTTTAATTCGGAAACAAATTCAGAGAAAAATCCTGGACTAACAGGAATTGCCAGTCATACATTCTTTTTTAGATTATGAAAAAGCGGCTCCCTATTAAATCAATGTAATTAACAAACGGAGTTTACCATAATTTTCGGCTGTCGACCTCTCTTTAAGTATTTTATATAAAGAACTGTAATCATGGTTGTTTAAATGATAACAATTTCTTCAACCTTAACAAGAAAGCTAAGAAAGAATTTGCCAATATTTCATGCATTCATTTTTTTTGTTTGTAGTTATGCTTATTTATACTAGTACAATAGTTTAGCTATCCGAATATTGTCAACAAGACATTTTTTAACACAGCATCTATTTTCCTTGCTTTAACGTCGCATAAATTATACAGCCTGACTTAAAATAAGACAAAGGTTCTCCAACAAATATTTGACTAGCAGTGCAAAAAAATACTCAAGATTATATTTTCTTTGAAATTATTTGAAGAACAATATACTTAACAAACAAAACTTGTGCAACAACAATGCATTTTTCTGTTCTTCAGAATATAAAGGGTGCCGATGATATGATGACTAATAAAAGTTGATTTATTTAGATTAAGAATTTATTTTAATGGTAGTAGCACACTCGCCGGCTTTTTTTTTATGACAAGAGCCTTAGCAAAATTAGATTGGATGGACAGAGGGAAATTCTTAAATGTGTTTAATAGTTTTGCGTGACTGTATTGGATACAATGAGAAAAATTCATTACAACTATTTTGTGGTTGTTGCTAACGGCCCCTGGCCGTAGGTGTTCCAGTCCAGATCCATATAGGATTTGCGAGCTGAGGATTGCGGATCTCGTTAACAGTAGCACCCCGGGGGGGGGGGGGGTCGGAATCAGTATTAGCTAGCTACAACTTCAATTTTGGCCGAGCAACCACCGGGGCGACATCTGGGAGGATCGTTACCTTACTTGCCCACTCATAAAGGGACTTAATAGGTGTAATAACCCAAACAGTTATTATTAGACTGTGATCGTATATGTACAATTAACGTCGACCAAATCTGTTCAATACACCACTAAAAAAAAATGGGAACAACTCTCAAAGAATACTCGCTAGTTATACATATATATAAAGTTTATTTACATATATAAATATTTACATGTACATAAATTAGCATCTAGTCAAATTCATAGTCATAGTCAAACACCGTATTGATTTATATATTCAATTTCAATTATAGTGCATTTTATTGGCATACAGTAAGCACTACCGACCCTTGGTCAAGAGACAATTATGTAATAAGCAGGGATGTGAAAGAAATTATATTAGCAACTATGCTCACCCATGGGGCTGCTGTCGCTATCGGATGCACTCGTCTCTACCCCTTGGATACCACAGTTCGTGTAATATTTGTCGGTCACTACAGTTCGTAGAGAGAGATCAAGAGAGTTCTGTATCTGGTCACTAAAAGAGTTCCGGATTTCAGTGGTCGACTATAACTTGAAGTACACCTCGAATGTTGCTTTGCGTTGATCACCTCTATGACGATCTGCGGGTTGGTCAGCACTGGTCGGCGGTCGTCTGCGCGTTCAAACCACTATAAGAGGATGCGTACAAATTCAGGTAGCGGCCTAGTAGTATTAGTTGATTCGGCTCATTTTTTATACTGCACTTTGTCGTAGTTTGTGGACCTTCACTAAGCAAGCAATTTCACGTCGTCACTGGATTCTCTTCTGGTCCTTGTAGTAGCTTATTACATTGTTTTTTTTTGGTTCTTTTCCGTAAGGAGCTCGCGCTGGGTATTCAATTTCGTATTATTTGAATTCTCATAGGCCCTGTAGCAGCTTAGGGTATTTGTCGTTCTTTTTGTAATAAGGGAATCTCTTGTCGGCTCTGTGGCAGCTTAGTTTCTTGTCATTTTTTTTAATAACGGGCTCTCTCTAAAATGCTTCACACCATGTATATATATTTCTTTTCTTTTTTGTGATTGGTTCTTGCCTTCTTGGCTTCCGATTTGCTCGCCCCACCTCTTAATTGGGCTGGGGAACGAGCCACCTTGTTCGTAGGTTGGTTCATGTTTTATGTGTTTACTCGCATTGGCTGCTTCTGAAATGTGTCTTGCATTCTAATTATTTTGGACGCCTCTTCTTGTCTGGGAAAATTCTCAACCCCCATGCACCTGCTTCTTAATCTTTGACCTCCGATTTATTGCTGTTGTCTTCTTATTTTTATGTTTTTATTTCCCGTGTTGTTCAACGCGGAGCCAAGCCTCACTCATTGACGATGTACAGCGTCGTAGCCATAAATCGGTTTTCACCTTAGGTTGGGTGGTTCTCCTACCAATTTATATCACCGCACATTCACATCCTGCTTATTACAATCGGTCTACGGACTTAACATGACTATATCCCGCCAAGACACGAAGGTATTTAATTACACTTGTCGCGATTCGAACCGAAAACTCTCGTTGCCGGAAAACGACGCGTTACCATTAGGCTACCTCGGGCCCCAACACAACACTTTTTAACAAATAATAACGTGCAAGCGAAGTCCCAACACTTCTGGATTCTTTTTTTCATACTCATTCCACGAAAAAAATCCGTGGCGGACAGTTTAATTATTTTCGGAGTGTGGTATTATAAAGTAGAATTGTTCTGGACTGATGGGATTTTCAATCAATATGGACAGGATTTCTTAATTAAAAAGAGACAGTCATTGAATTTAGTATTAAATGTGTATATCAAATCCATCAGAAATTTTTATTATTTTTTATTTATTTCAAGAACAATTTTACAAAATGATGTACTATTTCCTTAAAAGCGTTATATATATACACAGGGTGATTTTTTTAAAACTGACACTACTCAGCGCCATCTGTAGCGCGATCTATCAATCGGAATTACACCAAAATTGATAGAATGACTAAGAAAACAGTTTCCGAGAGAAAAGAAAAGTTCAAAATGTCACCGATAGGGGACGATGTGTCGCAGTTGTTGTCGGCGCACCCGAGAATTTGCATGAAAGGCAAGTATAACATCAAAATGCAAATTCATGACTACGTAGTCCAACAGCACCCCCAGTATTTTGGGCTATAAAGATCGGTACGAAATCTGTTGCGCCTTCGCTTTACAGAAGAAAGGGTCATCATTCTCTCTTTTCCACTTGCTTGACCACTTCGCTTCCCGGACCTAACCCATGTGACATCTTTTTGTGGGGTTATTTAAAGTATAAGGTGTATCTTGTTGGAGCCTCTAACTTGGCGGCACTAGGGGACAACATATCCCGACCTGTGATTAACATTCCTGGTGACTTGTTACGCTCGGCCGGTTAGAACATAGTGTTCAGGATGCAGTGTGTCGTCTATCAAGACGGTGGTCACATTGAAGGAGGGGGAAGTGAATTTGATGCATAAAGTGGTGTTGCAGTGAAACTTCTTTGTTATACATTTGTCTGATTGCAACTTTTTCGGTATTCATCTCTTATCTTTATAGCCCGAAATACTGGCGCTGCTGTCGACGTACCCGACAGGTCGACATAGCTGCACTACATAGTCGTGAATTTGCATTTTGATGTTTTACTTGCCTTTTATGCAAATTCTCGGGTACACCGACAACAAGAGCGCAATATCTTCCCCTACCGGTGACTTTTTGAAATAATTCTTTTTTTCACGGCAACTGTTTTCCATGCCATCTTTAGTCCCTCTATCAATTTTGGTGGAATTCCGGCTTATAGATCGCTCTACAAATGGCTCTGAGTAGTGTCAGTTAAAAATAATCACCCTGCATATATATATATATATATATATATATATATATATATATATATATATATATATATATATACATTCAAATTTTCAGAGAGTGAATGTTTCTTAACTACCAATGGAAAGATAAGAAAAGGAATTCTAGCCTGAATATTTTTCATTTTTTTTTAGTTGCAGAATAGATTTGATGAGTGGGAATACATCACTTTAGGTAAATGTAAGTGTATCACTGTAAGCATTTTATAAATAAAATAAATGTGTACACAGATATGTTATTTTAAAATATATATACCAAGGATCGGTGAACTGCGGCTCGCGAACCACTGCGTCTTTTTGGTTACGTACATGTTCCCTTGAAATATAACTGAAAATGAAAGTAAAAAAAGCAAATTCCGTCCTTGAATGCATGGAAAAAAATAATATACCATATATATATAATTGTGTCAGTTGCAACGGATGGTGCAAAAAGTGTGACGGGAGCGGAAAGGGATTTTGTTTCAATTTAAAAGAAAAAATTAATCATTAATTGATTACTTTTCATTGTATACTCCACCAGAAAGCATTTATCTGCATGAACATGTCTAGAATAAATCAGTAAAATTATGGAATTGGTAATTTAAATGACCAACTTCATTGCAGGGGGTATTCAGAACTCCAGTACAACAGGGTTAGATGGATTTCCAGAGGCGACGTATTAAGTAATTTTGCACCTTGCATAAATAAAATCAAACTATTCCTCAACAACAAAGGTATTCAATATTCAGAATTAACAGGAGGGTAGTGTTGGCAAAACCGCATTTTATGGTGGACATCACAATTGTATCAGCTCAATCGTAAATAATAAGGCAAAGGAAAAAATACTTTTTTAATAAGTTATTTAGTTTTGAAAATAAATTGATTCTGTTCTCTGAAGAATTAGTTAGGGGGATTTTAGTTAATTTCTAAAACTTGGCTCAATATTGTCTAGGAAACGGTGCCCTTATTAACAAACATTATTTCAAGACAGAAGTTTTAAAGGAGAGAATCCTTTTTCAAAGGATTTAAGAAATTAAAAAATGATAAAGTGATTCTAGATTTTATACAAATCCTTTTAATGCCTATGTGAAGGAATTAACATTTTCCCCGTTTGATACTGACACGACAAATTTTGAAATATAATTGCTGGACTTAACAAGTCTTATGGAGCTCCAAATTTGTATGTCTTGGTACTGAAAAGAAAAAAATTGGGAAAAGAAAATGCAGTTCAATTTCACAGAACAAGCAGACTGCCATAAAAGACCAACATATGGCAGTCTCAATGATTTTCTATACTTGGAATAGTCTTCCGGACTCATATTACGAGTTGGAAAAAAAATTTCCATTTGGTGTTATTCTCAGTATCATCGGGTCTACGTGTTTATTTGAGCAATCGTTTCCCAACATGAATTTCATTTAATGTAAATTGAGGAGCCAAATTACTGATGCCAACTTGGAATCGTGTTTTAAATAAAAAACGACTAGTTACAAACCGGATATGCAGAAACTTTCTAAGGAGGCACTTCTTAAACTTTTTTTCATTCATGACCCCTTTTTTCATCGATATTTTTTCGTGACCCTAGGAAATAAGGAAGTAAAGATAAATATTTTTTCATAAATAATTTATTTCTTTGGTAAACAATATACACATGAAAAATAGTAGCTTTGATATATGTTTCAAGTACACAAAAATTAATGAATGAAAATCGCGTTTTAATGAGATGGTTGTGGTTGTGTTTGGCTACATAAGAAATCAAACCTTGGTGCAATATTTGACATTATATCAGAATTATATTTTCGCGACCCCAAAATTTCTCTTTGTGACCCCATTTGGGGTCGCGACCCATAGTTTAAGAAACGGTGTTCTAAGGAAATACAAGCTCTTTCCTCAGATTGATTAAAACCAATCAGAGCATTTTTTGTGATTTTTTTCTTCATTTAATAAAGATATAATTACTATTATAACTTGTTATAATATTACTTTAAATTTTCCTTATTTGTAAAAACATATTCATGGCTCTCGAAATTTTTTTAAATTGTTGTGAGGGACAGGTTTGGATCTTCCATCTCAAAAGTTTGCCGACACCTGATATATACTACTAGCTGAGTGGCAACCCGATGTGTTGCTTTTTTTGATTTAAAATGAAATGGCTTTATATCTTAAAGATTAAAAACTTTTTATTCCTTTTTAAAAATATATTAGATTTAAAAAAAATAATTATTTAAAATTTCCTTTTTCAAATTTTGCATTTTAAACAAAAAAGCTCATTCAATTACAAAAAAATTCTAAAGGCTTTAACTTCTCCTTTCCTAAAACTAAAATTATTTCTGGTCCTTCAAATTTATTTCAATTATGTTCTTGTGGATTTCGATTATGTTCTTCTAATATGTTCTTGCACCCGACGGCGGCTGGTTTCGAACCCGGGACCTTAGGATTAGACGTCAGGAGCGATACCTCTGAGCCACCGCTACTTCGGTGAACGGAACTTTGAGAAACGGAAAGGAGCTGGCCCACCCGGAATGTCAACTTTTTCTGCTGTCCTCTTCTATTGAGTTCGGCAGTTTTAATTGAATAATTATAAAAGTTTAAATTTTTGAAAGTTGAGGATAGCATCAGTGCACGCGTCTCGGCCGTCCGCGTATATCGGTACCAGTCGCGATATCCTGCTATGCTCGGTTCGCGAGATTAGCCCGTCCCCGTGTCTGCTAACTAACAAACTAACATTTGTTTACCTTCAGCTGTTAATAGTAAGACTAGCTGAGTGGCAACCCGATGTGTTGCATTTTCGATTTAAAATGAAATGGTTTTATTTCTTAAAGATTGATAACTGTTTAATCACTTTTAAAAATACATTAGAATTTTTAAAAAACGAAATGATGATTTAAATTTCCCTTTTTCAAATTTTGGTTTTTGGCTTTTGAAATAATTCTTTCAAATTTCCGTTTTCAAATTTTGCTTTTAAACAAAAAAAGAAGCTCATTCAATAGGGCAATGTCTCGCTGCATGTCACATTTCAACTCTTGCAGATTTTACTTCTTGTTTGGCGAGGATTGGCAAAAAATTGCATAATTTAACATGGCGTTCAATGAGCATTTTTACAGCTTGTTGAATAAAATGCTCTCAGATTACGCAAAGTCTTTAGATACCGTATCTAAACAAAGGTATATCACTAAATTAAACATTCAGGTACATCCCTGAAAGGTTTATTCAGTATGTGACCCGTATTTATTGACAGAGGAAGACTGGAGTTACGATACATGACGCTGGCCTGAAGTAACTTATCCTGATATCTATACATCTCAACATAATAATAATCATTCTCATTATATTCTCTTAAACCTTGCGAAATATTAAAAAAAAGTGTTAAAATACCTCTTACATACAACTAATATGAGGAATTTTATAAATAAACTTAAATTATTTAACTCAAAATGAAGGCATTGTCCAAAAATACATGCAAACGCATAGGAACTGCTTCTGTTTTCTGCCACCCGATAATGACGTCATCTATAGCAGAAGAAAACTGACATAGGCAGTGACGTTGCGACGTTTCGCCTTATTAGAAAAAATATCTCTAGGTTTTAACTTCTCCTTTCCTGAAACTAAAAGTATTTCTGGTACTTTAAAATTATTTCTGGATTTCAATTATTAAATAAATGACTCGTTCTCAACTATTTTGGCATTTGGTTATTTTCCTTTTAGCAACATGGCGGAATGTAAACATTACATCTTATAGGGCAAAAATTGCTTAAAAAAATAGAAAGACAGTTCAGATGAATTCAAAATTGGTGGCGGAAGAATCCTCATCACTTCCTCATTAATTAGAAACAAATTTCACGAATTTGCTGGAATTATTAGTGAGTAAAATAATAAGTCGAAAAATTACGAACTCGGCATTCAAGTTACATTAAGATACATTGCGGGAAATTTCAAAAGTGAGTTTTGCAAGTACGCTTTTTTTAGAATAACATTTTTTCTATTAAATGTATTTGGTATATTTTGGAAGCTGAACATCTAGAAAATACCAATAAATCGTAAAATTGACATTAATAGGTGCAGAAAACCGAAATATTTGTCCATTAAAATTGTCAATTTCGTGAAATTCGGAAAACTGCTTTGGGGAAAAAGCTTCACTTGCAGTGAAAAACATTTTTAACTTTTTGAAAATGTGCATATCCTTAAAGATGAAGAGTTGTAGAACGCATGGAAATAAAAAATTTGTCGACTGGTGGGCGGAAAAGTTTAATTTTGCATGCATGAAAATAGTGGAAATTTGCGAAACGGAAAGGAGCTGGCACACCCGGAATGACATGTTTCTATTACCCACTTCTTTTGAGTTCGGCGATTTTAATTGAATAATTTAAAAAGTTTAAAGTTTTGAAAGTTGAGGATGGTACCAGTGCACGCGTCTCGTCCGACCGCGTCTATCGGTACCAGTCGCGATATCCTGCTATGCTCGGTTCGCGAGATTAGCCCGTCCCCGTTTTCTGCTAACAAACTAACATTTGTTTACCTTCAGCTGTTATTATATAGATGTTACTGCAACGTAAATATTTCGAATGAATGAAAGAAAGTAGTAAATTATGAATAGCCTGGATTATCGAATATTGTTACGAACCTCAATAAATGCTCAAACCATAAAGAAACAGGAAAAATCATATTGTTATCAAAATTAGATTCTAAACATTTAGCCCAATATTTTAGCATGTAAACCAATCTGACAAGACATTTTGCATAATTTTCCATCACATTTAAAATAACTGTTATTATGAAAAGAAGCAAATGCATAAACATGTAGTAAACTATATTCAGGGTTTATATGAATAACTTAATAATGAGCTTGCTTCATAGTAATTTTTTAATCACATTTAAAATAATTTCATAATACAAGGAAGCAAATTCACAAACTTGTAATAAACCAAATTCTGGATTTGTACGTAAATACTTAATTGTGAGCTTGCTTCGTAGTAAATAGTAATGAAATTTCATTTAATAACAGATATGGTATAGAGCAATGGTTCTCAGTTGGTGATACGCGTACCACTGGTGCTAGACGAGAGCATTTGAAGTGGTACGCCGACAGGGTTTCAAAGCTAGTGTATGGGAAAAATAAGTGCAGGAATAGACTGAGCGTGGGAAACAACTTAAGATTAAAGTTAAGTTTTATTAAACCTGACATTAGTAGCACTAATAAGAAATAAGCATAAGGAACAGCAAGTTTCTCATTAAACCTCCTGATAAAGACATTTTAGTGTTGGGAAATTGTATCTGCCAGTTGTTAATAACAATTACGTATAAACGATGGGCCGTGACAGCCTTGTGGTACAGCGCGCTGGCTTTTGGTATTGATCGAATCCCAGTGAAGCGCCACTAAAATCCCTCTGTTCGTGTCGTCCATTCATAGGGGGTAATGCTGGTCCGCCTGTATGGTACCCCCATAATAAAATAGCAAGAAAAACTGCGGTGAATTTTTGGCGAATGCCTTCACGACAAGTTCCTCCGCATTGGTAAAAAAAAGTACGTATGAACGGCTTTTTCTAGTTTTATGGATTTATTTTCTGTAATTTGTTTTATTTATTAATGCATTTTGTAAAGTTATACATACGTGTATAAAATTTATTCGACCCCCCCCTCTCAAAAATTTATAACATAACAAGTGGTACACCACGATCCTGCAAAGTTCTCAGGTGGTGCTCAAATATACGTAAAAAGATTGAGAATCACTGCTCTAGAGTATTTGAACCTGAACATTATAGGTACTCCAGTAAAAAAATTCCTGTATAAGTGTTTTTTTATACAAACATTATCTCAATTTGTCTACGTTAATATCTAGGGTTGCATTTCTCAAGTCTATAATGACACAATCATGACTAATATTTACCCCAGTGAAAATCGTTATTAGAGACGGAGTTTCACTATAAAAAGAAAAACATCCAATAGATATAAAATATAAACGAATCTGTTGCAAGTAAATTATACATACATGAATGATGATACGTACTTCTTCTGGGCTTTTTTTATTATTGTATTTAATTTTCTGTTTTCTATACTAAAATTTACACTTTTCTGCTTTTCAAAGATGAGTTTTTTTAATATCGTATGACCATTTTGCGAAGTAAAAAGTAAAACTTGCGAAGTAAAAAGTAAAACAGTTCTTTCATAATGATGTATATAGAAGGAAATGGAGGGCATACGCTACGAATAACTTATCTCTAGACCCCGTTTCCTCGTGACATTCTCGTGACTTCCTTGTTGAACTCCCTTATCAACCCTATTATCGACCATATCTGTCGCTCTTTTATTGTTTTTAATTGCCTTCAGAGCAGTTGAGACTGCCACTGTAGTCTCAGATATGTATACCGTTTTTTAACCGCCCTTATAACGAGACAGAATAATTTTTGAATCTACAAGTTTGATAGCGAAGACTTAATGTACTGGAAATAATAACAAAAAAATTTCAGGTAGTCTCTTCTAACGAAACTACCGCGGGTTATCAACGTAGGATTACTTATCATTTCTTACCTCTTTTTTCTCATTACTGAAATCACAGAATGATAGGAAAAGCAAACGATTTTTAAATTTAAAACTTCAGTTTGATTGATAATGGTAATCCAAAAGCAATACCGGCCATGCCCGAAGGTATACGGTAAGTAATGATTGACGACTAGAGGTGCGATGGCTTACAAATTTCAACAATTAAATTACATTTCTTTCATAATTCAAATCAGCAAAGCTCTCCGTAAAGCCCTGACCTTGCTTCTGATAATAGTCAGATCCGTATTCCACCAATAAGTATTTCTTTGTGTTTTGCACTTTTTCTTTCTGTGCTTGTAACATAATTTTCTAAATCTTTGTTTAATTCTTCAATACACTCTTCCAGACCTTTATGATTGAGACTCTCACTCCATTTCGCTGCATTTCTCTTAATATCTACACGAAAATCTAACCAATTTAAATTATCTATATTCCAACATGTTCTGTAATCGGCATGACTGTGTAACTTTTTGGTAACATAATTAAATACTATGGCATTGTGATCAGTTAAGCAGTTATAATCAATAACGTTCCACTTCTCGATTTCTTCCTCTTCAAGACCGAAGGTAATTACTAAGTCGATCCAACCAAGTCCAAAAGGACCACAATAGGTTGGAAGACTCTCCGGATCGTTTCTTATAATACCATCCATTGTCACCATCCATTGTCATACACATTTCTAAGATCTCCGTGCCTCTATTGTCTGTTGGATATTGTCTCCAAACAGTAGATTTGGCGTTCAGATCGCCCATAAAGATTATTTTATCATCCCTAAATTTGGTTATAATTTCTTTGATTTGACTAAGATGGGGTTCCGCCCTATTGCAATAAGTGTTCAAAGCCGGCCGCAAATAAGCTGAGATAACTATAAAAGCGTTTTCTTTGATGCAGCATCTAGCTGCCACAACATACTCTGTCACGTGTATTACAGTGGCCTTTACCTTTCTACTCAACACTAACGCCGCTTTAGAGTCCAAATTAGAGTGTATTAGGGCAAAGTTTCCCGTAAGTCCCGCAATATGATTGTGAGCCAGATAGGGCTCATTAACTGAAGTAATGTCCCAACAGTTGGAAAGGATATCAACAGAAAGTTGAGGAGAAGCAATGTGCGATTTAAGTTCAAATGCGCAAATTTAATAAAAACGTTATGCGAACTAGCCATAGTTTGTGTGGGCTTTAATCCGCTCCACCTAGGCGCTATATTTGTGGCACCTCCTATCAGTGGGCATATGTTTTGTGGAAAATTTTGAATTACTATATTGACTGAATCTCTTGCAGTTCGCACAGTTTGTTTCATGGGAACAGTCTTTCATCTCGTGACCCTCTTCACCAAAGTTCTTACACGTATGCTCCTTAGCTATGCAAAATCTGGCCGAATGGCCAAATTTCTAACATTTATAACAGAGTGTCGGTCTAATATATTCTCTATAATCGAAGCGTTCCCACTCTAATTTCAGACCACCATCTTTTTTAAGTTTGGCATATGTTTCACCTTTTAAACTTATTGCCCAATTAAAGCCTCTATTGGTTTTAAATTTAGTTATTAAATTTATATCGGCCCCTTCCAATTCCACGTTTTGTTCTTTAATTCTTTCTAGTAAAGTTTATTCTTCGTACTCCGTATTAATGTTATAAATTATAATCTGGGGATCTCTCTTTTGCGGTATTTCCGCTTTATAATCAATATTTATTTTTCTGTTTTCCTTTAACTCTTCGAATATTTTTCCCAATTCATCTTCTTTCTCAGTTCCTATAATAATACCCCCTTTATTAATCTTTTTGAGCATGGTATTTCCTACTTTGAGCTTGTGAGGACTAATATTTTTCTTAATAATTTCTTTAGTCTCTTCGGAGCTCTGCTCATTTTTAGGGTAAATAGCTACAACGTGTTTACCCCATTCCACCCTTTTCCTAGATCTTAAACGTTATGTCGCTCTTTCTTTATTTTTAACAATTTCCGCATAAGTGCTACCCTTTTTTCCATGCCTTTTATGCACCCTCTCACCCTCTGGGTGTGGCCTTGTTGTTTTTTATATGCGTTAACTGTCGCAATTAGATCCTTAATGACTTGTTCTTTATCACCTGCACTAAACCTTGATTTGTTAAGAAGATCAATTGCCCTCTCGTGGCATTCTTTAACTATTTGTTCGTTATTAAAATACATGGTCTCATATTCCCGCCTTCCGCCTTCCATGCTTACAGTCTGTAACCAAGGTTAGAGGCAAATATATCTTAATGGAATCTCGATAAATGTATACCGATCACAGCAACACCGCTAATATGTAACGGTGTATCAATAAATGTGTACAGTAACTCTACAACACAGTCCAACAAAAATACGGCCATAAACTTGTTTATAGCCAATACTACACTTGTTAATACACAATAATGGTGATAAATACAATTTCGATGAAATAAATAAGCGCATAAATTACCACAAATAAATAACATATAAAGAAATTGCCTACCTTGGCTGCAAAAACAAATTAATCCACACAGAAAGCAAACTTCATGAACGACAGAACAAAATACACAATTGAACAAAATTGCAAGCGTCCACAATTTTCAAAAGTCCTTGAATGCTCAAGAAACACACGAAAGCTCAGGACGAAAGGACACGAAAGCGATTGATAATGGTAAAAAAAGATAGCGCATGCGCTATCTAGGGGAAGAAAATTTTTTATAATGTTCATACTTCGATTTTTAAACAAATAATAAGATGTGTAATTCGAAATTAACGATTCGCACGAAGCAGAGATCTTAATTTTTAAAATGGTACCTCATTTATCCATTTTGGTTTAAGTATGAAGGGAGAAAAAGGAATAAAACAAAAAAAACTTTTAGAAATATTATTCTGCCACTGTTGATTTATAACTCACGACGACGGTTTTAACGTCTGAAATTTTGCTTTACAGCGGACCGTTATGTTCCTCAATAACGGTCTTCCCGAGAGAATAAAAAAGTGTCTGTCTTGCGTCACGAGTTATAATTTTGAAAGCGCGGCAAACCCAATAGCAGTAAACAGTTAAACAGAAAATACTAAAATCCGTCCAAAAAAAGGAAAAAAAAGAGGTAAGCAACAATAAGGAATCCTACGTTAATAACCCGCGGTAGTTTCGTTAGAAGAGACTACCTGGATTTTTTTTTTCCTTAAAAAAAATCTTATCTTTTTGCAATCCGATTCATATTACAATTCTAACAAATATGGATTATTAGATACCTTTTACCTATCTTAGCGTAATATCAACAGAAATTACCAATGTATGATTACCATTTGCAGGTATTTTCTAAAAAGCAATGAAAAGTTTTAATTATTGGATGAATATTAGAAATTCCCAGATTTCGCGGTAAAAGTGAAATATTACTTTCAGGCTAATCTGATAAGGAAAACAATTTGACTTTTAAGCAAAATATCAATACATACAAGCGAATGAGGTGAGCGAGTGGCACGAAGTTTAACTACTACTTTATCAACCTTAGATTCCATATATCTTGTTTAATTTACGTAACGGAACTATCTCTACGTCAATGCAAAGAGTTGCCTTTAATTTGCCGTTTTATGTAATGATCAGTAGAATAATTCCCATGTACTCCTAATTAAAACAAAGTAAGCACATCAAAGTAATTCTTCAATGTTAACAAACAGTTTTAATTAAAAAGGGGAAAACAATTTTGATTAAGTCACGGTATCAAAATATATTGAAGAGATACACAACTGAACCTTTAGAGATAATATATACGAAGTCTAATTTATATTTCTAGAAAATGTAAAAGTGAATGCCAAATCCTTACGCTTTTGAAAAAGAAGAGTTTAGAGAGACAAAAAATGGGTCTGAAAGCTGAGATTTTGTGCTGACAGAGTAACGCAAAGTATTCCTTATCGTAGTATTTAGATTGTTGCAACCTAAACAAATGTGCTATAACTGTTTTATTACTTATATAATTTACTCATTTTTGCATGAAATGTGCTTCTTTGGGTCATCTATAGAAAATATTTCTCGATATCTATGTACAGTTCTTATTCCAAATAAAAGGAATATTTTAATAATAAGTTAGAACATCATGAAGAAAATTTAGAACTGAGAATATTATTTTGAAAATTAATATGGAAAAAAAAGAATTTCCTATGGAAAAAAGAAAAGAAAACACACGATAAATATAGCGATTGGTCTGAAAAATGTAGTATTACAATTTATGATCATTTAATTTCGCAAGTCTATAACGCTAAGAAAAAAATTTCTAAGAAGGTTTGGATGCAATGTTTATGATTAATAATCAAGAATATAAATGGGTTAGTTTATAAATAATTTTGTACACATAAATTAGTAGTATAAGTACTAATATCATTAGATGATATATGACATACAGACCGCCAAACAGACAGCTATCTATGTGACTTCCATACTTTTAAACATTTCATCACTCTCTTTCGTATAATAAATAATAATAATTAATTTCTCGGATTGATCCCTTATTTTAATTTTGAGATGCTGTAAACAGAAGTCTTTTTCTATGATAAAAATAACTTTAATTTGGGTTTCTAGGCTTCAAAATTAAGTTTACAACAAACTTAAAATTAACTATTAAAATTAAATATTTCTCTTTTGAAATGAGGGTAATTATCGGTTAGAACATATGGACAACTCGTTAATTTGTTTTCCTTAGTTAAAAATTGCATGGCTAAGTTAATCCCTGATATTTTTCTCTCTATAATAAAAACTGAAAAATAAATTAAAGATTTAATTGAAATCCTCTAATGGGTTAGGAAGCAACTAGCTTAAAGAACAACCCTATACTCTTAAAATTTTAAAAGGATATATATATATGTACTGTAAATAAATGAGTTATTCGTATTAAATATATAGTGTGTTTGTGTGTGTGTTTGTTTATGTATACAATGTCTATGAGTCTAGTACCGAATAAGTTTAAACCACACATAACTTTAAAACAACAAAATATTCTTTTATAAAGCATAGTAAGACTTAAAAATATATAATATGAGGGGTCCATGATATATAAATATATCAAAAATAGATTATTAAATATCTTTTCTAGTAGTTCTTCATGTTTTAATGTTTCTCTCTGTTGAGGGAAGTTTAAGAAATAGTAACCATCACAAGATAACAATGTATTAGGACATCAGTAACTACCCTCCCTCCCTGATAAATTATTTTAAATGCTGTGATACAAAAGTTAAATTGAGTTTCTTTAAAGAAAGGTAAAGTTCTATAAAACTGAATTTCAAATGTTCTGTCTAAATAACTCGGTATATTATTTCGCCTTTTTGGATTTTATACAGGCCCAACCCGATTCAACTGTCATGAGAGAAGCCTCCGATAATCACCTCTAAAACAATTTTCTTGAATCAACCGTCACCAATGTCAGAAACTCGGCTATCATTTGTCCAAATTTAGCAGAAGATCAAGCAGAGGAATTAAAAGTGATCCAAGGGTACCTATGCTGGCTACCTATCAACAATATTCAGAATAAAGCGTATACACCGATGTAGTATTATATATATATATATATATATATATATATATATATATAATATACTAGCATTATTGCCCGGCGTTGCCCGGGTAGATATATAGATATAAAATTTTTCATGCATTCTATCAAAAAAATACTGGGCTTCACCCCCGCTCTTCATGTTCATCTGGCCAGTTGTGTTTATTTGGGGAGCCAGGGCCAAAGGTCATTTCCAACCCTCTTCCTCCCGCGCATTCGAATTTGACCCCCCCCACCCCGTCATCCCCCAAACCATCTCTCTGAACACAGCTGGTTGTGGTGAAGGGGCTCCACAGGTGGTCGCGCACCTCTTAGAGGCACAAAAAATCCTTAAAAAATTAATTTTTAAAAAACTAATTGAGTCCTAAACTTCATTTTTCCTGATTTAAGTTTCTCGGGTCCTAAACATTAACTGTGCCGAATTTGGTCCCGGTAGGTGAAACAGTCTATGATTCTATAGCGGACAAACAAACAGACGAGCTCTTTTATATATATATAGATATTATATATATATATATATATATATATATATATATATATATATATATATATATATATATATATATATATATATGTCAAGGATTTAGTGGGAAAAGAATGATTATTCTAAATTTAAAGGGGGCTTAGTAATTAATTTATTGTCGTGGCGTAATTCGCCACTATTCTCATATCTTGGTTCGAAATGCATCGAGAGAAATCGGGGAAATTCCCTTTGGATTGATTGACATCTGCGGTCACGCCCATGGTTCATCTCCGGTGTATGCGTCACAGAGATCCTGTGGGCATGCGCGGTGGCTTTGGATGGCAGAAAAACAATAGCGTTTAATCAGACGGCGGGAAATTCTTGATCGAGATAGTCACGCGTCGCGTGGGAGCTTGATGACTCTTGGATTTAATTTATCAGATTGAATCAGGTAGCTTAAGATTTTGGAAATAAACGATGTTAGATATATTAATTGTAGTTCTTTGTCACCGGCCTTTTAACTCATTGACTGCTATAACTTTAATAATTAAGTAAAGATAGATTAAGAAGGAGAAAAGTTTGGATGTAAGACGACGTACTGGGAAGGGTGTAAGTAGCGAGCCTGTCATATATATAATATACCGGGTGGCCATAATTAAACTGACAGTGCTCACAGTGTTCTGTAGCGCGATCTATTTGCGAGAATGACGCCACATTTTGTAGGAAGATTAAACAAGACGGGGGACGAAGGATTCCGCGAAAAAATAAATTAGTTCCAAAAGTCACCGCTAAGGGAATATTTGGCGCTGTGTAATAGAAAATAGAGTGTTAACAAATGCAAATTAATACGGAATAAAATTACCTTTTATTATTCACATTTTCGATTGTATCATGTGGTACAGGTTTTCGTCCTCTGCCTGACTGAACCTTCAGAGAACCTGTTTTCTCAAACGTCGCAACCATTGCTTTTAGCCCATTAACTGACACAGGACCGTTATCTTTACGCATTTTTTTGTGCGTTCTAAAAGCACGAAGAGCGGCTGACGCGTTGCACTGGTTGAGGTAAAAGAATTTGACCAGTAACGCACGCTCGACTAAAGAAGGAGACATTGCACATAAACTTTCAATCCGATTGATTCGAAACGTAACACATTGCCTTTTAAAACCCAAGCAGCTGGCACTGTGCCAATGGATGTAACGTGAAATTTGAATAAAGAACTTCTTCTTCTGCTCAGCGTACGTGATATTGCAGATCACGAGACTTTATCGGTGTTCATGTAGATTTTACATTTTTTTAAAAGTGTTGCCATATTGCACTTCAACTAAATAAGAAAATGTGCATCATAAAAGGTAATTTTATTCCGTATTAATTTGCATTTGTTAACACTCTATTTTCTATTACACAGCGCCAAATATTCCCCTAGCGGTTACTTTTGGAACTAATTTATTTTTTCGCGGAATCCTTCGTCCCCCGTCTTGTTTAATCTTCCTACAAAATGTGGCGTCATTGTCGCAAATAGATCGCGCTACAGAACACTGTGAGCACTGTCAGTTTAATTATGGCCACCGGGTATATATATATATATATATATATATATATATATATATATATATATATATATACATATATATATATATTTGAATAGATAAATGTTACCTTGAATATGGAACCATAAGACTATGAAGACGTATAAAGGTATCATGCGCCTTACGAACACATGAAATAACAATTTATTGACAACGTCAACATATCCGATTATAATACGATTACAGCTAGCATGACACTGGGTTGCGTTAACGAACAAAAGCGAAGTGAATAGTAACGAATGAAATGGAAACTTCGGTCAAGGTTCATCATCTGACATTCGACCGAGTTCATGATCGGACAGGGGGTGCCGGGCATAGGGTCGTGAGAGTTCGGCCGCCTCAGTATCCCTCTCCTAGTGACAACGTCTTTAAAATTTGAAGCGTACAGAAGGACGTATCCGTCGCCCTTTTTTTGTTCTTTGAACGTTTTCAGAATTTGTGGGCAGTTGCTGAATTGAAGTATCAATGTCTTTTAGTAAAAATGCAGGTTTTAGTCTGTCTACTGAAATCACCATCTCTTTTCCCCGCACAAGAACTTTGAGGAATTTATCAGTCCTTTCAATGACGGAAAAGGGTCCTTCATATGGAGGTTTCAAAGGGGGCTTCACCATGTCTTGTCTTATAAAAACATGGGAAGCTTCATTCAGTGCGGAAGGAACGAATGGTTTTTGTGTGGAATGGCAACTCGTCGGAGTTGGAGATATTTGCTTAAATGTCTCTTGCAACTGGATAACAAAGTCTGATGCATTGACATTAGTTGGACTTTCAGTGAAAAAATCACCAGGTAATCGTAACTGAACACCATATACCAGTTGCGAGGTTGTTGAATTTATCTCTTCACTGTGCGTTCAGCGTAAACCCAATAGTACAGATGGTAAGACATCAACCCATCGTTCAGTCAAGCAAGCTTTAATAGCAGACTTTAGTCTAAGATGCCAATTCTCAGTTAAGCGATTCGCTTTAGGATGGAATGAAGTAGTATAAATATGCTTTATTCCAAATAGATTCA
Organism: Dolomedes plantarius; assembly: GCA_907164885.2. Classification (NCBI taxonomy): domain Eukaryota; kingdom Metazoa; phylum Arthropoda; class Arachnida; order Araneae; family Dolomedidae; genus Dolomedes; species Dolomedes plantarius. The sequence continues at coordinate 178,824,147 of OU015492.1, read as the reverse complement.
AAATAGAGTGAAATAATCGCGACTCAAATTGCCTACCTTGATCGGTAGTTATGATTCGTGGTACTCCAAAACTGGCAACCCAATGTGCATAGAATGCTTTAGCCACTTCTTCCGCCGTTATTCTAGTTAGTGGAATTGCTTCGACCCAACGCGTAAATCTATCGATCATAGTCAAACAGTATTCATAACCATGATTTGGTGGTAAGGGACCTATTAAGTCGAGATGTACATGCTCGAAACGGGCATTTGGAAGAAGGATATTTTGAGTTGGACTTGATGTATGTTTATGCACTTTTGCTAATTGACAAGGAATGCAACATCGCGCCCATAATTTTGAATCCTTATTGATTGATGGCCATACAAATCTAGTTGTTAAAAGTTTACTTGTAGCTGTAATGACTAGATGAGAAAGTTTAAGAAGTGTATCGAAAACAATTTTGAAAAATTTTGCAGGAATATAAGGCCTAACATTAGGGGTAAAAATATCACAATGCAATTTAACGTTTGAATCAGGCAGGTGAATGTGTTTAAATTTTAACCCAGTATCTGAATTTAGTAATTGTTTGAGTTCTTCGTCATTTTCTTGAGCTACGGCGATTTGTTTATAATCTAAGGCAGTTGGTAGACTGATGGTTTCAATTCGCGAAAATGCATCAGCTGGGATATTATCGATCCCTTTGACGTATCTTATATCGGTGCTAAATTGACCTATAAAATCTAGATGGCGCATTTGCCGGGGGAACTTTTATCCAAATTTTGTAAAAATGCATAAGTTAAGGGCTTGTGATCTGTAAATATCACAAAATTTCTCCCCTCTAGCATGTGTTTGTAATGTTTAATTGACGCGTAAATTGCAAATAGTTCGCGGTCAAAAGTCGACCATTTTTGTTGCGCTGGTGTTAAATTAGAAGAGAAAAATGCGAGTAGTTGTAATATTTGGGAACCGTTTTCGACAATTGTTTGATTAAGTGAGCTACCAATGGTATTCGTGCTTGTGTCTGTAAATAAAGATAACTCAGCAGATGGTTCGGGGTGTACTAGGAGTACTGCGTTAGCTAAGTTTTCTTTACAATCGTTGAACGCTGCTTCCGTTTCTACCGTCCAAGTTATTCGAGTACCGCTTTTTATTTTATTTTCTTTGAGGAAATCATTCAAGGGTGCTTGTAAAAAGGCTGCTTTTGGAATGTTTCGACGGTAATAGTTTAAAAAGCCTAAAAAACGTCGTAATTCTTTTATATTTTGCGGTAGAGGTTATTCCAAGATAGGTTTAACTTTTTCAGGCAGCGGTTTAATTCCTTTTGAATTAACGAGAAAACCTAAAAAGGATAGTTCTGACACGCCAAAAGTACATTTTGACAAATTGATTCGAATTCCGTATTCGGAGAGTCTTTGAAAAAGAATTTCCATATGTTTTAAATGCTCATCTTCCGAATTGCTAGCAATCAAAATATCATCAAAGTAGACAAAAAGGAAATGCAAACCTCTCAATACTTCGTTTATGAACCGCTGAAAAGTATGGGCTGCATTAGATAATCCAAAAGGAAGGTATAAGAATTCGAATAATCCGAATGGTGTCGTGATGGCAGTTTTTGGCACATCGTCAGGATGAACGGGTATTTGGTGATACGCCCGTATAAGATCAATTTTAGAGAAATTGTTTTTACAAAAAGTTAGCTGGAAAAATCTGGCAAATGGAGCAAAGGATATCTGTCAGGTACTGTGATTCGATTTAATTAGCGATAATCCCCAGTGGGTTTAAAATCTGTGCTATTTGGTTTGGGCACTAAGTGTAAAGGATTTGACCAATTGGATTTACTGGGACGACATATTCCATTATCTACCATGTATTGAAATTCCTTTTTGGCTGCAATCAGTTTAGCTGTATGTAAACGTCGTGGTTTAGCAAAAACTGGTTGTCCTTTTGTTTCGATCCTGTGCACCGTATTATGTTTTACCGTAATACCAGCTGGATAGGGACGTGTTAGTTCGGAATATTTGTCTAATAATGTTTTATATTTGACATCATTGGAAATAAGTGTAATTTGAGTTGTGGATCCTGTAGGACAATCTTTTGTGGTTAGTGATGTCAATGTGCCACGGAGACAGGAATTTTTTAAATCAATTAAAAGACCAAAATGTTTGATAAAATCAGCTCCAATAATGGGTTTGTTAACATTGGCTAAAATTAAAAGCCATTGAAAATTTCGGAGTAAATTTAAATTTACAGTAACCAATTTCGTACCGTAAGTTTTAATAGGGGACCCAATTGCTGAGTAAAGTAATATATTTTGTGGGCCATTAGTTTTTCTGCCTCCCCTGTATGGTAACACACAAACATCACTTTAACTATCAATCAAATATGGAATACCATTACTAGAATCTCTTATAAAAAGGCGAATTTTAGCATTTTATTTAAAATCACATTGCGCCGTATTGTGATTTTCCCTTTAGTTTTCCGAATTTTTGTTTTTAAAATCGCAAGGAGAAAGGCAACGCTTTGCATTTTCCCCAAAATTTGCATGATACCAGCATTTACCTTCATTGTTTGAATTTGTAGATCGTGGGCGATTTCTACTGAAACTTTTAGAACGATTGCGCTTTTGGCGATTAAAACTAGGAGACCTGAATCGGGATCTTGAAAGTCTTTCCATTTGCTTAGTCAAATCTGCAATTTGCTTCTGAATATCAATTAGGGGATCGTGTTTAAAATTTACGGCATGAATTTCATTAGGAATCTCATTGGTAGTAACATCTAGAATTTTATCAGCCATTAAAGTGAGCTTATCGAGGCTGTCTTCCGAACCGAAAGTATGGCTTGCAAATTTTTAGGCAATCTCTGAAGCCATAAAGTACGCAAAAAATAATCATCTAATGTATTTCCGGCTAGCTGTCTCATTTTACGCAATAGATGAGATGGTTTGTCATCTCCTAAAATTAATTCGGAGAGTAAAGTTGTTATTAGTTTCTGCTCAGAATCCGAAATTTCTGCAATGAGCCTTTCTTTTAATGCTTTGTATGGTTCCCCGCGTAGGAGGACTTAAAACAATATCGCTAATGTAATTAAGTGTTTCAGAACTTAAAGAGGAAATAACAGAATAAAACTTCGTAGTATCCTGCGTTATACCACACACATTGAATTGGGCTTCGATGCTCACAAACCATAACTCCGGAGATTTATCCCAAAAAGAAGGTAATTTTAATGCTACTCTATTAACGTCTGAAGTAGTGGTGACATTAGTTCCGGAAGTTTCAGGAGAAGACATTTTAATAATTACTACTATAGTTCATACAAAATAAAAATATTGTTTACACAATTAAATTATATACAAAACTAGCATTATTGCCCGGCGTTGCCCGAGTAGATATATAGATATAAAATTTTTCATGCATTCCATCAAAAAAATACTGGGCTGCACCCCTCACAAAATAAACACTTCATCCTCCCCCCCCCCCGTCACCCCCAGACCAACTCTCAAACCATCCCTCAGAACAAACATCTTTTCCCACGCGTATAGAATTAGACTGGTTGTGGTAAGGGGCTGTATCCACATTTAAGAGGTGAGCTTAGGGGCACAAAAATCATTAAAAAATTAATTTAAATAAAAACTAATTGAGCTCCAAATTTCGTTTTTCCTGATTTAAGTTTCTCGGGTCCTAAACATTAACTGTGCCAAATTTGGTCCCGGTGGGTGAAACAGTCTATGATTCTATAGCGGACAAACAAACAAGCTCTTATATATATATATAGATATACAAATGAGCCTGCTTGACTAAACAATGGATAAAAATCCTACCTTGCAAACTTGTATGTTACGCCAATAGCATTTAGTAGGGAAAAAATGCACAGTTCAGCAAGAAAAGTAATTCATTTTGAAGAAGTGCATATGACGTTTTTAAATCGAAACGGCCATGTTTCATGTCGCCAAAATATTATGGAAGGATTGCGTTCAATTCTTCACACGGGTCATCACTGAAGACGTATAAAGGTATCATGCGCCTCACGAACACATAAAATAATAATTCATTGGCAACTTCAACATATCCGATTATAATACGATTACAGCTAGCATGACACTGCGATGCGTTAACGAACAAAAGCGAAGCGAATAGTAACGAATGAAATGGAAACTTCGGTCAAGGTTCATCATCTGACATTCGACCGAGTTCATGATCAGACAGGGGGTGCCGGGCAGAGGGTCGCGAGAGTTCGGCCGCCTCAACTATAACGAAATCATAAGAACTTATTGAAGCAGAAAGTAACGAAGTTAAATACACCTCTGCGAGTTCCCTCAAATAAAATTTCCAGTTACTTAGTTCTCATATTTACAGCAAGAGTGCAATCATAAAACCTCCTGTGACCAACGTGTATATAGGGAAAATATCTAAGACGAAAACAACTGCATAGAAATGGGAACGCTAAACGTCCACAATAGCATGATGTATCAACAACTCGAGCGAAATTCATGTTCTTCCATCTTCAAAGATTTGTAGATGCAGAAAGCATATTATATTAGGCTAACGTATTAGGAATAAACATTCTTCTCAGAACTAGAAATATTACTTTAGGGAGTTCCCCTAAATGACTAACTCCTACAGTATACATATAAGAGCCAGATTAAAAAAAGAAGACAATGTACGCTAAATAAAAACCCAAGAAACTTTAAAGGATTTTTCTTGCACAAAAACAACATAGGTTCAAGAGTCCTGGACAGACTTACAAACAAGTATATTCTAAGTCATTAAATAGTCCTCAAATCTCAAGGAACCCTTATAGCTTGCCGCAATTTTGTCACCCTACCATCTTCTTCAGTTATTTTTAGGTATCATTAGACCCTGGTAATATTATGTGGTGTCCTAAACAGAGGGAAACCAACATGATTCAGCCCTTATAAAACGACATGTTACTTAATATTACACGAAGCAGCCTGATAGGGGTTCCCATTACGGGTCTGCACATATGCAATAGTCACTGTTTAGAAGTTTATCCATATTTTAACACTTACAATATATATTTTTATTTTTTTAATAAACTGATTACTTACAATATAAGCTTTAAACGAAATATCGATTTATAAAATACTTACCTATATGTTACTACGAGCTGTTTCAACTTAGTTGCCCGGGTATTTATTTATTCCCATTGTTCATAATACAGGAAAAAGAATGAGTTCTACATATAATGTAAAATTGAATTATTTACAATGTATAAGATATATGGTTTAGTTTTTATACAGCTACATAATCTTGTGTTTATGGTGCGTTTAGCTCTAAGTACAGGATTTCTGCTTATTTCATTTGACTGTCATTGCATTCTTCGTGCTATATAATATATTTTTCTCTTCAATTATTTATATTTTAATATTGTCATAATTGTGTAAAATCGAAGTAATTTTATTTACAAATATTTAAAAGTTATGTACAGTATACAAATTATAAGGTAAAATTGAAAATTCACAATAATATTAATTGCACTCAAAATTTGATTACTAACAACATTTTTAGTTTTCGCTTTTCATCTCAGCGACCCCGAAAACTATGGATTCGACACTACTCTCGGTCATGTTAGACATTTTATTTGTCACCTACTCTTCCGCCCTCCCCACCCCCAATGCTGATGAGGGGCTGAACTTTTACTTATAAAGCCTCGAAAGTGGCATTATTCATCTCAGTGTCCCCGAAAATCATGGATTCGACACAAATCTCGGTCTTTTGGGCATTTTATTTGTCACCCATTTCCCCCCCCCCCAATGTTGATGAGGGGCTGAACTTATACTTAAAAAGCATTGAAAGTGACACAGTTCTTCTCAGCGTCCCCGAAAACTATGAATTTGACACTACTCTCGGTCATTTTGGACATTTTATTTGTCACCCATTCTTCCGCCCCCCCCCCAAAGCTGATGAGGGGCTCAACTTATACTTAAAAAGCATCGAAAGTGACACAGTTCATCTCAGCGTCCCCGAAAACCATGGATTTGACACTACTCTGTCATTTTGCATATTTTATTTGTCACTCATCCTTCCGAACACCCCCCCCCCCCGCCAATGATGATGAGGGGCTGAACTTATACTTAAAAAGAGTGGCACTATTCTTCTCAAAGTCCCCGTAAACCACGGTTTCGACACTACTCTCGGTCATTTTGAAAATTTTATTTGTCACCCATTCTTCCGCCCCCCCCCAATGCTGATGAGGGGCTGAACTTATACTTAAAAAGGATCTTGAGTGTCACTTCTCATCTCATCGACCCGAAAACTATGGGTTCAAAACTACTATCTGTCATTTTCAATTATTTTTAGATGCCCCTTCCCCCTCCCCCTAAGGGTGCTAGGGGTGAGGGGTGTCTTACCCCCTTAGTGTTTCTTCCCACATTGTAAGTCATACGTGTACCAAGTTTGGTTGAAATTGCTCCAAGCGTTCCAGAATGATGCTGGAGCATATACACACATACGTGCATTTATATCTGTGCTCAGATGGCAAAATGTTATAAGAAATTTATGGGACAGCAATTCTAAGGTTCAAGATGTCATGAAAAATCAGTAATTCGTTTTACATGAGAAACGCGGTACAAATGTTTCAGAAAAATAGTTGGATATGACCTACAGTAGTTACAGTAAATAGAAAATATCGGTGAATGAGAATCCGGAATGTGAAAAACTCTAATTAAGAAAAGTACCTTATAACATTTTGCCATCTGAGCACAGATATATATATATATATATATATATATATATATATATATATATATATATATATAAACATAATAATAAGAATAATTAGAAAAAATAACTACCAAAAATAAAAAATAAAATAAAAATCAGAATTAAAAATAAAAATAATAATAAAAAACTAAATTAATAATGGTTTAGTAGTCCTGAAATACAGTAACCATAGTAAGTCAGTAACTGAGTATCCATAATCTCCTTGGTTGCAAATTTTGTGACGTCAGTCATCTTGCGGTTACATATTCTTAACTTCCACTCTGTCTAGCGCCAGGCTTGGTTTTCTTTGGTTAAGTAACTTTTAATTCAATATTTAATCAATTCTTCTGTTTTTCATGGATTGTACGGTGTCTGAGTGTGTTTATTGTGTAGATCATACTCATCGGAAACAATCCATTGGTTTTTAGACAGTATTGACACCGCTGATGAAGAGATACTGTCTAAAACCTCTTTCATACTTTTCTTTTCATGTTATTTGTTCCTGGCTGCAAGTAGCTTTGGTGCTATTACTGTGATTCTCTTTCATCTTTTTCTTTATATATATATATATATATATATATATATATACAGAGAGAGATAGAGATTTAATGCGCAATTTCTATTTTACACCATTTACTCAGTTTTCATTGTCATTTGCGTATCATTGAAGTGCATCAATGGAGTTATCCAGTTTTTATTAGTGGACCAGTTAATTTCTTTTGAGGTTGAAAAAAGTGGGAAACAGCGTATGGTACAATTGTTGACCCTATAAACTACAGGTTTGTGCGGAAAATGTGGTTAAAAAACATTATTATGATCGTGATCGCACAGCTGTTGAACCTCAGCGTTTGATGCAAAGTTTTGAAACCCGGAATATAAAACTTCCTGTTGTTTTTAACTGGTATTTTCAGTGCATAACTCTCCCTACAGGATTAATTGAAAACTTATAGAATATTCTTAAAACGTTTTTGTGGTCATTTGGCAACCGACTTTATAGAAGTATTACTTTTGCCAAAAAGTGAAAGGATTTATAAAATGGTTAGAGTTTAGTAATTAGAGTTTTAGTAATGATCACAATCCTTAAATCAGTGGCAATTAGTTCTGTTTACTTACGATACTTTACACGAAGCAAAAATCTGGTCGATGCATTTAAACTTCATTTTAGGTAATCAGCAAACGCGGATCGTCTACACGTTGCGAAGATTTAATTTTCTCATTCAATAAGAAGGCTACCAAAATTTCATAATTCTCTGTTTTATTTTTTTAATATTGATTGATTATATTTTTATCTTCGTTATACTGTTATATAAATTTGTTGTGTGTAATTATTATTTTTTATTGTATGGCATACAATGAAGGGTGTAAAGCACCTTTTTTCATGGGTTTATTTTAACAAAGCTTATGTTTACTTTTAAAATATATCATATAGATATATATTTATTATAACTATTTCAATTATGAGCCTTTTGTTTTCGTTAATGGATCCTGCAGCAGGTTAGTAAATTGCTGGTTTAAAATACTTTGCATCGTTTTAAAAAATGCTTAGATTAAATATTTTTAAAAGAATGAGAAAATAGATTAATGGAAGCAAAGGAGTAAAAAAGTGTTTAAGCTGAAACACTGAAAGAACTAAAATTATCCCAAGTATAGATTCTCTCCTCTTCGAAAAATTAGTAAAAAAATATTTGTACAGAATTAATTTAATTAAAAAAATAGATCTACGTGAAATTAAAAGAATTTAAAATATTTCTGAGATTTTTCCTAAGGGTGATTGAAGCTTCTTTGTTTTCAAATAACAAGTTGCATTTTTTGATTAATATTAAAACTAGAGATTTAAAAACTGGTCTTCTTTGATTTATATTAACAAACGTGGTTTAACCTGATTAAAGACAGCTTCCTCTCACGAAAGAGACTACATAATTTATTCCCAGATGTTTTTATTACAAATAAATCTCGTGAGTTCTTTATTTTGAATACATTTTCCGTACTGAAAAGAAGGAAATCTTTCTCAATTAATTCCTATAAATTGCATTTGAATACTTTCTTTTGGAATTACGTTTAAAAATTTTTATTCTACAAGTGACATAACAAATGAAGGTGACATTTAATGACTGAAACTGAAACAATAATACTGTACTCCTAGTTTCGCGGATGATGATATTAACTTCAGGAAAAAAAAATCAAATACCTTTTCATTATTTCAAATGAAGATATTAAGAAGGACAACAGCATTAGGAACATACTTTTTTCTAGGATTCCATAACAAATGTTTAATTATTATTACAACTTCTCTTTCACACATAATTGTTTTTTAATGAAATTTATACATAATTACATATAGAGAGATAATTTTTCGTTATTTGCTAGTAACCTGCTTGTTATTAAACATCAGATTTCCAACAAATCATTTCATTCTTAATTTTAGTAACAGTAGCAACTTACCCTCAGTTTATAAGATAGGAATTACATTAAGAAATTGATCTTTCCTTGACTATGTTTGTTACTGTAGAGATAAATTTTATACACTGTTTTATCTGCTATAGCATTGAAATTAAGTTTTCGGATTAATTAATCTAATAGATTTTTTGTTTTGTAACTGTTCTATATTTTTGAGAATTCGTAATCATAACACTCTGTATTCCACTTTTTGTTCCTGGTCACTTTGTTATTCATCAACCAATAGATAATGACTAAAAAATATTTTTTTTAAAATACCATTCAGAATCATATCAGCTCCGGGCAACTTTTAGAATTTGCAAGGTTTTTTGAGAAACCTCCAAAACAATTTAGAACTTTCAAGAAACTTTTAGAATGCTTTAGAATTTAAAGAACTCTTTAAAGCATTTCAGAACCTCGTAAGTCTTTAAGTAACACCTGCAATATTTGAGAACTTAAAACTTTCAAGAAGGCACCGGAACTTATCGGTATAATTTTTAATACATGTAAGTACAAATAGAATAGGGCGTGGTGGCCCAGTTGGCAAGAGCAGCGGGCCAGTGATCTGAACGTCCCTGGTTCGATGATCGTCGTGAAAATCCACCGCCGCATTCACTAATGGTGGCTGGGGAACACAAAATAGGTCGTGGCTGCAATGTCCTCCAAGTTCTCAAATTTACCTCTGGAGTTGCGGCTTCAAGTGTTCCGGTCTCGTCATTTGACTCGGTTCAAAATTACGGAACCGGTCATTTAGCCAAGTCGGACTCCGACCCTTCTGGTGCTAATTCAAAACAGGAGCCGCTCCTTTCAGCACAATAGCCTATTAGGACCTTGTGAATAAAACCTTCAACCACGGGGCATTGAACAACAACATATAAAGTGGTCATAAGGGTTTGTTTGGTTCCCAATTCTTAAGTAGTTGCAACTCTTCATATTAAGAGGTCGCGAGTCGAAAGTGAAAGCAAATTTAAGAATGTAAGCTGTTGAAGCAACTGCTATGATTGCCTGAGCCATCAGGGAAACTAACACTATTATTTTTTTCCTCTCTTTTTTTTTCAATGGTGCAGGCACTCGTCTTCTGACGATAGGTAATTCTTCTCGTATTGTCCCACTACGATCCGAGAAGTTTTGCCGTCTTCTCTATTATGGGAGCACAATTTAGGTGATCCAGCATTGCCCCCTATGACGGGGACGACACGGAAACATCCATGCCTTATCCGGGATTTGAACCCAAACATCCTGCGTGCCAGCTCAGAACGCTAACCACTATATTATGTGGGCGAAACACTATCATGGTACATATCAGAAAACTACACGCTTCTGAAACCTTTGTAGTGAGTTCCTTAGACACCTGCCGGATGTTAACACTAGGTTACGTTCTATAGGTTTCACACAATTCCAACGGAATTTCCACGGAACTGAATATCACCGATATTTATTTTTTTTATAATGATGGAAAATAAAAGCTCTATTTCTCTGGGAAGGCACAATAACAGGCCCGAAGTAACCGAGTGGTAGTGTGTTTAGCTTCGGATCGGGGGTGCTCGGTTCGAATCCCGACGATACCATTCGTATCTAGGTCGGATATGGGCATGTTAAATTTGTAGACCGGAATGTCCTTTTGAATAGCCATACTCAACCTTTTTTTTATCTCGGGCCGCATGCATATATTTGCTACATTACGCGGGTCGCAACATAGTACAATAAACTTCATACTATAATAATGTACAATATAAAACTCAAAACATGAATGTATTCAAACGTTTATTTTAAAAATGTCTGCGATTTTTCAAGTTGAGACAAATTTTTGACTATTTTAGACAAAATCAGGTTTATTCTTGCTACATGCTACTCTCAAGACGCCATCAACGTACGAATGCGTAAGCCTATTTCTATATACGTTCTTTGCATAATTAATTTTAGCCTTGTATGATTCACAAAGATACGTTGAAGATAACAACGTGCGCAGTAGGTGGCACATTTTTGTACAGTTTTGTATTTTTCGAATCTAATTTCCAAAATTTGCGCAGCGATTAGCGTTCTGAACTGCCACGCAGGGGCTTGGGTTAAAATACTGAATAAGGCTTGGTCGTTTCCGTGACGTCTCCCTCATAGGGAGCAATGCTGGTTCACCTATATTGTGCTCCCATAATGAAGTAGCCAATAAAATAGCGGTGAATAACAAAAGGTACATGCCTAAAGACAAGTTCCTCCGCATTAGAATAAAAAAATTTCTAAAATCATATATACAAAAGCACCTGCCCGATAATTAGTGCCAGTGCTTCGGGCTGCACATAAAAGCTTGATGGGCCGCAGTTTGCGTACCCCTTCTCTAGCAGGTGGGGAGTCTAGAGAGGATGGAAGAAGGTACGAGACCACCGGATGTCGCCAATGTAGGTACTTGGCCTAAATTACGGTGGTAGCCTATTCACCGGCAGACATTCAATCGCGGAAGGACTTAGTGGCTATGTCAGGCCCTGTTTCTTGCATTGGCATGATTTCTAGGTTTAATTAAAAAGCTTCAATAATGTGACTCTTGCTTGTTATTGCAAATATTTAAGAAATTCCAAATGAATATGTCTTGGCCAGGAGATTATCGATTGTGAATGTTACGGGAAGCAATATTCAGCACCTCACCCGTAAAAGTAAAATTACTTCATTTGTATTCACATGTACGAAATGATTATTCTATTTATGTTCATAGTATTAACATTTTATATAATAGTTAGACATTGAAAAGAAATTACATGTACTCCAATTTTCTTTCATTTTTTTAATCAAGTGATTTTTTAGCACGATGACATGTGCACTGAAAATTATTTTCTATTCGTAAATTTGAGGTTTAAAGTCATAAATCGATTATTTCCAGTTGATAAGAAGTCCTCGGGATTTATTTTGCCAGTGTGTTGTCAACCTTAAGATGTGTAAAAGAAATTATATACAAAAAATGCATTTCTGATATCATTTATATTCCCAAACGCGCAGATGAAAAAAATTGCTCTTTTATTGACATTCAATATGACTTGCCAGAACAAGTTAAGAAATTTTTATTGAAATCGATTATCGCATGAGCATCTCTCAACCGTTTTTAGTGAAATATGATCCAGTCATATGAAATTTATTTTTTTCCTTATTCAGCTGGAGAAACGATGCTTAATTCGTCACAGCAAATAATATGAAGACATGTCCTTTAGAAGTTGTAAATCATTTTGCGCAATTACCATCAAAAGGTAAATAGGGAAATTTTTATCTTGAATATGAAAGTGACGAAGAGAAGTTAAGTTAAAATCTTGGTTTCAAGAGAAGGAAAAATATAACCCAAGCCAAATATAAATTTCCTTTTTCTATTATCTTTCCCTTTTTAATAAAATATTCATTACCAGTCTTCTAAATATTTTAGCGTGGTATTTTAGGAATCCAATTTATTTCAACCATTCGAAAAATATAAATAAAACGCATAATCTTCGATGTCAACAATTTATACAGAAGTTCAAGATACTGTTTTCATAAGGCATATAAAACTCAAATGTATTTTAAATTAGTTTCTAGTACTATTTTTACTCTGTTTTGAAACGGTTTCTTATTACATTTTTATGATGTCGACATTATCTCATATGCTTAATATGTAAGAGTATGAAACGTGTATGAAAAAGGTTTTAGAAAATATCGTTGCGAGTTTGGGGCCAACTTGGCGTGTTATCGCCAGCATGCGATGTTTTGGAGTCCACGATAAATAAAAACAATGGTTTAGCACGTTCACGCGTCTACCATGGAGTAAGCAATAAATCCTGCTCTTGGATCTATTGTTGGAAAATGGTTTGGTTGAGCGGTGTGGCAACACGGGTTTTGTTTCCTAGATGAATAAGAGTCTGGAAAAAAAAGTTCAGTTCTAAAGTTGGTTTTGATGCGATCGGCTGACTGTTTTCAACAGGTAATTCTCTTTGTGTAAAGTTTTAGTATCGGCTGGTTTAAGACGAGGTTTGTTATATTGTAATTAATTATTGTGCCTCAATTCCTCCATGTTAAAGAAAAGTTCTTAGGTGTTGGAATTTTTAGCTTCCAGCGAAGATTCAACGTTTTTATCTTGTCTACTCTTCTGCAAGTTGTGTAGAAAGTGTAATGAAAATTTAATGTTATATAAATTTCTAATACTCATTTAGCGGTAATTAGCATATTTATTCCTGTGCTTGAAATTTACTATTTAGAATATCTTCCCGTCGCTCGGATTTGGTACAATATAATAAACACATGTTTAACAGTACTTCAGTTTTTTACTTTTTGAAAAATTTAAGTATATTAAATTTAAATAATCTTAAATTGAAAGATTAGTATTTTAAAGTAACATTTTCTATGTCTTTCATTTATATCTGTCTATCATTTATGTCTGTTTTTATGTCTGTCATTTTTTATCTCTGCTTAAAATTTAAGGTATTAACAATAAATAAAATATTTCGAATTTAAAAACTTAAGTATCTGAAATTGTAATTATTAATTAAAAAGTAATTTTAAAATATTATTTTTTAAATAAATGTGATAAACTAATTCGAATTGGTTTTGACCCTTAAATTTTGATTATAAAAAAGTATTTTTTGAAAAAAATTCGAAAATATACTCAAATAAATTTAGAGAGAGATTTAAACTATAATATTTTAAAGTAACATCTTTTTTTTTAATCCAAGCGTTATAATCCGTTTCGCATTTTACTGAAGATACTGCAGTATCAATTTATAAAAAGTAGTTTAAAATGAACACAAATTTAACGCAGTCTAAATAGCAAGATAAATTATTTGAAAAATCATTAAAAATAAATGACGACTCAAGAAAACTGAAAGAATATCTTGAATTTTTTTTTAGTTTTAAAGTAAGATTTATAACAACAAACAATTTAGAAACGAACTTTTGACTAGAAACGAAATGTGACATATGTTTAATGTAAATTTTTTTTTCACTCTATAAGATTCATAGCCTTATATAACAAATAAAAGCCTCTATTTCTTGGCTTCCTATACGTTAATAGTTTTTAAAAATACTCGTGTTTCGGAAAAAAAAATATTTCTTCGGTATCTTAAAGATTAAAGATTAAAGGCAAAAATAGGCTATAACTTTATCATAACACATTTCGTAACTGACCATCAGAATTTAATTAGTTGCTAGCAGAAAATACAGATAAATTAATTCAAACCTGAATATTGCCAACAGATCAATCAATCATCCTCATATGTCGGATAAAGCCTTATTGCCTAATGAGTGTGAAACATGGATTTGCTTGTATTTCCCTATTGTTCAATACCCGTACAAAATTGATTAAACCTTATAAGCAAATATGTGTACCTATATTAAATCAACGGGAAACTACAATGCGTTTTGTAATCTCAAATGACTAGGGAGAACTGAATAGAAATCAATTGGACTAAGTGACATCTGGGCTCATAGTGAAGGAAATCGCTTTATAAAGAAAGAGAGAGTTAGATAACAGATATCCAGAAATCTACAAGAAGATCGAAAACTGTCTATTCGTTGGAATTCGGCAAAATTCCTTTGGTATATGGTCTGTGTTACTTAAAGATAATTGGCTAACCTGCTAAACGGCTATAACTCTTGTCCAAGCGCCACACAAACATCCTTACAGTGACACCTATTACATGAGATCGGCAAGTGGTATCACGAAATTTTTGGATAAACAAAAAACTATTAATATGATCCAATTAAAATAAATATTAAGTTGAATTAATTACAGATTGTGACACAGATGAATACCCTCGTTCCTGAGGGTAAATTAGCTACCCACACCTGGAGTTAAGCGCGTTAAATAAAAAAGCTTGCTTTATTACATGTTTGTGATAAAAGTCGAAATCAAATTTAACGCCGACAGATAATTATAGAATAGAGAGGCGTTATTTAGGACGTAACCCGTTGCAAGACAGTTTTATGAGCTTTGAAGATGGGAAGGTCTGAGATAGAGACATAGATAAGATGACGGGAACCGAAAGGTGACGTTATGTTACAAAAGCCCTTTATGTTATATTTATGACAGTACGTATTAGAAAATAACCCTGTAGAAACCTTGGGTGGTCACAAGGGCAGGCAGTGAGGGCGTAAATGTTTTGAGTTCAGAAGCCAATGAGAATGTGAGAGGGGAAGAGTAGCGAATGAAAATATTACTGTGTTTGGAATGTCTGGAGAAGTGTATGAGAAAGTGGAGTCATTGGTGTGAAAGGGGATGAAAATAAAATATTTAGAGGAGATCTTTGACAGAGAAAAGGATAAGAGAGTCTTGATCGGGAAAGCTGTAGGTCCCCATCTCCAGCACTACTTTAAAGTTATATTTTAAGTGGACCTGAGGGTTCCACATAAACCCGTTCCGGCGACTGTGTGGGTGGAGAGAAGTGCTCCCCAGATTCATAAAATAACTTTTAGTAAACGACTGCGTTGATTAAGTGAGATAGAGAGGTCCGCATTCGAATTGCCTAGACGATGAGACCCAGTCGAAGGCCAAAGTGCATGATCAGAATTTGAGGTGGAGGAGAGACCAACATCCAGTACCACGACGAGAAGTGATCCCCATCTCGAAAAGAAATAGTGAGTTAACACGTCGAGGAGAGACCGACATCCGGTGCAACAACGAGAATTGATCAGCCATCTTGAAAGGAATTAATGACCGCCCCCTGCCCAGTGAAGCAGTTTGACTCCGAACCATCGGCGAGGCGAGCAGGCCAAGATAGCAAAGAACTAGAGGAAGTGAATTTGGGGTGAGTGTTGAATCTAACTTTGATTTGTTCAGTTCTAGTTTGAGCTAGGTGAATTTTGATTTATCGTAAGGGCTGAGAGATAAGTGAGATAGTGTTTTAGTGTTAAACTAATATATAAGTTTATTTGATTTTTGCTCGGGACGCTCCCTAACCTTTGCAAAGTAGTAGTAAATACAAATTGTGAAAGATAAATATATTGTGCATTAATTTTGAAAATGAAAGATTTTTTTTATACTTGTAAATATTAAGCATACTGTTAGGCCTGAAATCAATCATTTGTGCTCTAAGCACCATCATTGCTCTAATCACCAATTGTTGTGTTAAGTCTCACATTAATACAACAAAAGTATTTTAAGGGATTTCCAATGTCCTCTGATGAAATAGTTTACTGAATCTCAAAGCTGTCTTTGAAACCGGATTACTATATGCTATTCTATTTAGTACTTATACCTTCTTCAGTCTTCATAAAATGCTTACTATTTTTATTTTTGTTTTTAAATAATTCGTTATAACAATTGTTTAATTTTATTTATGATATTGTTTGTAATTTGTATTCTAATTGTGTTTCTGGTCAATAGATGGCATCACTATGTAACTTTTTTTTTACTTCAAGTTAAAAGGTTTTTTTATTCTGTTGCTTTTGCACATTTGATTCTGAGTAATGGCAAGAAAATGGCTAAGAAATGTTTAATATGCTGTGGTGTATATTCTATTTTAAGCAATGTCATGTAAGAATTAAAAAATCGCTATGTTGAACGCGATTCCGTTTTTTCATTGTTTGTTAAAGATTCTTTGCAGATTACAGTTTAAGGTGTTCACATTTTGAAGTCAATAATTCATTTTGTAAAACCTAATTCCGAAGGATATTCAGTATGTCATGAATTCAACAGTTATCTGTTAAAGTGAAGTCAATCATTAAATGTATTTTAAGGATACATGCATGGAATAAATTTTTTAGTGTTGACTTATTATTCAAGTATTATTCAAATGATGTTAAAGGTAAACCATTCCAGTATTACCTTTTATTAAAAGAAGTAAGAAGATTGATTAGTTGCACTTAAACATGAACATTAAATATTTTTGTTAATGGATTCTTATACAGTCCACTAAGGTATAAATTTATATTAATAAAATAACTGACCTCACATACCTTTTAATAAGGGAATAAAATCGGCAATGGAACAAGTAATTATTTGAAGTTAAATTTTGCATATTCCTTATATATATTCCATTTGATTAATATTCAAAAAATTGAAAACAACTGAAATCCTAACAAGGATACCCAAAGTTCTAATCCCACTCGCAAGGGTGCCACAAACGTAAAGAGGTTAGTAATCCTTGAACTATTAGGACCGAAAGCAAACCCATACTTCAATATTGCAAATATGCGTGTAATGATAATTCAATTTCATTTAGGGACTTACAACAGGAGTTGAGAATCTTAGACACTTTAGTCTCTTTTCCTTCATATTTTCCCTTTAAAATTTATTTTACTCGTAATTTCTCATTAATTTTTCAATGAGTCTCAAAGGTAAATACATAAAATATGAAGTGAATTTTATAAGGAAAATGTGGATATTAAACTGTTGAATTTAAAAGCTGCTGAATATTTACAATATCAGGGGGAATAGTATTTTAAATATTTACAACATTCATGATATTTAACTGTGTAAAATATTAAATGATTGTTTTTAAAATTAAACACAAAAATTAAAATAATTTAAATATAAATAAACTTTTATTTTGATTGGGAATTTTAAAGAAGATTCACCATTCATTATGTTTATATTTTTCCAGTATTTTCTATCCTTCAGAATTCGTAAATGAAAACAATATTGTTTAAATATTCAGATATTTAAAATAATACGATTTTTGTATTTAAAAATTTGCGATTCATCGTTAATGTTTTCAATAAAAAATAAGTTAGAAAACATAGTATTTATGATTATTTAATTTTACTCGTAAGATTAATTTAACAGTTTTGTTGTACCTTAAAATTACTAAACATTCTTTTTTAATATGCAAATCCATAATAACTTTTTTAGTAAAATTAAAATAAATTTTTTAAATATAATTATTTTCTTGACTTTTTAAACTATATCTCAATGCGTTATACCATTATATCTTTTGATAACATGAAATGGTCTCAGAGAAACCTCAAAAAGAAAATACGATCTGTGTCATTTCTATTCACAAATTTTTCAAATAATCAAAAATAATTTCTTGTCCACATAAATATTTTTTCAGTCTATTTCAAAGTATTTCTTGTTAAATATTTGTAAGATTCTTTTCGTAAGAATTTGACAGCAACATTTGACAGAATGTCTGATCCAGATTTTTACAGAGAGGATGCTAGAGAAAAAGTTGTCTTTTTTCACCTGATACACACATACAATTTCTTTTTTCGCTGTTAAAGAAGCTGAGTATATTAAGAAACAGTAGAAAAGTAACATCACATCAATCAGTATGTGGCCATTAAAAAAACTTCAGAAAACTGTTATGATCGGTTTTTTAAGGTTATTGGTAAATGTACTTTTTTTACCTCCCATGAATAATTTATTTCTTAGTAACTTATAATATATCTCTTTGTTTTGGGAGTTCGTAAAAATAATTGAATATTTGACTATCGAGGGGTTTTTTTCAAAACCAAATTTGTGAATCTTAGAGATATACTGACAGAAAAAATTGATAGACTCATCTCAGAACTACGTACAGAACTTTAAATAATGCTTCATTAAATTAATAATAAAATTTAAAAGGATTTCCAATTGTTCGTCCAGAAAAAAGTTTGTTGTATTCTTTTTTTTTAACAAGTTGTAGTGACATTCTTTCAAACATTTTAGGTTTTGTTTTTGATCTTTTCCATTTTTGATACTCTTTCATTTTTGATAGTCTTTCATTTTTGATCTTTTCATTTTTGATAATCTGAAAATTAGAAATCGGGAATTTCAGAGTTTTACATACAGCAACAGTCTTATACGATAGTTGAAATTTCTAATTTCTTCAAGAGTGGGTAAAGGCGGTGAGGGAGGTTTGAAGGCCAAAAAAGAAAGTATTTTTTTAAGCTGTCAAACTTTAATTACTATTTAACCTTTAGCTTACGGGGCCCATTTTTCCGATTCTCTCTTTTGAACGGAAAATTTCATACCCTCTTTGTAAGAACAGCCATTAAGGGGGTTATATATATATATATATATATATACATTCATTCTTCGGATACATGCTATCCCACCCCGTAAGGAAAAGATTAAAGCAGGACATTACACAAACATATAAAATAACCGAAAATACAACGAAGTAGTCATATGCAGCTCCTCACGTCAGCCAACATGGCCGCATCCCCTTTCTATCTCTCCTCTAACCCTATAGTGGAATTAAGTTGGTCTTTCTCATGCTTTAAAATGATAGTTCTTAGGTGTGTGATGGCGATAATGTTAATGAAGAGACAGATTAGAGACATGTAGTCCTTTCATTAGTAAAGACCAGCATAGTCAGTTTTTTTAATGGTTTAATGTATATAATACACTGTTAATGGACCAACAAAGCTGCTATAAAATACGACGATTCAAGAAAGATAATCATTTCCTAGAGCAGAGTTTCCCAGAATGTGTTCCATGGAACCTTGCGGTTCCGCGAGACAATCTGACCACCAGAGTACTTTTGTTTTATAATTATATTAAATATTTTTGTTTTTGCAATCACTATATTATTTGTTTTTATGAAGAATTTTTTAATGATATTTTGTTTAATTAAATAAAATTTATGTATTAAAATAATTTTTTTTTCATTCAATATCACATTAAGTTTAGAGAAGGAAAGGGTGTATTGATAAAAAAAAAGTATAGGGTTTCATGAACTTTGAAAAATGTTCTGAAGGTTTCGCGATCAAAAAGAGTTTAGGAAACACTAATCTAGAGAATTGACAACATGTTCCATAGGACAAATCTCCAATGTTACCAAATTTTTTAATGCAACAATAACAATATGTCCCCGAATTAATCGTTTGTTAAAGAATTTTTTCTATCCTAATATTACTTATTTTCGAAGATTTTTATAATTACTATCAGAAGGACGGCCAAATTCAAATTGAGACTTTTCTGTTAGCGAAAGCGGTTAATTTCTCCGAACTTTGCCTTTCCACCTTTAGATTACGTTGTTATGTCATGAACAAAGTTATTATCGTCGGAAAGTGTCAGTGTGTTGTTTGCACGCTCTTCAGCAAGGTGACTACGGCACAGTTGTGACATGGATAGGCCGAGCGTGCGGTTGTACAAGTTTTAACCGCAAACCGTGTTAGTGCAGCCGAAATTTACCGTCGTGTTAAATATGTGTAACGGGCATGAGTGTCGTTCACGGTGTACAGTTTTCATACGGTTTAGTGAATATCGTAAAGGACGTGTGAAGTCGAGACATGTCGAGACCTGTTAAGGCACACTTGGCTATCTCCTTGGAATCGATTGTTGCCGTGCGCAAAATTTGCTGTGACACTTCCTGTGGGAGGTCCTCCACCATCCTACTTACCATAACCAGAACTGTAGCCCTATAGCTACCACATCTTTGGCTCCTCTAGGCCACCGATTTACTAACGATGCAAAGGTCCGGGTTGCCATTCAAGACTGGTTTTCTGCAGACAACGACGGATGTTCTCTGCTTTGGGTATCCAAAATCTAGTGAAGCACTAAGACACATGCTGAACCGACAAGGCGACTATAAAAAGAGGATATAGAGCTCACGTATCCCAATTACTTCTTGTATGTTCACATACTCCAACCAATAAACCATTTGAAGAAAATACCAAATATATCCCTTTCATTTGGACAACCCTTACATAAATTAACTTCTGAATTTACGTAAGAACAATTCCCTAATAATTTCGGCAATTCAAAGTTTTTAAAAAAATGACATTTGGACTCGGGAATATTTTAAGGACTTTTAAGATAGGGTTTTCTGATTTTACACTTTCTTTAAACTTTTGTGGCTTAAAAAACTTCAATGGGGTGTGGTTTTGCTGCAGTGACGTAACCTAGGATATAAATTGACTGTTTTTTACTATAACCGTTACTCAATGAATTAGGGTAAGTGCGCTTTTTTGCTTTTCTGTCTTTTTGTATTTCTGTCTGTTCACTGTGTTCTTTAGGATTGTATGTGTACTTGCATTTAAGGTGCGTTGAGTCCTAAGTGCAAGATGACCGTGTATTTTCATTTCATTTGACCAACTATTTCAATGGGGATCTCGGGGCCTTGGGATGTCTTTTCGTTAGATCTGCATGCTATTCATAAAGTTTCCCTTGAGGTAACTAATTTGGTTAGGCCTCCTGATGACGAGACCAGTCGGTTACCTCGATATATGGTTCAGTTCCGTTACTGCCACAGAATCTTGCCTTATGGTACGTTGAATCCTAAGTGCGCGATTTCTGTTTATTTTTGTCTACATTCTTCCTACTAATAACTATCTTGCTCTGTTGAATTATTCAATTTTAGTTATACTTCTGAATTTCTCTTATCTATATTAATAAAGCAACATCCGTATCTGTCTGTCGGTCTGTCACACTCTCCAAGTGTACCTCCTCAATGTGTGCGTGTGTACGGCCTATGAAACTTACAGCCGTGAAATTTGGCACACGGGTAGTGCAGACTATGGGAAAGTGCCCCTCGAAGCCCGAATTTTAAATTTTATTCTAGAAAATTTTTTATTTTATGTTTTGTGGGATATTTTATGTTTTTTTAACTTCAGATTATGATATCTCGGCAAAAACTGATCGTAGAATTTTGA
Source organism: Dolomedes plantarius (assembly GCA_907164885.2). Classification (NCBI taxonomy): domain Eukaryota; kingdom Metazoa; phylum Arthropoda; class Arachnida; order Araneae; family Dolomedidae; genus Dolomedes; species Dolomedes plantarius. The sequence continues at coordinate 178,802,493 of OU015492.1, read as the reverse complement.
TCTTTTTACAATCTAAGACTACCGACATTTCTCCTTCAAACAAGACCTCATTTGTTTAAAAATAATTTAAAACAGACTAATATTTTCATCAAAATATTAAGCCCACTTTTTCGAGAAATTTACTCACTTTTGAGGATCTACGGTCAATGCTCTTCGAGTTTTTATCTTACAAAGAAAATATTTACATCATCTGGGAGATGAAAGCTTTCTCATTCATATAAACTTCATTTCAAGTCTCTATCTTAAAATTTCGATTTTTGAATTGAATTTTAATGAACGATACTTAACACAAATTTTCTATCGGTTCTTCAAACGCGAAGAACGGCGAATTCTCCCCTTGGGTTGTAAACAACGATTGAGTCATTCATTCACTTGATTCATTCATCGTCTTCCTTGGATGGCTTGAGCGTAGCTGGGCGAAGCCCGAGCATAGCCGGACTAAGCCCGGCTAGTTCTTAATATACCAATTTTTTTATATTTTCTGCTGTTTTGACTAACCTATCAATTCTATAATTTACAATATTCTCACTGAGTTAAATCAGCTTTTCATTTCAGTGAAATTAAAACTATGGTCGCTGTTTACACCATTTTTTTTCAGCCATGCGCTTTAACTTGCCCTTTCTTTGACGAAATGATAGACAGAACTTTCATTTTATAGAAACTATCTTCGCTTAGATCTTTCTATTGGACCAAGTTCTACTTGTAGAGCATTCTGTTTCAAACTACCTTAACTTTTCTCTATTTTTCCTGTATATTTACTTATTTAAGTTATTGACTTATATTGGCACGTTCTTCTAAAAACTCAGTCAGGATAAATAGCGATTTGTTTAACTAAAATTGACTGAACTTTCGATAGTTTCAAATTTTCCGTTAATCTTCGTCAGATCAAAGAGGATCATCGTCAGATCCACTATAATGGAACGAGTATGTCTGACTAATGTTAACACTCTTCATTGTGGTGAGCACAGTGTGCAATTTAATGCTATTTTTTATGCTTGCTTTCAGCTTCATCGAACGAACACATTTTAATTTGAAATTACTATAATTGAAAGAATTAGAGGTTTTAGTTAAATAGAAACAGATATTTATAACCATAAAATATATATTTTTTTAAATTATCAAAAATACATGGTCTTTTCTTAATCTTTAAAAAGCGAGAAAACGTGTTTCACAAAACGCCGTCACGTATATTTTTGTCTTCTAAAAGTTATCCACCCATCCAACACTTCTCTTAAATAGCAAAAAATATTCTATTGGCCCCGGGCTGTTAAATAATAACAGTAGAAGGTTCGCTTTCAAAGTCTCTGCAAAAGTGTCAGTGAATTGCAAATAATTCTAATAACTGCAGAATCCCATGCATAAATAAGAAAACTCTGATTTAAATATTCTTTTTAGCCTGATCTTTGAATTTTAATTAAAGTTTATTTGAAAACCCTTCATCCAAACGGATGCCCATCAAAATATTTCTTTGAAAAAAGAGTCAATGTTAAATTAGTTTTATGTTCTAGCTTGATCATCAAATGTATAATGAACGATTGAAAGATAAAAATAATTCCAACATTATTTTTATTTACCATCTCTTATTTCCATTTCCGCATTTAGGCATTCGGTTTAATGATTTTTTTTTCATTTTTTCCAGCATATTTATATTCAGATGTTATTTTTTTCTATTAAGGGTTAATAGCCATTAGTTGAGGTGGAAGATGCGATACAACCTGTATTTATTCTTGTTTAATTTCCCTATCGAATCACTATTACCAATTCTTCATAAAGCCTACACTGTCCTAAAGCGAGCCCGTGATTGAAGTAAAGCAGAGTTCGACTGATGTGGTAGAAGATGTGGCATCGACGACCGAGCAACTTATGTTTGGTGATAGACAGACAGAGAAATAAGACGGGTCTAATAAAGACGGGTTAGTGTCATCGTCAATGAGTTACCGATAAAGGTGGAAAATTCTTTCGAAGTTCACCTACATCCGCTGGCTGATCTCTAAATCGGATCTCCTGTGAAGCTACAATTTAAAACTTTGATTATTATTTTTTTATTTGTAAAATTATCTCTAATTTAAATCCTGTGATGTTACAATTTATAGCCTTGGTTATTTTTTATATTTTATTTTGTAAAATCATTTATAGTTTGTACCCTTATGTTTTTAGCTAAATAATCGCTCTGTTTGCTGTTTCGATATGAAATTTTAATACCTTACAACAGAACACATTGAAATTACCTAGTAACTGGTTCGGTAAATCAAAGGTTCCTTACAATTTGGTAAAGAATTTTCCTTTTATCCGTCCATAGAAAAATGCATCAGATACAGCTCCTTGAAGTATTAATGTTTTCTGAGTAGGGCTGATTGATTTTGTACAATACATCAGATAAGTTGTTTTTTTATTTACTTTTCTCTTAACTTTTAGTACAAAATCATTTTCTAAAACTAAAGAAAATACTTCCGGGAGTCTGCTGATGCTTTTGAGGATGCAAAGTGAGAAGGGAGATTTAAATTTCATATTCTTATGATGTCCTACTCCTTTTAAATTATAATATCCTCTTCGGAAACAAAAGATGAAAACAAATAATCCAATTTTTCAATAGAAACTTGAAATTGGATAGTTGAAATATTCCTAAAACTGGGATAATGCATTTTTCTTGCTGTGGCATTGTGCAGCACACTCATTCTTCGAGTTATACCAGTTCATACGGTATAATATACAGGGTGGTCATAGAAAAACTTTGCCGAAATATGGACCTCTAGCGGCTGTTCCGTTCAACCGATCGATATGGAATTTCAGATAGTTATTCAGAGGTATGAGCTCGGGATTCTGCGAACGGCAAAAAAGTGGCGCTCATGGTTACAGTTATAGGTACAGAAACTCGAAATTTTCGAATAGCAAAGCACAGCTTTTCCCTTCGCAAAATCCTCAGCGCATGCGAAAACCCTAAAGAGTGATGGGTCGGTACGTGTATCACAAAAAATGGACGCGTTATGCTCGCACAAAAACAGCGCTGCGAACGACCAACAAAAGCACGATCGGGACGCACGGATGAAATTTGCGTACGACAGAGGCAAGACACCAATCACTGATGACAACACAGATCGGTCAAAAGAAAACTTTTATTTGGATTACACATTTTCCACATGGGTGCCATCACAGGCCATTCGCAGAGCTGTTTTTTGTGCGTGCATAACGCGTCCATTTTTCGTGATGCACGTACCGTTCCAACGCTCTTTACGGTTTTCGCATGCGCTGAGCATTTTGCGACGGTAACAAGTGGGCGCTACCATTGAAAAAAAATTCGAGTTTCTGTACCTATAACCATAACCGTGAGCGCCACTTGGTTACCGGTCTCAGAAACCCGAGCTCATACCTCTGAATAACTATATCTGAAATCTCATCTCGATCGGTTGAACGAAACAGCCTCTAGAGTTCCATATATCGGCAAAGTCTTTTATGACTACCCTGTATACAAATTATAACTTCCACTAGATCGGTAAAGTATTTTAAATGTTAAATTTTAAAAATTACGGGCTGGGGGAAGTTTATTTGAAACCCTCCAGGAAAAAAGACACAAACTTTCTACTTTTTGAGCAACTCTGTACAGTTTCTTCCACTTCCATTGAAGAGACCTTAAGTGTGTACAGGGAACCTATGCGCAATTCTATTCATCATATGTATGTCTACTGCTTTTCGAGCTGACATTTTATTCATAGATATTTTTGTTGCGTTCTCTCAACTGTCATTTTGACACATACTTCATTTCCTTCGCCATTGACCGGATTGTAGTTTCCATTCGATGCGCGCAACAGAATGTGAACAACATTGTATAATATCTAGAATTCGTTTCGATATATACTCATTTCTACGTACGAATCTTCTTTCGCCGCTGTGCTTTTGCTGAGGATTTATTTGCTATATACAATACTAGATAAATCATAGAAAAGTAACATAATACGACCGATTTCCAAGATAAGAAAATCCATATGAAATTCATTATAGCATTATATTCATGCATTATAATGCATACAAATGCTAGTAATATATAATTTTATGAACATTTTAGTACCAAACTCACTCTAAGGGGATCCGGGACACATTTAAAATAATTTTTTATTTATTGAGTTAAAATTTTTAATTTTTTGTGATGGTTAACCATGTAATTTGTAAACAAAATCACATCACTATATTTCTCATAAAGTTTTTAAAAAAATTTTAATTTTAAATTTTATTTTTAAAGTGGAGTAATTTAAAATCGCTATAACTCGAAATATTATTTGTCAAATTTTAATTTTTTTTCATTTAATCATAAAGAAGTAAATAAGTTTTAATTGTGATTCAGCGTTTTTAAAAATATTATTTTTTGAAATTAAAAATATTTAGAGAAAGAGTTTTTTTTTATTAAAAAGATGTAACTTATTTTTAAAAAATCATACTTTCAAAAGCAAATATTTTTTCAAATTTTTTTCAATCAAAATTAAAGTAAAGTAATTGAAAAAAACATGTTCCAAGTTTGAACCTTTTATCTTTAACGGTTCTTGACTTATAACTATTTAAAGACGAGAAATAGTGAAAAAACCCATCATGTAGAAATACTCATTTACAGGTTTAAACACAGATTGGCTACAATTAGAATATTGATAAAAAACTAATATCTCTTGTTCCAATTAAGATAGAAACATGATTTAAACGTCATTTTAAGCGGAAAAGATCGCAAAAAATTTTTAATGCAATAAAAATCTTTTTGAAAATTTGAAGAATTTTGTGTCTCGGACCCTCTTAACCCTCTACGCATTTGCGATGTATTTTTTTTTCACATACATTCAATGGAAGAAGTGTATGGGACAAATTATTCAATCCTTTGTATTCAACGGTGTCTAAAATGCACGATTTTAATGTTTTTGAGTACGAAACTAGAGGATGTAATAGTTCGTCCGAATTAATTTTCAGTTTAAAGATAGAAACAGAAAAAAAAGCCTCAAAAGTTTAGCTTGTTAAATAAAACATAGGGCAACGAGCACCTCATAAGGAGAGAAATAAACTTCTGTCTCCAAACCTTCAGTCCTGTGTCCTATAGACTAACCTGCTTTGAAGATGTGAGGTATAACAATATCCAATGACTTTCTCTTCCCATATACATCCTTTTTCTTTGCAACCAATGATACAGAAGGTTTGTGTATTCTGCACCAATTAAAAATTATTGCTTCAAAAGCACAAATTAGCTTAAATGTTGCACTTCTGAAAAAAATAAATATTTGGAAAAAATTCAAAAAGTGTAACAAAATTAGTTACTTTAATGCTTAAACATTTAAAAGTTGTGAAATTGAAAAAGGTAACCATCCAAAATACTGACTTTTGAACCATTTCTTTCGGGCTGACAATGCAACTGAAATATTGCCATTGTTGCATTAATAAATAAAAATTCAATTTCGTGATCCTCAATAATTTTGAACATAACTAGCCACTGCGGGACCATCATGGTTGCTTTTAGTTTTATATTTTCTTTTGCAAAACAACCCAACGAAAAGAATCATATATATGGAATGTTATCATTACCTGGCATCATAAATATACGTTGTTAAGTGGCATTGGGATCTAAGCCAAAACATTTGCAATCATTACAAAATTCTCTATAAGTCTGATTCTAAAACATCGTGATTAAAAAAATGTGAATTTCCATTGCTTCATAACAGAATTAAATGTAAGACAGAGAAACCCAACACCGATGATTTTAAAAATTACATCCGTATCTGTACGTAATATTTTTCAAAATTAAGATATGTACACTTTATCATTACATCAAATAAGAAATTGTTGGAGAAAAATGTCTTCACTCAAAAAAAGGAGTAAAAATTCAGCAAGTACTAAAATATAGTGTGGAAAGCGAGTACTAAAATATAGTGTGGAGTAAAAAAACCGATGCAACAAATGTATCACGAATCACGAGTAAATTACAGCAATTAAATTGTACCAAATTACGTGCTGTCATCGAGCCACTACACACAAGCGGTTGGTCGCTAATGTTTACATCTGGTAGTTGCATCCGTTGCCATTCGGAGTGTAGAAATATCGTCGATTTTTGTGCCGCATACCTACGAGTTTTATATATATAGATCCTTACGCAAAAATTGCCCTTCTCCTAATATTTGCGGTTTGCATGATAGTTTACATTTGCTTATCATATTAAGTTACACGCGCGAATTACCAACTGCTAAACTCATATACCACTTTTCTCTGAAAGACTTATTTCCCTTTTCCCTATACAATGTCTGAATCTTCCGCCAGTTCACTCATTTCCTATCTCCTCGAGCAAACTATACTCTTTCAACATATTTCAAATTTTATTCAAAGCTGAAAGTATTTCGCATGAAAAATTACATCGTCGGGATTGAAAGAATTGATACTGTATAATATGAATATTTGCAGCATTCTGGCTAAAAGGCATGCCATGCATTGGAAAATGTTTTACTTCCGATAGAAACTTTTTTTCCATCAGGCCAATCGAACTACTAGTAAAATTACGATAATTTAAAGTAAACAAGCTACAGGAAAGTGTATATTTTCCGGAAATGTATTTATTTAAAATAAATTAAGATCATCTGTACAAATACCTTTTATTTAATCGTGACAAATATAATGGAATTTTATAAAATATATTTCTCATCATATGGTCATGCGTTGCCCCATTAAATTTTACAGTTTATTCACTCACAATGTCTCAAATTTCAATAAGGGGAAAAGGTGTAGATAGATGGAAATTTGCTTCAATGATTTAAGAATATTTAGAGCCAGTAGATCACATCTTATTTATAAAATGCACTTCATTTATAAAATGCAGTTACGTAAATATTGTTAATTGAATAATTTCATGCCGAAAAGTGATAATCCCAAGCGTTTTCAACAATAATCACCCAGAGCTTTTGCTTAAATAAACAGACACTATACTGTTGCGGACATCCGCTCTCACACAATTTTAACTGGCTATCTTGTTATTGGAAGCCCAATTAGTGAATTAACATTACTGTCTATACGAGTATAAAAAAGTTACATTTGTCCAAATGCGTTTTAATTAATAGTGATAAATATAATGAAATGCTCATGTGTTGCTTCATTAAATTTTATATTTTATTCATTCAAAGTGTCTCAAAGTTCATTAAGGTATACCAGTGTGGATAGGTAAGTCTTTGCCGAGAATGGAATTCGGAAACACGCGTTGGTATCTAATAGTTAACTACACTACAATATTCACTGCTCAGCCCCATAATTAGATTTTACCCCCATTAAACCTATTCAGCATGGCTAAGTAAGAAGGTACATTCTGAAAGTAAGTTAAACAATTTATATTTTCGCTTAAATTTTAGATATCCTGGCTTTGATCATGGTTTCATTTCTCGCTGTGACATTAATAGACATCTCAGATAATAAACATCTAAATTTTAGTTGTGACGTCAAGCAATGATTTTAAAAGGAAAACATACAAAAGCATTAAAGCATTAACAGATTTATCTTTACAGTACTGCCCTACATATTATTTATGGGTAAAGCTCAATTTTTCTTTGGCAAAAATCCTAATGTATTTGTTGTAGACAACTATAGTTAAACATTGCATTTTATTTGAACAATGTACAAGACAACAATACAAGAGGAGAAATATCAAAATGTTTCCAAGTTTTTCAGAGATCAAATGCTATTTAAATGATGAAAATAATGACATATCCTTGTATTGTCAATATGTATAATTCCAGAATAAATAATTGACAAACAATTAATACTTAAAAACTCAAATCTTGAAGTTCATGCTTGCAAATTATCATTTAATGACACAAAAACACAATTTAAAATCCTTTGGATACAAAGCTTAATCCACGAACGTCAAACCTTTGAAATAGGCTTGACTTTTGCGTAATAGATAGCAAAACATGCTGCGAGATATTTTTCTAGAAAAAACAGTTTATCATCAAATCGATATATGGCGGACATAATCACTCGATCCCCCGATTATTTACTCGCATTCTTCTTTTCATCTATTGAAATGTTACGACATTTACTAATGATACAGAATCAAAATAAACTCGCGCAGTAAAATTCCAACATACATTTAAAGGCATTATATGTTCTATGTCCATCCTAGAATACCACAAATATGTGAGCAAAAATGTTTCTCACATTATGACAGTATGTTATTTAGCGATATCTATCTTCTCTTCGCAAACTATAAGGTCGGTTTAATATTAGGGTGCTGTGCACAATGTAATATCTCAGTACAATGGATATAACTCATCAAACTTCAGTGCTCAACGCATTTTCGATCCTGCAACAATCAATATAGGACTTTTAACGCGGTAATTCATCAGCATCCAAAAGTAAAATGTTTATCAAAATAATTATCAAAAGAACTTAGAAATGGCTGGACGAATTTAAAGTTCATGCAACATCTTAATTAAAGAACTAATTAATATCCTTAATCTTTAATTATTAGCTAAGTATTGAAATTCGAAATACACTACAACTTTTGGATCCTAATGAAAAGACTCTATATATAGAGTCTTACCATTAATCTTTTTATAAGAAAGTTTTAATCCAGTTGTAAGACTGATGAACATGAGACTTGATGGCATGCATAAGTGTCTGATGACCGAGAAAATGGCCAGGTCTAACTGGTGTGTGTTATAAAAACATAAGTTTCCCGATTTTTCCTGCCAGTATATAGAGAAGAGCTTATGTAAAAAAAAATTAAAGCTCGTTAAAATCTTTAAATCCATTCAATAAGGATTTCTTTCAATTATTATCGCCCTGATCTTACTGGCAATCTCAAATCACCCTGCAAAGTGGAGCGAAATTTTTATAAAGTTTCACTAGGTTGATAACAATAGAAAATACAACGTTGAGAATTTATTTCACCTATGAGTATTATCGAACGCTTGCAAACAACTTTGTGACAAAAAGCAATTTAAATTTTCAAGAAAACTTTCCTCCCCCTTCCCCCTTAAATAAAAAAAGAAAGAAAGGAAGTTTAAAAAACTTATTTATTAGTTGGAAAAAAAATGTATGGCCTTCAGGCATTTTATGAAGATAAAAGAAATTTATGCATGCAATGGATAAAAATTTTATAGACTTTTACGATCGAATCAATGTAAAATGATTTTCTAAGAATAGATGATATTATTATCTTCTTAGAAAGAAAGATATGTCAAAGTCATGTCAAAATTGAGTTAAAATATAATTTATTTCAGCAAGAGTAGAAAGACTTTAACCAAGGTTCTTCTAATCTGCTCATCTAGTTATTCTAGACCCTATGCTTCATTAACACGTTTTGGATGGAACTCGGACGTTTGGGTGGAAGATTTGATGGATGTTTTTTGTGGAACTCGGAATTTCAAAATGCCAAGCATTTACAAAAGCGTGCCTGGGGTATGTTTCGGAGATATCCCACCACGGGTAATATACACTCAAGAGCCAAAACATTATGACCACCGGTCAATAACGAGTTGGCCCACCTTTGGAGCGCAACACAGCTTCAACCCGCCTTGGTATGGATGCCGCAAGTCCTTGGTAGATGGCCGAAGACACATTGTATCAGATGTTTAAGCAACGGTCACGCAAATCCAAGATATTGCGAATTGGTGGTCTTTGAACTCTGAGCTGCCGTCCCATGACATCCCAAATATGTTCTATCGGATATGTTCTATCGTGCAGTTTCGGAAATACTTGTTCCGAGCCTTCGAGCCATTACAATCTGCCCTCTATCAAAGTCGCTTAGATCCGCAGCCTTTCCCATCATACACAGAAGTAAGTGAAAGAATGATTCTTCAGACTCTCCAGCGGCAGTTAAATACCACTTCCACCTGATCACATGCCTTCCACGTCATCCAGGCGAATTCATTGCAAAATGTAGGGGTGGTCATAATGTTTTGGCTCTTGATTGTAGTTGACTTTAAAAGAGAAAGGACGTATGCACGCAAAGTGCGTCGTCGCTCCCAGAGGGAATCCTAGATAAAATTTATCTCTAGCATAACTTGTGCTACTACCAGAAAGTAACTGTGGAAACGCAGGCCAAAAAAGCTCTGGGTCTGTATTATTCAGAAAACTTTTATTCCCTGTTTGGAGTTAAGTGGGCAGACTATCACGGATACTCATGAAATAGCAAATGCTACTGCAAGTTCCTTTGCCAAGAATTCTAGTTCTCAGTGCTACACCAACTCTTTCTCCAACTACAAACACAAATCGGAATCAAAGAAGTTAATTTTTTCAGAAGTACTTTTTCGGAGCTTGCTGTATCTGCATATCACTGCGGCTCATTCTGAGGACATCAGAGACCCCCTTCTTCTACATCCCCCCATACAATCTCTGCAGCGTATTTTATATTTATTTAAAAGAATTTGCATGCTTAAACTCATCCTGCTTCATGGACAAAGGCTGTTATTAAACAAATTTGTAAACCTAATAAAGTTCCGAAAGATCCTAATAATTTGTGACCAATAGGTTTAACTAGCTGTCTTGGTATATTGTTGGAAAGGATGATAAACAATCGACTTGTTTATGTTTTTGAAACGAAAAATTGTTTCTCTCCTTTTCAAAGTGATTTTCGAAGGGGTAGATCAATAGCTGCTAATATTATCGTTATGGAAACAAGAATTAGAAATGCTTTTAAAAAAAAGAACCATTTAGTGTCCATTTAAAAAAAACATATGACAGGACGATGAGATAAAGTATTCTTCAAGATATTTAAAATTCAGAGTTTTGGGGAAACCTTCCAGTTTTTATTAACAACTTTTCAGCCTGTAGACAATTCCAAGTTCGCTTGGGTACAGTTTTATCAAATTGCTATATTCAAGAAGAGGGAGTTTCCCAGGGAAGTCTTTTAAGTGTAACACTGTTTTCTATTAAAGTAAATTCTATGACTCAAATCCCACCCACGGTACAGGGAGGTTTATTTGTTGATGATCTGTAAATATCTTGCGAAGGTAAACATATGAGATATATACAGCGTCAACTTCAGTCGACAGTAAATCGTTCGTGTAAGTGGTATGACGAAAACTGGTTTAGTTTATCTCCCAGTAAGTCACAAAGCGTGCGCTGTAGCAGACATCGTGGTATCCATCTTGATACTGAAATCTTCCTGAATGACACTCCTATTGCCGTTGTAGATTTTGTTCGCTATCTTGGCATAGTGTTTGATAAAAACTTACCTTTCCTCCTCATGCTATGGAATTTTTTTTAAATGTACAAAAGCCATCAACTTAATAAAAGTTCTGTCTAAGACATCGTAGGGTGCTGGTCGCACATTCGTAGGGTGCTGGTCGCACATCAATGATGTCCATTTATAGATCTTATATCCGGAGTTAAATGGATTATGGATGTGCTGCCTACAGTTCTGCAAGAAAGTCTATATTAAAAAGACGATGTTATCCATCATACTGCTCTTCTTGTTTACTCTGGTGCATTTCGCATGTCCCCTGTTGAGAGTTTGTATATCATTTGCGATGAACCTTCCTTAGAACTTATACGCCAACAGATAACTCTAAACTATTATTTTAAAGTGTTATCACGTCATTCACATCCATTGCAAATATTTTTAATCGAAGATTCTACATTAATCTATTTTAAAACCGCCCATCCTCAATCCCATCTTTAGACATCAGGATAAAAGAAATAATTAAAACTTCGTCTCTCGAAGATGTCACTGTTGCAACTAATAATTACTTCACCTTTCCATCTTGGAGTACACCGAATTTTACTTTGACTTCACAGCATCCCTTTAACTCTGACATTTTAGATATTAAACATAGACTTATTTGCCGTGGTTTTAACATTCTTTTTCACTGGGTGCCTAGTTATGTTGGAATAATATAGAATGAACGAGCACATGAAGCAGCCAAATACCCAAACAACAACCTATATCTCAACTTTCCATGGAAACAATTACTGATAGCTATGGTTCTTGGCAATAACTCTAGCTTTAATTTTCCATAAAAGTAAACTTTTTCTTATTACTGTCATATCAATTTTATCCCATTCCTCTTGGATCGTTTTCCAAAGTCCTTCAGTGTTCGTGAAAGCCGTTATCCAAAGCCTCGTATTAATAAACCGAAAGCGCAAAATTCCATTGGAGAAGTGTCAGGTAATTTACAGATATTTCATTAAATGAGATACACTTTAATCATGTCTCTGATTCTTTCTTTTCTAAATAAGCGGCAGTTGATTTAGACGTGTAACTAGAGGCTTTGTACATATGAAGGTCAAATGTATCAGTCTTTTCCATATAAGGTTGGAATTTCCTCTTCCAAAATCGGTTCTAAAATATTCTGCTGATAGTAGAGTGAATTAATTTAGGGTTTATTTGAGACTTTTTTGATTTTTAATTTGCCATTGTAATAAAATCCTGCAACTGTCATGAATTCCTTTGGGAACTTTTCTGTACACTGTCGAAGTCATTTCGTACGGTCATTCCCGTCAGTTGAGCAATAGAAAATTGATCTTTTTTAATTGCAGTCACTTAAATACACCCATGCCTCCTCGAGTGTTACCACAAATTTCCATTTTTCAGCAGCTAGGTGTTTTTCATATAATTTTCTACAATTTCTTTCTCTTTCAGCAATATGGTTTGGCAAAAGCAGATAATCTTTGGGTTTAAACAACTTTTTCAACTTCAAATCTTTATGAGTGATTTTACTTACAGTGTCAGAAGACATTGCTAGTTTCGATGAAATGGATCTTTGAGTCTGCGGATTTTCTTTTAGTACCAGTTACTTCACTTTCTTGATATTTACCTGCGTTCGAACAGTCTTGGGATGATATTTCGCGGTCATGTTTCCCATTTTACTTTCAGTTAGACGTTTTTTCCCTTCAAATTTAATGTATTACAAATACCTTCTTTTGAAATGCCATAACCACGATTTTTACACCGCTTTATAATTTGCTGATACAAATATTTCACCCCGGAAATCGTAGTTACGTAACCTTCGAGACATCTATCAATTTTAATAGCCATTTTTCAAAATAATTATTTTATTTTAGATTTCAATAAAAATTAAAATAGTAGCAGACGATTATTCTGAAGTTGCCAAATTTTTATCGCAAAATAGAAATGACAAAAATAAATTAGAAAATCTTTTCCATAATGTGCGAACGACCCTTCTACACATTGTTCGTTTAATTTGTTTTGGTGAATTTCAGTCGTTCGTTATAAATATGTGATTTCTCAAACTATCCATCATTATTCCATCACTTAGCAACACGGAACGGCTTATTAAAAAATTCTCACTACAAAGTATGTTTAACTCTTATTGTTTCTGTCATTATAAAGAACATTTCCCTGATTTCTATTTCCAGCAAATATTTTTTGAGATCCTTAGTTTCTATATATTTTTAAAAATCATGTTAATGAATATACTCTGTTATATACACCTATTCTCTGATATCTATGATGCAAAAACTTCTGACAAAATTTTACTTCAATAAAGATAAAACGTATTTTTCTGGCCTAAAATTAAATCCAACTGCATAAGATTTTATGTCACCGAGATCTATTTTAGACACACTTGGTAAAGGATTATCTGCAAACTTTACAAAAGCTGTATTTACTATGTTTCCAACGAAGATGCATTTCAGCTCTTTTGGAATTTTTCGACTTGCTGCGTCGTAAAGTCTAGGGTTTCTCGTAGATATAAATATCTAGTTTGTAGTTCTAAGTTGAAGTCCATTTAAAATTTAAAATATGTCTTTATCTTATGATAACAAAACTGAAATAACAAATAAACTGGCTGTCTCTGGAAATGATTGTTAAATCAAATCGTCCTAATTTTAAATTGTGTTTGTGCTTTTTGCGGCTATGAATTTAAACCCATGTTTGGCAATTTTTGCAAAAAAAACCCTGTAATATGTTTCGTATTCCTATACTTTCATCTAATACAAAGCTTGTTCGCGTTAGGAAATATTGGTAAAAACTATAACTTTATGAAGAGACCTAATTAAAGGATAAGAAATATTATAAAATGGCAATTATATTAAAAAACATGGACTGGAATTTATAAAACGATGTGCAAGATTGAAAATATTTTATGTTTTCTTATCTTATTTATTATTAAATTAAAGAAATTCAGTTTTTTTCACTTTAAATTTTGTTTTATTTTCATGATATGGATTACATCATGTCATTAAGGCCGACCTAAAATTAATCTCGCAATGTTCCCCTGAGTCTTTTACTCCTGACTACTTTTTTTATGAAGGATTATTTTCCAAATAATTTCGAAATAATTTTTGAATATAGTACTGTAAGATTATGAGGATAAATCCCCTGAGAACTTCAAAACTCTAAATACTTATTTTGGAATTTTGCAATATAATCCATATCATGAAAATAAAACAAAATTTAAAGTGAAAATAACTGAATTTCTTTAATTTAATAATAAATAAGATAAGAATAAAGCAAAACATTTTCGATCTTATTTAATTGTATATTTCACTAGGAAACAGTTTTCTAGGATAGTTTTCTTTCATATGAAAAAAAGAACAAAAGTAAATCAAAAGGAAGATAGTTTAAAAGTTGTTAGTATAACAAATATTATTCCTTCATTATGGACTTTGAAAACATAAACTATATTTCTTGTGTAATATATGATTCAATTAATGTTCAGTTTTTAAGTTGAATATTTCCATAGCGATCAGAATAAAATTCTTATTAATTTATAAAATTCTAGATCAAACTATATACAAAGTATTCTATATAATATAAAATATTGAAATAAACACACTTTCAACACAACTTGGTTATTTCTTTGAAACTTAAGAATTATATACATAGAAAAATAGTGCCATTAAGAATTTTTAATCTCTTCGTGTTACAGTTGGATATTTAATTCTTTTCTATGTATTACCTTCTCTCATTCTGCGATACCACAAAATAAAAAATAAAAAAAAGATTAATCAGATTAAATTATTTCAATACCCTAAAAGAGACCTGTATTCTATAACAGAAGTCAATAATAAGCTTGGCATTTTATTGTGGTGATGACAATTAATTGTCATGAGTTTGTTTTTTCTATCCCAGAAAATGCAATCTGTCTCAAGGTAAGAAACTCTAATTCAAAAATCCTACTTAAAAATTTTGCTATTAATTTATTTTCTGAAACTACTTATCTTTAAATAATCACTTATTATTTAGGTACTTTATATTCTATATAATTTCATGTTTAGAGGGTGTAAATCTAATATAATGAATTTTTTTACTTAATGTTTTCTGCGCATACAATTATTCGAATTAAGAAGAGAAGTAGTATTAGATGTAATTAAAAATCATTGCTTCTCGAACTCTATAAATTATATACACTCATGGACAAAAAAATTAGCGCACCAATAAATAATTGCGGGATCATAACGAAACTTGCAATGAAGGTACATGTCGGAGAGATATGCAAATGATTTGAAATGCAGCTTGATTGCGCATTACGTATAGCCGGTAGAGGGTGTTGAACATCGTACTCTGTGGAGTATAAAACAGGTAACCAAAGTTTGTTTGAGTGTGCGGAATCATTTACAAAGGAAGAGCTGAGATAGACATGCCATTACGCCGTGTTCGAAGACAATATAAGCAGTTGTCGCAGTTTGAGAGGGGGAGAATCGTCGGGATGATGGAAGCTGGGTGGTCAGCTAGGCGAGTAGCTCGTCAATTAGGCCGCTCTAATTGTGTTGTGAGTAGGTATTGGGACCAGTGGACCCGAGAGATGTCATCTACACGAAGACCAGGCTCAGGACGCCCTCGACAGACCAGTCGTCGAGAAGACCACCACATCGTAAGAAATGCACGCGTACAGCCAACTGCGTACAGTACAGCCACGCGTACACAACTGCTTACAGTACGCGTACAGCCACGCGTACAGCACTTTCACTAGGGGCCTCTGTGTCTTCTCGAACCATACGAAGGTGCCTGGCTGATGGACAGTTGGTATCGCGGCGCCCATTACGTGTGCGGCCCTTGACGCCCACCCATAGACGCCTCCGTTTGTAGTTTTGCCGCGCACGAGGAAACTGGACTGTAGCGGAATGGAACCAGGTCGTCTTTAGCGACGAATCCAGATTCAATCTCGGCAGTGATGACAGTCGTGTTCGTGTGTGGAGAGCCCGTGGTGAACGCTTCAATCCTGCCTTTGCTGTACAGCGACACATCGCTCCCACAGCTGATGTGATGGTATGGGGTGCCATTGCCTACAATACACGGTCACCCCTAGTATTGTTCCATGGTACCATGACAGCCCAGCGGTATGTTCATGAAATCCTGCAACCACATGTGTTGCCACTCATGCAACGGCTCCCAGGAGCCATTTTTCAACAAGACAATGCTCGGCCTCATACGGCAAGGGTGTCACAAGACTGTCTCCGCACTGTTACTACCCTTCCTTGGCCTGCCCGATCCCCAGATTTGTCTCCAATCGAGCATATCTGGGATCATTTGGGACGACGAGTTGGGCATCCCATGAGTTTGAACGAACTAGAGGCAAGGTTACAGTAAATATGGAACGAAATGTCTCAAGACATCATACAGAACTTGTATGACTCATTGCCCGATCGTATCGCATCGTGCATTCGCGCTAGAGGGGGTCCAACGGAGTATTAACTCCTCCGTTCTTTTGCCCATTTCTCTGAAATAAATTATCCTTTGTCTTTGATTTTCTTATCATTTACTTATATCAAAGTAGTCATTACGTATGTAAAATTTTGTTTCATTTTGACGACTCCTTCTTGGTGCGCTAATTTTTTTGTCCATGAGTGTAATTAAGCTACCACAAATAATGTAAATAATTCAACACGAAGTAATACGTATAAAGAGGGCATAGACAGCCGAAAAAATTAACAGTAAACCTACCCTACCGTTTAACTTTTCAGTAAAAGATTGCGCAGTTGCAACAAATCCTCATACTGAAAACAAACAAATATAACTAAAAGTAAATAATGCAACAAAGCAAGATAATTATTAGCAGGAAGACTGCAAACAAAAATAAACCGAAATCACGCGCTTAGGGCTCAACGCACCATCATGCAATATTCTGTAGCAGTAAAGGAACTAAACCATATAACGAGGCAACCGACTGGTCTCTTCATCAGGAGGCCTAACCAAATCAGTTATCTCAAGGGGGAACCTGCATGTTAGATCTGCATCCTATTCAGAAAGTTCCCCCTTGAGGTAACTGACTTGGATAGGCCTCCTGATGAAGAGACTAGTTGGTTGCCTCGTTATATGGTTTAGTTCCTTTACTGCTACAGAATCTTGCATTATGGTGCGTTGAGCCCTAAGCGCGTGATTCCGGTTTATTTTTGCCTGTGTTCTTCCTGCTAATAATTATCTTGCTTTGTTGAATTATTTACTGTTAGTTATATTTTTTATAATTAAGCTACTTAATTTATTGCCTCGGGGATTACTGGGATACTTCTCTGGGTCTCTAGGATACTGTCGGGAAAAGCAACTCTTGTGAAAGTAATCAAGGCTTGACTGTACTGAAGATTAAGAAAGGAAATAAATGAAAAAGTTATATTCCCTATGAAGATCAGCGAATATTACTCTTTATCACATTTGATATGTATATTCCTCTTTCTGTAGTTATCAATATAAGTAGCTTGTAACTAGCTGAAAACAGCTAAGAATATCTCATTGTAAGTACGCTATTAATATTATATCTAAAAAAACCAAGTTCGTTACATTGGGCTGAATAAAAGAATCGTTTAATCTTACGCAACATGAGGCGCCATCATAAAGCTACATTCTTGCGATTTCAGTGTCTAAGAAACATTGTTTTTATATATCTTTAACCGAGCATTTTTCTTCCAAGTGTCAGTTAGAGCGAGAGGAAAGAAAATCTAAAAAAAGATTTGACTAAGGTACTTTTAATAAAGAAGGAACTATTCTAATTGAAAGGCTATTCACATTCTGCAACAAATAAGTTAAGTTTGTCGTAAGTCGTTCAATGATTAAACCCATTACTAGCGATTATCCTTTTTTTAATTATTCGTGGAACACAAAGAAAAAAAATGCTTGAAATAAATTTCAATATGTCCCTAATACCACAACCGCTTATTAAAGGGAATCCCACAAACCATTTTCGAAAAAACTAACGAAAACCAAGGTTATTTTATAAAATCCTATTTAAATTACTATTTAAAATTCATTAAAATATTCTGAATATTTTTTAAAATTGTATAAGAACTAATTTTGAATTTTCCCTGTTTTTCGGGTTTTCAGAGTCAAACCGTGCAGTAATTACCTCAGACTATGGGAAAACAGCGTCGTAGCTGGATGTGCTTCATACGACAAGCCAGTGTTTGCCGCTAACTATGAAGGTAAAAGAAATTCACTGATCGTTCTAATAAGACAGGTTATCAACATTTTAGCTTTCATTCATTACCTAGAAATCAGTGTCGGGTAAATATAAAATGATCTTCGGTAAATAAGAAATTACCTTAGATTACATTTAAATAAGTTTCATTAAAATATAAGAAATTATGCAAATTTTAGCAGCCAGAAAAGTATGTTATAAATAATGGTAAAGATATAAACAATTTTTGATTTCATACTGTATATAAAACGGGCTCATATGCTCATATACTGCTCATATGCTGCTATAAGCATGTATTATACAGATTCTGGATATAAAGTAGGGGCCTTTTGTCGGGTGCAGTTATGTGTTTTGTACAAACACTTCATGTGAAAGGATATTCATCAAACTATATCAAACCGTAGCAGTAGTTTTTCAGTTTATGTTGCACTGCATTTGATTTAAACATCTGCGAATCGACAGAAGTTCATGCCTTTAAAAGTTGCAGATACATGCTAATTTGGTAAAAAAATTGAACCTGAAAACTAGTAAGAGATGGTTCTTGGCGGCGCATGCTGGAATACATCGGTATCCTCTATAAAAAACTTTGAAGTTGCGGAAACTAAACCTAACTCTAACATCTTCAAATCGACACAAGTTGATGCAACTGAAAGTTGGTAGGAAACGCTGACAAAATGAACAAGAAAAATCATCGAATGTTGATTCGTAGTGACAGATGCAAGAAAGTACTGGTTTCCAATCAGAAACTTCTTTAATGTCACAGAAAAGTTTTCAGTACCGTTTTTCACGACATTGGTCATTGGCACAGAGTTATATAGAGATTACTGTGCCACAGTGGCGGCACACAAACTGAAAGTCATTGTGTAGCTCAGAAAATTTTTCTCACCATATATTGCTACATTATGACAATGTCTTTGGACTTGCCTTCGCCTTTTTTTACATCCTTTTATTAATTGAAGCGTTTACGTTGAAAAGAGGGTAAGTGCCAAAATTTCCGAAAAGTATTTTTTAACTGATACAAGGGTTCGTTCCAAGGCTAATGGCGTTGAAAAGAAGATAAGTGCCTAGCTAGTTTGGTTTAGTTCTGCGCTAGGCACTTACCTTTTTTTCAACGCCAACGCCTAAATTTTTATCCATATTTTCATTTATTTACTGTAAATTTGAATTAACAGTACCAGTCAGGTATAAAGGGCTAATTTTATTACTAGGAACTCTAATAATTCCGAAATCTTCCCTTCCCTTGGAACAAACCTTTGTATCAGCGAAAAAATAATTTTCAGAAATTTTGGCACTTAACCTCTTTTCAACGTCAACACCTCAATTTTTATCCATATTTTTATTTATTTACTGTAAATTTGAATTAACAGTACCAGTCAGGTATAAAGGGCTAATTTTAATACTAGGGACTCTAATAATTCCGACTTCTTCCCTTACCCCTCCCCCCTTATTCTCTCTAGCTATGTCAATATATGCCTCGAAAAATTTCTTAGACACAGTGTTAACAGTTTAGCGCCAAGCGACACCGAAATCGACTTGATATCGACCGATAATCTCTGTTAATTTCGGCGGGTCACATTATCAACGCGCAGCACCGATTATTAGCGTTTCTAAACGACGATAAACGTTATTACGTCGAGGGATTTTTTTTTATTATTTGGATAAATGGAAGCGTTATTTCCCTAACTTTCCTTCTAGGAAATGCGTTCCATTCTAAAGAATATTGCTTCCGGGATATATGTTTTCTGAACTGTTCCGCAAGCTAATAAATCCACTTATTCGAAAGTGCTTCTCGCAAGTTGTAAGTTAATAAATGAAAGGGTTCCCCTTTTCTCCTCTAATTTTCATTATCATTATTTTTATTTATTTATTTGAATGGAATCAAAAGTATCTCTTTACTGTACACCTATATAGGATATAAATTAAGCACGTGATTTTATACAGAAAAGTATGAAAATCGACCTCAGACGGAGGATTAAGTAACTTGAATCAATTAAAAAAGTTTTTCACGGAAAATCAACGATAAAATCAAGAAATTTAAAAATCTTCCGAAATTTTCTAAATTAAAATCTTGATATTTTTTTAACGTAGGATTATAAAATCCTACGTTCCTCAATAACGGTCCTCCGGGGAGAAAGAAATTGTCCGGCGTCACGAGTTATAATTTTGTCTGCGCACCAAACCCAGTAGCAGTAAACAGTTAAACAGAAAAGCACCAAAATGCGTCAAAAGAAGGGTAAGCAACGATAAGTAATCCTACGTTAATAACTCGCTGTAGTTTCGTTAGAAGAGACTACCTTAAATATTTTTTTTTTCTTAAGAAATTTTCCCTTTATGACAACTTACAAAAGTTTATCCTACTATTAAATATTATACATTTTTATTTCCCTCTTAACGTATTCAGAGAAACCTGGTAATTTTAAGTTAACAAATACAAAATATTCAATTTGCTCTAACGGAACTAAAATCTTGTACCAGTTTTTTTATTGCAGCTCATACTCCCATAGCCTGCATTTCACTATTCAAATTTTCTGTAGTAACTTGATCAGTTCAGTATCAAATCCTTATAAATATTTGAATTCTGATACATAAGGAGTTTCTTTTGTGCGTAAGGTGTTAGGAGCTAAAATTTCACGAATGGAACGAGTAGCGTAAACTGGCAATTTTGATGACACTGGGGCTAGCATTCCACCCACCTCTATTTCTTTTAAGGCGACAATGGACCATGAAAAACTTTTTTTTATTTAATAACCAATTGCTATGAAATTTTTTACACTTATACAGTGTTTTTTAGAGATGGAAATTCTAAATTGAAAAAAAAATCAGAATGTAATTGATTAAGATATTAATTAAAATCAGTTTGTTAATTACTCTATTTCAAAATGCTCCATGCGCATTAATTTTTGTCTCAGATATCTAATCTCAGATATCTAATTTTCTCTCTTAAGCTAGCTTTATATAGTTATAATAAAAGTTAGTAACAATATTTGATTTACAGTCATATTTATAAAAACTAGAAAACAAATCGATAAAAATAGGTCATTTTATGAAACTTTTTATCAAAAAAAAATTTTTATTGTAAAAATTTTAAGTTATTTTAAAATAGTATAATGAATTGATTACTAAGTTTTATTCTAACATATATAAATAATCATTTTATGAAATTTTATGAAAATTCAAGAAAAATTATGACGCATGGAACATTTTTAACTTACCGAAACGACATGAAAACTTGTTTTGAGAAAATGGCATTTAAAGTTTTAATTTTACTAACATTTCCTTGTTTACGTTTGAAAAAAATACTTATAACTCGGTTATTAATGATCGAATCAAAATACTTTTTGTTAAATTTAAAGCTGATGAGTTGCAGAATCATTTTCTGAAAGAAAGAAAAATTAAATTTGGGGACATATTTTTGTCAATCTGAAGGTCCATTGTCGCCTTAACAAATGTGGTAATTTGAATGACATAAATCGTTTATCACCATAACTTATGCTACCGTACGAAAGATAATTATTTTCTTCTACTTTGTATATAGCAATTCTAAAATAGTGCAATAACTTCGTTGAAATGATAGTTTCAGCTTACATGATTTCAGTTACCTCCAAGCCATTTTTTATGTTACTTTGCGTAAAATTCTACTTTTCCCCCTCGAGACAATATTTCAAGAGCCCAATAGAAAAACGAGAAAAATAAGGATTTACTCACAAATCCTCTGCTATTAATTTAAACACTCATAACATCTGCTGTCATTACCAGCTGTATGGATTTACGCTAGTCATCTGCGCTCTTGTTTCGATTTCCCTCAGCAATATAAAATTTCCTAATGAAATTTCCCCCATTCTCATGCAAAATATTACTGTGTTATGCAATTTAGCAACAAATATTCTCTAAGGAAGCACAATTTAGTAATTTTATAAACAAAGTTATACAGCAATTTGAGTGATGACGGCTAAACTTACGACGGTAAAATGGTTTCACGTTATTTATTAAATTCCATAAATTGGACGAAAATATGTATTTCTTTCCATTTACACCGTTCTCAGCTACAGAAACACCGTTTATTTCCAGATGACTGAGAATGTGAGCTAACTTTTTTTTTTAATGAGAATTTACTGTTTAATATTTATTGTAATAAAGTGTCCACGAGTATTGCTGCACCAACCGCACCGCTGTTTAATAAAGAGAAATTTTGTTTTAGGATATGATGGAGTGATAATAACTAACGTCTTTGCCAAAAAAGTTTTAGAATCTTGCGATCAAATTTCCTAATTCTATCAACTATTATTGAGTGCATTCTTGTTTAAGAGAACAATTAAAAGATCTGAACTGTGGGCTTTATAATGAACTTCAGGCATAACAGAAGTGGTTATATTATCTCGGGAATAACTTCCGAAATGCAGAGTGCGGTATATTTCACCGCTGAAGAAAAAATCCATAAATAAGCAGACATAATTTTAAAATATTCGACTGTTTATTTACAAAATTAACAAGATAAAGCATTTTAAAATAAAATAAGCTAACATCCTACAGCAGCAACCTGACCTACGGCTTCACAAGCTACAAGCGTACACCTCATACAACTGCTTCTGCCACGCAGTATAAATAACAAGGATGTTTTATATAAGGCAGGATGTCTTCTTCCTGAAAACACATTATTTAATGGAAAAATGCAAATGTAAAAGAGTGACGTAAACACGGGAAACAATCCCGATGAAGGGCCTGTTCACATAGGGCCTGTTCACATAGGAGTCCGTTGCGTTGCGTTAAGGAAAAGATGACGTAGAGACGAAAATAAACCAATCAAAGGCGTTAAACGTTTCGTTGCTAATCGTTTGGAGGTTTGTCATTGGTTAAATATATTTCAATACTTTAACGTTCCGCAACGGACTCCTATGTGAACAGGCCCTTAGTCCGATCATCAATGACGTCATACATTACAATGACCGGTTAACTTAAAATAACAAAAATTAAGGAACAGTATAAAGAACATGAGGGAAGTTAAAGTGCACGATACGCACGTGTACGAAGTTCCGATGTTTAGGAAACGAGCGTTACGTAACCGCTGAAGCTTATTGCCGAAGTTCTGAAAGACGATAACTTAACGTCGTAGTTGTGGTAAGATTTGTAATAGGTTAACATCAGTAGAAATTTGTGACTAAAAATTTTAAAAATGACACATTTTTTACTATTATTAAATCTTGCCGGACGGGTGACGAAGTAGTTTGACCCTTGAGCGTTCTCTCAGTGCTTCTACCGCCGGGTTGTGGGTTCGATTCTCGCTTGTGCCACGACAAGGCTGAGATTAGGGAGCTACCTATATGGTGCTCCTATTGACTGAGATTGGCTCACTTATATGGTGCTCCCATAATACAGAAGCCAATAAATCCCCGGTATGGAAGGGCGTACGTCGTGACAGACAAAGTGCCTGTCGCGTTAAACACAACAATTTTTCAAAAATCTAAAAGTTTTCACACCAACTAAATATTTAAGAAAACATATATACTTACACTAGCTGAAAACCCGCGCTTCGCTACGGAGTACATTCAAATTAAATACAACGGTCAACGTATGCAATTTATGCCAAAAAATAAATATATATATTTATAATAAATGCGATGATCAATGTATACAATTGATGTAAAACATATATCTATCTATATATATATATTTATTAAAAAATCGTAAGGGATATGCATTTTTTTTTATAATATCCAATCGTCTGCTGCATTAGAAAGAGAAAAAAATATTTTTTTTTGTCTATTTAGTTGTTACGCATGTGACGATAAATTTATTGAAAGTACCAGAAAAAGAAATCACGTGATCAGCATTTAATAAATTAAATTCTAAAAATTAATCTTTAAAAATTCACCAAAAATCAGGAAAGGGAGGTAAAAATTCGAAAAAAATTTCATTTTGAAGGAATTTTTATGATCTTTCTCGTGATATAAATTTTATAACCCTCAATGTATTATTTTAAATGCAAACGTAAAAAAAGTTTAAAAATCAGCTTAAAAATTTAATTTAAAAACATTTAAGAAAAATTTTTGAAAAATCTTTCTTAGTGCACACCTACACTATTAGAAGAATTGCCATGCAAAATTTCAGCCCTTTAGGTCCAGCGGTTTGGTCTGTGCGTTGTATGTCAGTCAGTCAGTCAGTCAGTCAGTCAGTGAATGAATGAGTCAGTTACGGAACTGTTTTATATATATAGATAGAGCTGATAAAGCTAATATGTTTCCAATTCAATAAGGGTAACGTACGCAGAAATCTCACAGTTGTGTTGATGACTTATATTGGCTCCATATTACCATGAGTATAATATTGCCATCGTAAAAATAAAGTGTTATTTTATTTTTTACCCGGGCATCAATTTTATCCTTCTCTCGATATCTGCAGTGATATCAAGAATATTATTACATGGAATTTTGATTACTCTTCAGATTTCAGCTATCAACCGAATATATCGCCCTTTTCCATTCATTACCCTTTTCTGCGCTTTTTCATTGCACTGCATTTTGACGAGTAAATAGAGTCCGTTTTCGATTTTGCTGTCATGTGATGTCACTGAAGAAAGAAAATTTAAAAGGTTCTTTCACCTATGTCGTAAAGATCTAGTTTATGAGCAGACACATTTTCAGATCGGTGTGTAAATATTACATAGGATATCGAGACTTACTGAAAGAAAATGAAGAGATAAACTTAGTAGGGCGGACACGCACATATTATTTTTTATATAACGCAATAGATAACAAAATATATACAGGGTGTTGCCGAATTCGACCGGCAAATTCATAGTAGGCATCAAGGCGGGCAATAATCACATAAGAACGTATGACCGGAAACGCAAACCTGACTCTGGAGGGCGCTGTTTACTTAATAGGACCATACCTCTTACCAACCCCACTGGGTGGCTGGAAATATCGCATTTTTCTGGAGAAGGTAGAAAACTCAAAAATAAAACAGAATCAAATAGGAATTGTCGTAACGCTTTTTGCTAATTCATATAGTTTCATACTACTACGCAACGCAATAAGGGACTGTTCCCTCACGATTCCTCCATTTGTGTATTTTCCCCACACAGTCGGGAAAAACACATGAAAATGCAACTATTTTTTCCAACTTCAGTGTTTGACACCTTATCAGTAAATTCTTCCTTCATCCCCAAAAGGGGGTTGCCAAACGATAGGCTATAAGATTCACCATTTATCCCTTTTCCCTCGTAGAACACAGGGAAACCAGAAAACAATCTTCTGTAGAACAGCGTTGGCGGAATTGCTGGCGAGCGCTGGGTCGCCAATTTCCAGATGTTTTCCTCTTCATGTCACGTGACGGTGCCAGCACAGGAGAGGAGTTTGAATTGCAGAAACAGACGACCGCTAGTCCATGCCAACGAAGGATGTTTCCACCATTCCAGATTCCGACGCCCAGGCTGAAAGTTCTCCGGCAAATATCGGCGATTCGATCCCGGCCTCCTGACCCTCCATAGCCAATAAGATCAACGATGTAACTTTTTGTAAACGGCAATAAGCCACCGGCCCTAAGCCTCATCTATATTAATTTAAATAAACATTAAGAACTTCTTATTTAAAATCAACTTGTTTCTGTCACCCTTTTTTATTTTATTTTTTTCAGTGTAACCTCATTATTCCATCCTTATAATGCTGCAACTAAGTCAAGTATTATATTTTAATGTGACCACTTCACCATCATCTTAGATAGATAGCATAGGAATGTATAACCGGAAACGCAAACCTGGTAAACTAGAGGATAAACAAAGATGCAAAAATGTTGACATTTCATTTCTTCGTCTTTGTTTATCCTCTAGCTGATTAGGTTTGTGTTTTCGGTCATACACTCCCACGTGATTCTGTTTTGTTTTTGAGTTTTCTACCTCCTCCAGAAAAATGCGATATTTCCGGCCATCCAGTGGGGTTAGTAAGAGGTATGATTCTTTTAAGTAAACAGCGCCCTCCAGCGTCAGGTTTGCAATTCCGTTCATACATTCCTATTTGATTATTGCTCGCCTTGATGCCTACTATTACCCCTCTGAATTTGTCGGTCGAATTCGGCAACACCCTGTAGAATTCCTACTTTTGATATGTTAGGTTTTCTTGTAAAATCTACAATTCATACTAGCTGTCCACTTCATGGTAGGACCTGAATTCAAACATCTCTGAGGCGGAAGTAAGAGCAGCACCAATCTGAAACTTAGCCAATACTCTCAATCAATACTCTCTCTCAGGCAGGATCTTTTGCTTCAGGGATCTTCTCTCTATTATCTAGCGTGATTACCTCTGTATGATTCTTCATTGAAAGCCCACATTTCACGAGTCATTTTGTGATGCTTTTGTGAACTGAGATCATGTTCATTGCTACCATCATTTCCAAGAAAGTTATTGCACCTATGTTGCTTCATTTCCAAACTAAATCCATTATTTCATGAATGATTCCTTGGTAAAAGGAGAAATATAGAAAAAGCAAGTATTTTGACATTATAAGCAACTTTGAGATAATCGGCAATATAAATTCGTGATTGAAAACTTCTTCAAAAATAACACTTTTCAAGTGATTCCTAAATTTAACATTGTTAACATCCACTAAATATTCAGACAAGTATACACGCATACAATATTAAACAGCTGTAACATATTGGGTCATCCCATAAATAATGCGGTATTTTGAATTTCATAATACGACATTATTTATGGGATTACCCAATATTGCTATTTCCCCTCTACTGGAAAATTCAAACTATCTTCACACAATAGACTTTCTCTTCACTGGTTACATCATCCCTCATGGCAGTCAAAAGCCAAGAAAAAATGAAAATAATCCACAGAGATAAAATATATGATCCACGGGGAAAACAATACGTAAGGGCATCCCCAAAGAAAACTCATGATAGTTCCTAATTCCATTCTTAAATACATTCGAAAGCATTTAAATCATGTAAGAAATTTCATTAAAACAACAAGAACTAACATAGCTCTGAACCCAAAGGGCCAATACATCACATACTTATGCACTTGCAAATCAACTTAACACAGGTTAAACATAACTACAGACCCAAGAATCCAAATCTAATTAACAATTTGAATCAAAGCATCACTGGGTGTAAATGAACATACAAATACCAAATACGTCGAACTAGCTTTGAGATGGCTCGATTACGAGCGATGTCTGTGCTTAGTTTCTGGCGACGAAAATTCATTTTAACAAAAATATTTACAATTATTTTTTACCGATACGTAAACATTTTTTAATAAATAATTACAAGATAAAAATAACTTTTTATATACGATGTTTTTAAATTTTCTGTTGAAACATATAAACTTGATAATTCTATGTATTAATAAATACTTTTTTTAAAATTTTTTGATGAATTATCCCTTCAACTGGAAGGAAAATGAAGTTAATTGAAAGTTAACTTGCGTTTAACGTTTCGTTCCCGTTCCGGCTGATAGATGGCTGCACCAGTCTACAAAACAAAATTAACTGAAAATATTAAAAACATTGTAAAAATCTGTTTAAAGATGTCTAAAAGTATTTAAAAATGCATTGTCATCGTGTTCTGAGCTATTCTAAAAGTTTCAAATGTCTAGTTAGTCGGGGAGTTAGTTAAAAATCGATTGCAAGATTTGTACTGGACAAATACACAAACGCACACAAACAAGAAAGCAAGTTAATAAAAACATGGAATAAGAAAGATTAAAGTCAACTGCAGAGAGTAAAATCATTCCCAACTTCAAAGATATTTATTTTCTATAACATTCAAATGTTATTGTAAATTCTGCTGTTCAACAATCCCTCTGGACACTCAGTAAAGCGAATCTTTCAGCGATCGCCGAAAACAAAAGAAAGTTCCCAAACTGTGCATGCAATAAAACCGATAAGAGTGCTGAACAATGAGGCGTAGCAAAGAATATGTATCTTAAAAATATGATATACAGTATCCTGCGTAATATTTTGAGGTAAAAAGAAATAACGTTTACAACTTGAATAGCTATTATCGTATGCATTTGAATGGTGTCATTTAAAGGATAAATAGACATTAGCAACGCCCGCTATAACCTTCGTGAATAACCACCCACTGTTTTACGACCGTTCAAAATTTTCCCTCCTGACAATCAATATGCGTTTAACCCCAGGAAAACTTGATCCAGAATTCTAAAGACAGAGCGTTATTTTGGTTATCTGGTGACAAATAGCGCTTGCATTTTGTGTGAAATCTAACAAGTATGTATTGGGAAAAAAAACTTTTCCCGTTATGTCTCAAACTCTTTTTGACAATGCATTTGGAATAAATATATGCAACAACGTTAAATAGAAGACTGAGGATTTTTTTTTTACAAGTGCAGAGAACTTTTCCAAAAGGCTTTTATTTTGGAGAACTGAAAAACGGAATTCTGGAGGTTACACTTATAAAATCAATAGCACTTGAATGTGTTCTTTTGGAAAATTTTAAGAGTTATTGATGAAGAGAGGGTGTTAGAAAATGTTTAAATAATATTAAATTTATGTAAAATATTCGTAAATTTAGTGACATTTTAAGATTAGGAAAAATTATTTTTCTTTGTTGGTGTTTTTTTTTTGGTATTTCAAAAGTCTTAATTCTTTTAAATATAAAAATCAGAATTCGGCAAAGCATCCCCATTATGCGGATCGAAATCAGCAAAAAGAGTTAAATGGTACTTGTTCGTAGAAAGTGGGTTGTGTAGAATGGACGACCCTTGAGTTTTTTACTTATTTATTCATTTATTTATCAATTCTATGGCCATTGTGCTCACATACAAAGTTTTTTGGACTGAAACTAGCCTCAACAATAGCTCGTACTTTCCTGAAGTCTTTCTATACATTACGTAAATAAAAGTGAAACTTTCTCGCACACAGCCTTTATTCACGCTGCCATCAGTTTAACTTGTGGGATAGTAGTGTAAGTCATCTTTATGGTCACTTACACTACGTAATCACACATTGCGATACTACTAGCTGAACAGTATCGGAATGTATGATAACCATTTTTGCATAGTGACCTTAAAGGTCACTTTCACTACTATCCTACAAGTGGTGTAGAGTGATGAGCAAAAATGGTTATCACACATTGCGATACTGTTCGGCTGTAACTGAACAAGCCACTGGACCTCACTAGCAAATGTCTTTGAAGAAAACTGACTCACGTAAAACTCAACAGGGATAGAACATTTACACCATATGGTACCTCTGGATAAACGAAAAAGACTTTTTTTTAAAATTTCATTAAGTTTTTAACCTACACTCAGCAATCGACTATAACTCCCTGAGAGTCATCTGCCCACAAAATAGTCTATCTTTGCTCAGCATCTCAACCTCTGTCTCCGGATAATTTTCAATGTGTTGAAATTCAGAACATTCTGCAATGTAATTTAATTGTAGTTTGTTCCATATCCAATTTCTAAAGATCCTGAATTTTACGTACCAAATCATTTGTCGTATTTTACATCGCATGGACCTGGTAGATATTAAATTGAGCGAGAAAATGTGAGGCAACAGCAACAGGCAGTCATTAATGTAGCAGTTAAACAAATAATAAACAGGTTACAAGGGTTATGATATCGTCGTGGACTGCATCAACAGAGAAAAAATGGACAAGGTAACACCAAATGTCCAAATTTTTAACTTCTTCGATGTTACCGTTTTGTGGTAGGCCCAAAATATGTTATGGAACTTCTATTGTTTTTCTTTAATTCGCTTAATAAAAATTTGTTCGAGTTGTCCTGGTGAAAAAGTACATCCAATGCTATAGCAGGTTATTTCCGAAAAGGGTTGTTTCCGGTCACAACTGAATTTTTACCTCCGGAAAGAAATTTACTTGTATTGACTAACGGCAGCCGAATTACGTAAGATTTCTTCCTGTAGTCTCAAGGGGATACTGTAAACTAGTTTGATTGAGGAAACTCCAATGCCCTCTTTGAAACATATATCCTCCTTTCAACAACGTCATATCTCAAAAAACAAGATTTTTCAGGAGAGTGATTTGAAAGTTGAAAAGTACATTGAAATGTATTGAAAATAAATATTAGCTCTACTCTCTAGCGGCTAAATATTGAGCGGTGAGATATAACGATCTTGCATGGATGTACTACTCTTCCAGGGCATTCTGAAAACAAACATAACTTAAAATCGCCGATTTTTGAGATATGACGTTGTTGAAAGGAGTGAGCGATATCAGAAAATGTACTATTGGAACGATTCCAAAGCGGCTTGATATGCTTCCGATTTGCTTCTCAACTCGATGAGGACATCATACTTCAAAAATTATTATTAAATATGCACTGACTTTTGTTTCTAATTACAGAATACTTGTAAGGCATGCAATTAACTGAGAAAATATAAAAATGTTTTATAAATCTCAGAGATATGTCATTAAACGTCGGGATCTGAGGAAATAATGAGAAAATTACTTATACGTAAAAAAATGGCTGCAACTCAATTACTTATTCATATATTTAAAATCTTCTAGACCAATAGGATCATAAAACTATAAAAAAAAACATGAGAATAATATGTAAAATTCTACCGATAAGATATTCAGTCATTATGTTTGCAATAAGTCTCTTGTGAAAAATTTATAGCTTTCCAGAAAATGCATTAAAAGTTTTATTATCCTGTTCCTACATAAAGTATTTCTCTCATCTTCTTAAGCTTCCCCCCATTTGTAAGTTACACCATCTTTCTTTCATTTACATCATCTGATTTCTTTCGAATAACCCGTAATTTTTTCTTGTCACTTTGACAAAGGTTTGGAATGCCGATGATGAGACAACTTATGATTCACTCTTTGTTCAGCTTGCCAAATCCTTCTTCAACATAATTTCCGTAGTCATCACATGTCCAGTGAAAGTTGGTGAAGTCAAATAAAATCGTTATCATTAAATAAAACAGAACTGACATGCAGTATGTGGATATTCCCGAAAGGATCTGTTCGAAAAATTAGCTGCTGCACGCCATTAAAATTTTCATTTGATAATAGCCTGAGTGTGATTGTAAGGGAGAATTCGGAGGGTGCCATTTATGTGAGGGTGAGTTTAGATGGTATATATCTGTACAAATGAATTCAGTTCTGTATCCTATGCTGTAAGTGAAGAGAGTTCGGAAGGTGTAGGAATCGCCGGTGAAAACTGTCCGCATATTCTACAACGCAGAATGTCACTACTGGAAATCGATAATTCTGCAGTATCACAAAAATGCCCGAATGTCAACCCTGTAATGTCTGTAATAATATCCACTTTTTCAAATCTGGACAGAGCGGTGAAGGAAGTAAGGTTGCCATGCACGGAAAACCGCCAAGCGCGGAAGAGGGCCGCCGAAAATTATGTGCCAACAACCTTGCGAGCGCAATAGAAAACGGCGAAGAACGTGCCAAGCTAAATACTTAAGTTTCGCCAAGAATTCGTATTGGTCTAGGCATACAGTACGTCAGCAGACCATGTTTTTCGAAGAAAAACGACAACCTGGACCCCGATGCGAGGCTAATACGACCCATGCCTGGACCCCAAAGCGAGGCTCGCAATTGAAATCAAACCAGCTGACCGTACAGATGTTAAGAATAATAGGACAGGTCCGAACTATTCTATTGAACATGTTAACACTGTATACAAATGCGATTGACACGTAAACGTCCTGCTGTCAAGCCTACACCGGCTGACGTGAAAAAAATGATACCTTAAACTGAGTCCAGCTACGAATTCTTCGAAATAAAATTATCTTTCAGAAAAACCCCTTACTGGACCAGAACACACACGAAGCGTGGGAATTCCAGGAGCGACCACTAGGAATGGTCAAAATAGGGACCATAGATTAATTGAAAAAAGTAAACTAAATTATAAACTTTGTATTAGGATCACTAAAAGTTAATAAAAAGAGGTTAGATTTAATTAATAAATCTGTAACGAAAAATCGTCGTTACAGTGATAATTGGAAATAATATCAAAAGCTTGTAACAAGACATCTGAATAATAGTCCAACATCAAAATTAGTTCAGGAAAAGTTTAGAAGTACAGAAATCCTTATAAATAGCCACTTCCGGTTAAAAACTTAATCACTTCCGATTTATTAAAGTTTTCAAATATTCTTATAACTCCGATTGGAATAAACATATCAACAACACGAAAGCGGATTTAAACAGCTAAATTTTTAGTATTTAAAATAAAGCAATAAACGATTCTGAAATTTCTACCGAAAACCGCCTCTTAAAAGAAGTCGTATACCTTTAAGCATTACAGCAGAGATACTTCCTTTTCATAAACGAAGGGTTGGTTCGTCTTCTGAAATTCATCGGCAACATACGCTAAGCCGTCGAAAGAATCACTACGAACTGATAGGATTTGTTATACTGATATAGAAAATTAACTTAGAACATCGCCTCTTACTTTCTTTACAACTTTATTTACGCATCTCGAGTAATAATTGAAAGCGCTGAATAATTGAAACCTGAAGCAAAATCCTGCAATAAAAGTTTCAACTGAGAACTTTCGGATACAGCATATTGTGCGGGGATTTTAAAACATTGTAAAGAATGTTTATACAGATGGCACCGAGTTACCTAAAAGATATTAAACAAATCTTCCACCGGTGTAAAATATTTTGAAGCTGAACTAAAAAGTTTGATAGGTCTACAATATCTCCTTGTTTTGATTCAAAGGTTCGTCTGCTAGTATGTTTTTAGTTTGTGTGTGTTCGTGTGTGCGAAAAATATTTGTGCCAATTTTCTTATTTTAAACTTTATTTCCAATATTCGAAAATCGATGTACATATTTCTCTTTATCTTTGGAATAATCTTTAACGGGCGGGGGTTACGAATTAAGTCCACGACACGTGATAGAATTTTTGAGTCTAATAACGCTATGACAAAGTTGAATTTATTTTCCTCTGATGCTTTTTCAGAGGTCTTGTAGAGACCTCCTACTCCATTCTGCTAAATCAGAGATAAAGAGAATCTTCAAACATCTCATTGTGTTTCGGATTCACCCCGTGCAGCTGCTGTGCAAGTGACCGAGTTTAGACATTTGACTGGACACGATTGTCTTAGTTCCCATCTGTTTCGTTTTAATTTGACTAATTCACCTGATCGTGTCTTGTATGACTCTGGTCAAGACATGATTCCTGCTCACCTGGACGAGTGTTCTACACTAAATGATTTGGACTGTACTGTTAAAAAATATTGGAGAGCTCGTTGCCTGATGTCCTGATGGTCAGTGGCCTGGCATTTGTTTAATAATAATAATAATAAAAAATTTTCCTCTGATGCTGTGCCACAAAATAAAAACTGGGATTATAACTGTCCAAACCAAAATTCAGGTTAAGATTGGCAAAATGGTGGTAGGTAGAAATTCACACTGCACTTCTGGCTTCGTGTCTTTAATAAGTTTGTAGAAATTCAGCAGTAATTTTTATTTTTTTAAATGACTGGTGCCATTAAAAAAATCTTACAGGCGGAGCTGCGATGTAAAAAACAAAACTCGACACTCACACTTGAAATACATGACACTCACGCACAGTTCACCACTAACACATAGGTTAGCTGTATCTCTAGAGCAGTGATTCTCAACCCTGTTCCTGCGAAGGTGTTGGAATGAGGCCGACTTTATTTTGAAATTTCTTATGTCCGATGCCTCATTTCTTTGTCTGACTCGTCTGATGAGAAATTTCGGAATATCGTTGACCGTAAAAAAATCCTTAAACTTAAAAATACTTCCTATAAAATACAATCTTACTTTGGTTCCACATATCTGTACGAAATCTTATTTATATCAATGAATATTATAAAATCAAAACGCAGATCTCAACTTACTGATGAACATCTAGACGATTACTTATGAAAGGGAATATCATTTTATATTCCCTATTACGACAAATTAGCTAATTCAGTTCAGATTCAAAATTCTCATTAAATTTTAAATAAAGTATTTATAAGTAATAAACTAATTTATAGTATTTATTTTTCTTATTTCCATGTACCTACTTATAAAATAAAATAATCAAAATTTATTTATGCTTCTTCTTTTGTTATTATTATTTTCCAAAATATAATCATTGTAATAATATTAGAAGTTTGGTAACGTACTGTTGAATAAAAATATTTCTATTATGTAAATAATGATCATCGGTGATACGAAAAACATTGACTGTTCCCGCCGTGCTCCCTGAAAACTTTGGTGTGCTCAAGACCACGGGAGGGTTGAAAACCACTTCTCTAGAGTGTAGAAAATATTGTACTCTCACTTTCAATAAATACATTTAATTGCATCTGATTTTTAATATGAAGCAGCTAACATATCCACAAAACGTTGTAGGCTGAATATCCACGTCTAACTCTTTAAAAATATGCAGTACTTCTTTAAAGGAATGCCTTCAGCCAGAGATGGGCGAATATTGCTTCATTGATTCGAGTGATTCTCTCCGCCCAAGCTCCATCGACAAAAGGCAGTAAATGCCTCTAGGAATATTTGGAATAGTATCACCATGTACTGAATAACAGGGTATTTTAAAATACAAATAAAACATCAAATATATGTATATGTAAACCCCATTGTGTTATCAGATAGCTTAGTAAATCCTTCCTCTATAATTGT
Organism: Dolomedes plantarius; assembly: GCA_907164885.2. NCBI lineage: Eukaryota > Metazoa > Arthropoda > Arachnida > Araneae > Dolomedidae > Dolomedes > Dolomedes plantarius. The sequence continues at coordinate 178,767,563 of OU015492.1, read as the reverse complement.
TTGAACATTAAAAATTTTTTATTCAGATCATGTTTGATTTTTATTAAATATATCTATGCAACAGGTGGATATTTTTTAAAATTTTATTCATCGTCAGAGTAAAGAAGGCTTCAGAAAAGATCAAAAGAAAATTCAAAATATAGAAGTTTACTTTTCAATGTTTAAAAAATAATAAAAACGTTTGTTGAACTCTATATAAAGATTGTATTTGGAAGCAATTTATTTATTTCGTATGAATAAATTTTTCTAAAAGTATATCTTTCATTATTTGAGAAAAATAAACGTTCCATCATTTCCTCTCATAATGAAAACATATCTTTGAACAGATATTCAAAAAGGATGTCCCTGAAGATATGTTAAAATAATATACGTATGTGAAAGATATCTGTGAAGGGATATGTAAAAGATATATCTTATATGAAGTGTTTAAACCCTGATACATTAGAGAGATATTGAAATGATACGTATGAAATGTTCAAATAGTATCTCTGAAAAAGATGGCTAGGATGGGGAATTTAAAAAACAATTTCAAATATAGGCGGTTAATAAATCGCATATATATATATATATATATATATATATATATATATATATATATATATATATATATATATATATATATATATATATATATATATATATATATATATATATATATACACTAATTCTCAGTTTTATCATGCTCTTAAATTTTATTTTAAATTACTTAAGATAAATTCAAGCATATATACTTTAAAAGCATATATACTGTAAAATTAAGCGATAATTGAAATTTTACTCAAAGGATATGTAAATTATGTCTGTAAGCTAGAATTTTTCAGTCACTTGTTTCTCATTCTTTGTGATCAAGTCATACATTTCATTTTTTGTAAAAGTAAATCATACACCACTAAAGCATCCTCCAGACGTACATTCGACACCATTTTAAGGAAATTAAAATGATGTCGGATAAATACTAATATTTTTAATGCACAGCATTAAAACAAAATTAATTTAAGTTTGTCTTCTCTGGGTGAAAGCTGAACATCGTAATTATATATACATATTATAATGGATTGATTGGGGTTAGAGAAAGGAGAAGTAACTGGTCATGAGACCAAAATAGCATAGGATTTGGTGTTATTAATTATGATACCCGATGATATGATTGACATATGTAGAATTAAGTACTGCGTTGTGTTTTTTTACAAATCATTGCAGACCATCTGATTGATATAATAATGGATGCATTTATTAATTGGAATCATGTAACGCATGTTTATACATTATGTTATTACAAATAATCACTTCATTAATAGTTTCATTCAATATCATTATAACCCTTTTCATACAATTATCACTCTAGTTATTTCTCATCAATTATTAAACCTTTACTGCAATTTTTTCTCATTTAATGGATTTTATAACCCGTTCATCAACTCATAATAAATCATATATTAACACTTATTCGTTTAAATACCATTGACCTTCATTAATCAGTTTGAAATCATAATTCAACATTATATCAATTTCTAACAAAAAGATCTATCGTATATAGATTCGGAATATATGGTGTATGAATGAGAAATCACGATGTCACACGTTTAAAACAAGTGATCAATACGGAGCACAAATGAAACATACCTCCATTGACGAACTCTCACGAAGTCAATTTAATGCGCTGGCACTGTCTGGAAATTAGTCTTTCAACCCGCTCTTATTTGATGAACTCGTTGTGAAGTACATCAGATGCGCTCGCGTCATCTTGGAATCCTCCTTTCAAACCCGTTCTATGGTTGAGGCACGCTTCCAGGGTCCGTAAATTCAGCTTGTAGCATACAGTATGTCATACTGCTCAGGCGATTCGATTCTTGGGATGGGGCACTTCGCTTCCACGCCGTCGGCCGGCTATATTCATTTATAATACGCTGGCTCTGAGTTTCATCTCGAGCTTACTCGTTCTAAGTTAACTCGTCGGCCCATGCCATTAACTACGGGCTAGGTGTTCGTCCTTGATGCTCCTCGGTCGTAATAACATTTTAGGATCTCCGCATCATCTGATCTGCTCTCTTTTTTTCTATTTCCTTCATTAATATCTCTTACTTCCCCTCGTTATTCCTTCTTCGCTTTGATACGCCTTTCCTCACCATTGGCTCTCAAAATCCTTCTCCTTCTTTCATTGGTTTAATTATGTTTTTGGGGGACTTTTCTTTCTCCGCCCATTCGTACATCTTCCTCCGTTCCCACGGCTCTGTCCCCGTGTTCCAGGAACTACATCTGTTTTCGTTCACCTTGTTTTTTGGCTAAGTCATATATTCTCCCCATCTGCAATCTCTTTTCTGTGCTGTACCTTTTCTACCATTAATTGTTTCTCCACCTAGACTTCACACCTTGCGGCGTCTCTTTTCATCCCATAATTGCCTTTTCATGTCTTACTTCTTTAGAATCTAGCTAAGTCCATGCTAAGTCGAAAGCTAGTTTGCGCAGCGAATGCCATGTGTACATCAAATGAGAACACGAGAAGCATATAATATTTACAACCTTTATGTACAATTATTATACAATTGTATACATATTATTCTAAGACTACTATCCAGTCTTAAACCGAGAGATTAACACTCAACAATTATCACTCTAGGCAGCTTGCTATGCCCACACTTGAGTCGCCCTCCGAAACCGTACGTATACAGAGAAATAGTTTCAATTCCTTCCCCCACACTGGTACTCGACGTCTGTGAAGTTGGTCCCCCGACATTGAGATATCCAAATTTTGAAAACGGCATTCGTTTGAGCGTCGTTTGAGCGTGTTTGAGAGTCAAAAATTTTCGTTTGAGTGCCATTTTAAAAGAATTATTCAGCATTTCATTTTTTGGCGGGAAAAACACTTAGCCCCCCCCGACATTGAGATATTCAAATTTTGTAAACGGCATTCGTTTGAGCGTCGTTTGAGCGTGTTTGAGTGCCAAAAATCTTTGTTTGAGCACCATTTTTAAAAGAGTTATGAGCATTTCATTTTTTGGCGGGAAAACACCTAGCCCCCCCCCCCCCCGACATTGAGGTATTTAAAATTTGAAAACGGCATTCGTTTGAGCGTCGTTTGAGAGTGTTTGAGCGCCAAAAATTTTCGTTTGAGCGCCATTTTTAAAAGAGTTATGAGCATTTCATTTTTTAGCGGGAAAAACACCTAGCCCCCCCCCCCCCCGACATTGAGGTATTTAAAATTTGAAAACGGCATTCGTTTGAGCGTCGTTTGAGAGTGTTTGAGCGCCAAAAATTTTCGTTTGAGCGCCAATTTTAAAAGAGTTATGAGCATTTCATTTTTTAGCGGAAAAACAGCGCGGCAGGAAATTTCGTGTTGGCGAAATGGCGAAAAAAAAGGGGGGGGGGGGGGAATTTGGTTCGAAACGGAAGGGACACCTCCAAATATGGCGGGTCCCATGGATAAGACATTGAAAGAGGCGCCAAAATGAGGCAGGGTAAAAATACGAAATTATCAACAAATAACGATAAAATATAATAGTAACTAATAATAGCAAATAGTTACAAACTAGTTGATATAGTTTAGGCCTCAGACAACAGTGTTTAATGCATTTATGAAATTTTTCAAAAGATTCAAAAATCCATTGATTCGTTCTTAATATTTCTTATACTTTAAAAAAGATGAACTTGAAAGAAAGTTTTCGTATCTCTGTCCTGTATATATTTACTTACCTTTTTATTTTTTCCTATATATACCTAAAACTAAATACCCGTGCTTCACAACGGAATACATTACTACCACCAATCATGTAATCGGGTTCCATTAATTTAAATTAACTTCAGTAGTAAAGTGTTGTCATTTTTTTTGAGGAGTTAACTCTATAATTTAATGACGATCCAACATTAAATAAGGGTTTTTAGATTCCGTGTCTCACTTTAAGATGGTAGCTCGTAATAAAAGCGAAAGCTAAGAAAATGTGACGAAATGATCAATTATCAACGAATAAGATTTAATTTTTCAGTTCAGCTTTTCCCCTCCTCCTTCATCAGCATCTTCAAGTCTGATTTCCAAAGTAAATGTTGTACGTTATACTTAATAAAACAAGTTTATGGCAGTAAATTCTATTGTATTGCGTTTTTATACAACCTTCGCCATTTATAAGGACATTTTTCTAATTTAAAAACATGTATCCAAAAATTGCTGTGTTTGGGGGGAGCCCGGAACGAAATAATGGCATTTCCATTAATTTCAATGGGGAAAATTGATTCGAGATACGAGTATTTCGAGTTACGAACTCCGTCATGGAACGAATTAAACTCGTAAGTCGAGGTACCACTGTATATACTAGCTGAATACCCGTTCTTCGCTACGGAGTACTTAGTCCTCAGAATTCAGCTAGATTTAGCCACTCATCATTGGACCAAAAAGAGCTGAAAAGTGAAACGCACGCACGCGCATGCATACGTGCTTCGCTACGGAGTACTTAGCCCTCAGAATTCAGCTAGATTTAGCCTTTCATCATTGGACCAAAAAAAGCTGAAATTGGAACGTACGCACACACGCACCCACGCGCATGCGTGCGTGCGTTAGTTTGTCAGTTAGCATGCGTCAGTTAGCTGCTGGTTAAATTAAATTTGAATAAAATTTTTATTGAAAAGTTAGTAACATGCAGCATGCATTCACGCATTAGTTATTAGTAACATGCATTCATACATTAGTTAACATGCATGCATGCATTAGTTAGTAACATGCATTCGTGCATTCATGCATTAGTTAGTAACATGCATGCATGCATTAGTTAGTAACATGCATTCGTGCATTCATGCATTAGTTAGTAACATGCATTCGTGCATTCATGCATTAGTTAGTAACATGCATTCGTGCATTCATGCATTAGTTAGTTAGTAACGTGCATGCATACATTCATGCATTAGTTAGTAACATGCATGCATGCATGCATTAGTGAGTTAGTCAGTCAGTCAGTTACTGAAGAAAATGACTGGTGTCCATATGAACCAGAGCCAAATTCCTTTAAAATGGATCAAAATGGGTAACTCCAGTTAACCATGTAATCTACTACTGCTACAGGGGCATCAAAATTGAATTCAGTTACGGCCCCCCTCAGCGCATTGACTGCCGGACGGTCCTTAAAATATGAAATATTATTATTTTGTTTAATTGAATAACAGTAGAATTGATATTTCAGTAGTATTCAAAAGTTATACAATGAGAAAAATAAATATAATATAAATAAAATGAGAAAAAAAAATTAATAGCATCGACTTTTTGTTATGGATCATATTATTGTTAAAAACTATGTGAAGATTAAAGACATAATCGGAATCTTCAAATTCACAGTTTGAAAAAGCGTAAAAACCCAACTTTCTTAAAAGTTGTCTACAATTTTCCGATTTTAACTGAACTTCTATTAACGTAAGGAAAAATAGTTATGTGAAACGATACGAAAATATATATTACTGTAAACATAAGAAATTAATTAACGTCATTTAAAACTGTAGAAATGAAACAAATAATATAAATACCACATTCAAACTCTAAATTTCTTTCATTTCTCAAGCAATATAATAATAACATTTTGTTTAAAAAAATATAACACGTATTCTACAGAGAAAACTACATAGATTTTTTAATGAAAAAAACATTTCTACATACAGAGAGGGATGTAATTTTTAAAATCATTGGTGTTGGGTTTCTCAGTCTTATCTTTAACTCTGTTCTGAAGTAATGGAAATTCACATTTTTTAATCAAGGTGTTCGGGAATCAGCCTTATAGTGAATTTAGTAATGATTATAACACGTAATTAAACACGCACACAAACAAACACTTGAAAACAATTATATTAAAAAATGAAAACAATTATATTAAAAAATAATAGTTTATAAAAATTTCAACTTACGCTTCAACATCAAGCAGCAAGCTTTTTGCAATTTTTGAAAATGGTACGCAGTCAACCCAAATCGAATCGATTGTCATTCGAATTTTCACTTTTAACTGGCAAAATATCCAAAAAATCAGTACATCTTGAAATGATTTAATTATGATTAAAAATTTTGAATTAAAATTTTTTAAAGCTCTTTCCAAATATGTAACATTTAATGGAAAAAAAATACATCGTAAAAAAACTTGGTCAAAATGTCTGTTTGTTTACGTTTTTAACGTAAACAAACGAAATTATAAAAATAATATAATGAAAAACTGTTTTACTGTGAAGTAGATTTAATCAATTCAAAATCTCTAATTAAATTTTTCTTACATTAAGGGTGATGAATGAATCAAGTGGATGAATGACTCAATCGTTGTTTACAACCCAAGGGGAGAATTTCCCGTTCTTCCTACCGCGTTTGAAGAATCGCATAGAAAATTTGCGTTGAAGTATCGTTCTTTAAAATTCAATTAAAAATCGAAATTTTAAGTTAGAGACTTGAAATGAGGTGTATATGAATGAGAAAGCTTTCATCTTCCAGATTATGTAAATATTTTCTTTGTAAGATAAAAACTCGAAGAGCATCGACCGTAGATCCTCAAAAGCTCATAAATTTCTCGAAAAAGTGGGTTTAATATTTTGATCAAAATATTAGTCTGTTTTAAATTATTTTTAAACAAATGAGGTCTTGTTTGAAGGAGAAATGTCTGTAGTCTTAGACTGTAAAAAGATACCGTAAAAAGATATCGTAATCTGTAAAAAGATATTGTAATCTGAAGTTAAAAAAACATAAAATATCCCACAAAACATAAAATAAAAAAATTTCTAGAATAAAATTTAAAATTCGGGCTTCGAGGTGCACTTTCCCATAATCTGCACTACCCGTGTGCCAAATTTCATTGGTGTAAGTTTCATAGATTCGTCTGGAGTCCGCACACACGCACACACACACACACACACACACACACGCAAACATTCGCTTTTATTAATATATATATATATATATATATATATGTGTGTGTGTGTGTGTGTGTGTGTGTGTTTGTTTGTTTAAGAATCAGATCTAGTAATTATTATTTTTAATGACTCGTCCCTCACTTTGAGTACAACCCTCGACGAATCAAAGTCAGGAGTTGTAGGGAAACCGGTTTCTCGCCGAATGACCTGGACACGTTTTTGCTGTCCCGGGTCGGCAACAATACTAGGGAGATGAGCGTTTATCAGACTTTGTTCTGTACTACTTGGTGTGTGGTCGTGACACGTGCTATTCGCTAAGCTAAAATGTTTCTCTTCTCGCTAATAAACTTATTAAATTAAAAACGAGCTGATTTCTGTCTTGGACCCAAATCACGACATTTCGGCTAAACGACAATTCGGGTTGATAGTCGGGCCTTGTGTAACATCAACTCCAAATTAAATACTTAGTTAAGCAGAATAATACTTATATTATCTAAACACGTTATGGCTATCTAACAGTTCGACATATTGCACCGAAATATACATGCGAACAAGGTATTTGCAAAATAAGTTACGTACAAAATGAGAGAATGGATTATTACTAGTGTTCCCTCCATGGAGCAATATCGATGTCCGTCGTCCCGACGCTCACACCAGCCTATCCTTCGTGTTCTGTAAAAAGGGCAAATATGTATGTAAATCTCTATGGGTATTTGCCCTTTTTACAGGACACCGACGATATTTGTAATTTTGCTTCGAATTCCCACGTGACCCCATGTTGTGCCATATGCCCAGGCGGTATATAGAAGGAACGAGGAAGTTTATTAAATAACGCGAAAGATCAAAGGCTGCGAATAAATGGATTATATTTAACTGGTATGGCGTTAATATTAAAATTAATAATGGTGGGGTGTTATTATTACACACACATACAAATAAATAAATAAGAATATATATATATATATATATATATATATGTATATAGGGTAACTCTAGGAGAGATGGCCTGTCTAAATATTTCTAAAACTTGATCATAAATGGCAGTTTAAACTTTTTTCGTGGGAAGTGTTCAACGAGTTCATTCATTGCGAGGTACATCAGTGTTTTTCTTTTATAAAAAGTAAGTGAAAATTTAATGTTTATTTTAAATTTAGTGGTTGAATATTTTTGTTGTGTTACGTATCTGAATGTTTTGCAATACGTACGTTACATTTTTTATTTAGAGGAGAAGGGATTATGGACCCCCTTAATATCTGCCCTATGCGCAGGTGCAGCAACTATTTATAGCTGTGATCTAGAGCCCCTAGGTGGCTGCAATGGAGAGTCAAGGTCATGGACTCCAGTTCACTCGCGAATGATGTCCTGTGGCCAATTGTTTGTTTTTCGAGTTTTCAAACTTTTTCTGAGGAAAGTAAAAGTGAATATTTTACAATCCTACTACTATGTTTTGTGAAAACCTATTCCCGTTCCTTATTCTACACGACATGAAGTTCCTTTTAAGCTAGTTCGAAACTAAATTCGATGTAACTCATAATATGAAAAACGAGTTTGTTTCCAAGATGGAGTTGTTTGAAATATGGACCCCATGGGTGCAGGTTTTTTGGACCCGTGTCCATATTACCGACAACCGGTTTCGATAATGTAATAATAATGTTTCCGTGCGAAAATGCGATTCCACAGATGGTTTCATTGTGCTACATTTTATTTTCATGTTTTGTAATCCTTTTCGGTTATTCTGGAAGCCAAGAATGCACGTTGAGAAGAAATCTCCCGCTAGCAAGGACGCTGTAGTGCGCAGAAAAAGTTGGGTTAGGGTGAAGATGGTTGAGGTTATCCAGAAGCGAAGATGAGGAGAAATGGGACTAAAGGAGGCTGCCAGAGTGTTTGATGTATCAAGAATAACTTTGAGGTTATTGGATTCACAAGTGGATAAGCCAGCAGCAGATTTGGTTATACAAAAACTAGGGTTTGGTTTTGGTTTGGAGCGCTACGGTCAAATTTTGTTATACAAGGGCTAATTAGATCGGCAATTTAGGACCTGCAGTTTAAAGCCGATGCCGAACGGCTAAGGCTACGTAGCCGTAGGACGTGGATTAAACCAACATGGATTAAACCAACATGATGCAGACACGCTTACCGAAGAGATTTCCGTTTCTGATACTTGTTGTGTGTGTTTAAAAGAAACGAGTGATGCACTTGGCTGCAAAAAGTGTCGTTAAAAAATCCATACCTTCTGTGGCCATGCTAGTAAATAGGTAGGAAATGGATATTTTGTGCACCCCTTGTTTCAAAACTGATAATGCTATTGAAGGTAAAATAAATTCTAAGATCAATCTGGAAATACAAGCCAAAAAAAAATGAAAATGAAGTCGGAAACGAAATTTCTCAGTGCTTCTTTGGGAACTACTGTGCGAGTTCATATTCTTGACGTCGACAAGAGGCGAGGTGATTCGCGCAATATATTGGCAGTTGTAATGACAGAGGATGGTTTCTGCCGACTTGGAACTTCTGAAGGAATTTTAAAACAAGTACTATATGCGAGATCACAATTCCCTTTATGCCCTGAGAACTTGCTTAGATTTGAAGATATTCCTGAGCACGAAATTCCTCTTCCGGTCAGTCCAGTGGAAGCGGCCAAGGATTCGTCAAATGTATGTGTAAAACAAAGTGCCAAAATATGAAATGTCTTTGCGTGAAAAATGTAATAAAGTGTAAGTCAAAATTTCATTCAAGCCTACCATGTTGCATCAAGTAGGTTAATTTTAGATTCTTATCTTTTATGTGAAAATTTCTTTTCTCTTAATAAGAAAGGCATAAATTTTGTTTTGTATACATTTCATTATTCTTTACGTATTTTGAATAATTTTTTTAAATGGCTCTCGTATCATGTTTTTAGAATAACATTTGTATTTTTGAAGGAATGCACGTAATTTATATAATAGCCTTATCAGAACTTTTTTTCATACTTTGCTTAAATAGCATTTTTTATTCTATAGAATGCCTAGATATTATATACAATGCCAAGGGAATGGCATATAATACCTAGGGAAAGTATGTAATAATTCTCACATTTCATACTTTGCCTAAAAACGTCCGGCATTATATACAAAGCCTAGGCATTCTATACAAAGCCTAGGCATTCTATACAATGCCGGCGTTTCATACTTTGCCGGTAACATACGTATACACACACACACACACACACACATATATATATATATATATATATATATATATATATATATATATATATATATATATATATCGAAAGTTTTTAAATAAATGATAATATAAATTTACTTAGGAAACTATCCTCGGATAGTAGCTATTATTCTTTCGAACGACAGAAGGAAACGCCCAAACCATTTACCGCTTCATTGATTCAATAGCGGGAATGGACTGACGATTAGCGAAAGTAAGTATAATAAATTGCATCCGCTAAGTCTCCTAGCGTTTTACTGACAATAGACTATTTATATAACTGCGTGTTCGGTAAAACTGCTGTGTATACGACAACACTCTCTCTTTAGTAAACGATATTTTGAAAACATGCACTGGGTATACTGATTAGAAGGGGGGAAAGTTGGTTATGCTACCAATAAAATATTTTTATTATATACTGAATAATGTATTTATACGGTAAATAAAATTATTAATAAGTAAAATTCCTGCCCTTTAACAATGGTAAATCATATATTGTTGTTACTTTGGATGGAGAAAAAACAACTGTTTTCTCGGAAGTGAAAGAAATTTAATAATTTACCTAAGAAACATTTTTATTTAATTATCGTAACTATATCATAGATTTGGATAATTTAGATATAAGGTAATGTCCTGATGCAATATATATTCTAGATATCAATTTGAATATATATTCAACAATATAAATATTCTATATATGAATTTGAATAAAAAAAGCCAGCCATAAAATATTTATAAAATTTAAGTTGAAATAAAATTTTAAATGAAGGGTAAAATCTTTAAAACGAACATGTAGATCATTAGTTAGTAAAATTTATCTTCAAGTCCTAGCATAAAATTTAATTTAACGGTTAAGCGCTCTGATGAAGATACATGCAGAAATTAAAATTACCATCTTTGAGAAATATCTTTATGAAAAGAACTGAAGTAATAAATTCTTCAAGAAAAAAAGAAATATTATTTAATTTCGAGCTTAAGGGTAATAATTTGGCTCGCGCACAAAGAAATTGTTAAAATATCTGTTAATAACTGAAAGCTTACCAGACGTCTCGTCATGAAATTATTAGTTTTAGAGCAACGCCATGGTGTGTTAGAAATAAGAAGTTATGGTACACCTTTGCTCATACACCTTTAGGCTAGTTAGAAAATAGACAGTGTGCTCAAGCCTGTTTCACCCAGGCTCATTGCAATAAGCCTTAAGTTGTAAAAGATTATTAAAAATGAAAAATAAAGAGATTGTTACTTAAGAACTTTAGTGAACAAATGAATTAGTTAAGAGTTACCTTCTTCTGTTAAAAAGAGGTCATTTAAATTCTGCACAACAATCATCATTGTTTGAAAATTTGGAACAGCTTTGTCAGACGCACCGCTGTTGGTGAAAAGTTTGCGCCAAAATGTTTTTGCGCCTACGCACCTCCGTTGGCGAAACGTTATATGCAAATGCATAATGTTTATACGCAAACAAGAAAATAAATATGCAAAATAAATATTCAATTTCTATTTAATAGGCAAACTGCTCATGCAATTTATATGCGATCAAGAAAATAAAATTCTCAACTCTGCGCTAATATCAAAAGTTAAGAAAACAATCAAAATTATAAATCTCATTATTTATTATTATTATTAAATTTAAACTCTAAATATAATTACTGCCACAACCGCACATGACTAAATCCGCAAAAAAAAAAAAAAATCTCGCCATGAACACCACGCCATACACAAAATCGCCAAACTTGGCAGGGAGGTGCGTCTAACAAAGCTGTACCGAAAAGGTTTAATTATTTATATTAAAAAATTGTATAATTATTGTTATTAAATAATTGTAATAACCAAATTATTAAAAAGACAATCTTTTAGGCTTGACTTTGAAGCGGACTTTTCCCCACATCCTACTAGCCTAGCGTTCTAACTTCCCTAAAAGTGTATGAGATCATTACAATAGGCCTAAAAAATATCAGGCTCATTTGAAAGTTTCTGATCATTTTCCATTTAGTCTGGCGCATTGCAAAATGACGGCCCTCGTTGCAATAAGCCGGATTTGCCAATTCGCCTACGACATATACATGAAAATGATACATAAACATTTTCTATATCTTTTGAACTTCTAAAGAAACAGATGAAGCACTTTTAACAAAAAAAGAGAATTAAAATTGGATTTTAATGCACATTCTTAACTTAGTCCTTCTCTTCCTTTTCAAATATTATCTTCCATTAAACACACTATTCTACAATTTTGTTCTTCTTATAAAAATACTAAACTTTATACTTAGAAGAAAATAATTTTTAATAAACTTTATTAGATTTACTCAAAAATTTATCAACTAATTCAAATTTTTTTACGAAATTAATCATCGATTATTATAATTCATTTTCTCAACTAATCTGAATTTTTACGAAACTAATTTGCAATTAAAGAATGTTTTTATGTCTGGTTTAAAAATTTCAACTTTCTTTTAAAATCTAATAACAAATGCTCATTTGCACTTAAAAGCCAGTGAAATCACAAGCTTTTTACAAAAGTGCCCTCGATATAAGCTTGACTAAATATGCTTGACTTCCCCAACTCCATAATCAGAAGTTGATAAAATATTTCTAAATTTATTTTGAGTTATTATTAAAGTACTGATTGAATGAATTTTAAAAAGGCTTCGTCTTTAAATTCCCTTTCACTCTCAAAAAGATATCGATTTTTTAAAAACTATTTCACAACACTACATGATTGAATTTTGCAATGAGGCATTATTTCGGACTCTCTTGATATTTAGAAAACATCAAATTTGCTTATCATAAGAATTTCCCTGAAAAACCTTTCAGACGCAGTTCGTGGAGTTACGACTGGGAAATCTTTAGATCTAGCTTTCGCACAATTTCTTATTGTTTGTGGGTATTGAATTCGGCTTCTATTAATAACTGGGTGGTGGGGAAATAGAAGTTTCCGATCTATTTTTATTCTTATTATTTTAATAATTGCATGTTTCGTTGAGAGAGCAAAGGACCCTTTTTCTGCACGAGGGCTACTTAGACCGGGACCTACCGCTTAAATCCAATTCCGAACGGCTACAAGCATCCATGCCAATTGTGGGACTCGAACCCCATCGTCCGGCTTTAACGATTGCAGAAAGCGTATTTGCTATTAGAAGTGGTTTCACCCCGTGGGTAGTGGGCATTCGCGCTTGTAACATTATACAGAATAAGCAATTCTACCCTACCTTTGGGTATGTATATCTTGAAGTGGCACTCTAAATAATTTCATTCAAACACAGTTCTTGCATAACAACAATGTCTATTTAAATACTTACATATGTCAATTTGCTTTTCAACATAAAGCATACATACTAGTAGTACGAGATATATATAGCGTTCATGCAAGGGAAATACAATTCAATATATTCACTTGTATAACTACTCATTCCAGAAAAATTCACTTTGCAATACTCACAGATACTTTGAAAGTCAACCAACAGTGCTGCCACGTAAACTTTGGGTCTAACAAGAACTCGCGTACGTTTGAAGCATCCTAGCCATGCCTCCAGCGGCTGCTCGCAGAACTCCACTATTATTAATCCAGACTCTAAGCCTAGCTCCAGCTCGATACTTCGTTTCGCCAGCACTACTCCTCCTTTCACTTCACTAACTCCGTCTCTTTAATCTAGCTGCTTGGTATTTATACTAATTGTCTGTGAGGTTACCGTAAAATCTAGACTATAATGCGCACCCGAGTATAATGCGCATGCTTGATTTTACGCGAAATTTTCAGAAAAAAAAATTAAAATTCGACTATAATACGCATCCATAACTTTTCAATATTTTATTTAAAAATTGCACAAGTATTTATTAACATAAATAAAATTTGTAATAAAAAGAAACGAAAACGTCAAATTCGGTAGAAAAAAAAAAATTAAATTGTTCATTCAAAACAAACAATACTGTCAAATTACCAGTCTTAATAAATTTCACTCGAATACAGCTCATCTATTGTTGTTGCTTCCATGTCATAATTATTGTTGCCGTCGTAATATATATATATATATATCGCCATCATCATTCTCACTTCACGATACGATCTGTGAGTTCCGTTTGTTTAAAAGGTACACATGTTTAGTAAACGGGTGGATGAATCACGGAGTGCAGATTCGCACGCACCCGTGTTGCGAAAATGTCTTACAGCTGCTGTACGTTCGTTTATCAAATGTTTAAAACTACTTTTTTTTTGTACGCTAGTATAATACGCACCCTCATTTTTGCGGACTAAAATGTGAAAAAAAGTACGTATTATACTCGAGATTTTATGATAGTTTAAGAACATCTTTTACGAGGCTTGATGAATTAGTAACCTCTCCAGAAGTGATCTATTCCCAAGAAAGCCTGCTTGTTTTAAGGTAAAATACAAAGGGAGCGAGAAAGTGGAGATGTATAATTTATACAGAGTAAGAGATTCAAATTGCATTCATTGCCAGAATCCCCTTTATCTTACGTACTTATAATTCTTATTTCCATTTTAGTCATATCAAAATATATAAACCGTACACTTTAATTAAAACACATTCATAACATTGCATTATTTTTCCCATAAAGCCGCTATTCTTAGAAACATAATACGCATGTCTTTTTGTCGCGCATCTTAAGCTACAGAACCTCAAAATAATGAATTTAAGAATTAAACGAATTTAGATATATATTCCTAGAAATGAAAATTAAATATTCGAGGTATAAGGGATAAATTTTCCCCCTTCATTTATCTTTATCGAGATAAAGTTAATTAGCCTCGAAAATATTTAATGTATTAGGGCATTTCCACCACGTTTAATTCCGTTCATAAAGGATTCCCCCCTTTCCTATAATCTGTCTACATTTTTTAATGATTTTAAAGTTTTATTTTTGAAGTCGCAATCGAAATCACTCCAGTATGGTCAGCCTTTGTGGTTTTATTTTAATTATATTGCCGCATTCCGAAGTAACTGCAAGTAGCAGCACGGCCAAATGTTTAAAGCACTGGACTGCTAACCAACACGTCGTTGCTGTCGGTTCGAATCCAGTCAGTAACTGCTGGTTTTACTTTCACTCTAATTTATGTTACATTTCTCGAAATTTAGAGAAAGTTCCTGTTTATGTTAATTTGTTATGCTAATTTACCTTATTTCTAGAATGTTCTTAAACTGTATATAAGAGACTTCCATCAGGCTAACGGCAGTTCAGTAGTGTGATCGCATCCTGCTATTAAACTATTTTAATCGTAACAGCGTGTTGGTTTATTTAGTATATATCACTCTTCTACATGACGTTATTCATGTACAGAAATTTATTATCAATAGAAAAGGTAAATTTCATGCCAAGTGATTTTTTTTATTGTTCTTGTAAAATATTGTAGACGTTAACGAACATAATGAGATCAAAGTATACATTCCTTGTCATTTTAATGAAAATTCACGAAAACAACATTCCAGGTGTCTCATGAGTCATATTTATGCATATTTCAGTTGTTTGTGTTATGCTATTTACTATTTAAACTTTGTTATTCTGTTCTGTAAAGTAAAAATGAACATGTAGTAACAATGACCTAAGTGAAAAGTGTAGATATGATATTATAAAAAGTGATTTTGACAAAGTAAGCCATTAAACGAGAAGAGTGGATAAGTGAAATAGGTGAGGAAGAGTCAAATATCTTTTCTTTTTACTTTCATGAATATTTAAGTCAGCATCTTATCAAAGACCACAAAATACTAAATGCCTGCCCTGCGTTTTTATTGAAATGTACTTTGAACAAAGAATAATTTATCCGATGAACACTGCATAATATATATATACATTTTTTTGCCATAAAATATTTCTTCTCAACAAAACGTAAACAACTTAACGTTGAAAAAGCCTCTTCATGAAAGGTACCGATATAGATAAATGTTCTCATAAATGAAAGATTTTTATTACGACGACGTATAAAATTTCTTTCTCAACACTCATCTTCAGTACAAGCTAAGAAAGTTAAAGAAGATAAATGATGCTTCCGTAAAATATTACTCCTTTAAATTTTTCAATCGAGTGCTTTCCGTTCTTTTATTTAGAATAAATATAACACTGGAATAAAAAAGGGGAACGAGCGAGATCAGTTCTAATCAACATAAATGTTATTTCACAAATGGTTGTGTAACGCATCGTATTTTACGACCGTTTAAAAAACTGCTTTCTTTAATGAAATATAAAATCAATCATTTATTTAAAATTAAAATAAGCGTTTTTTTACTTTATCTCACAGTCAACTACTGTGCGCATTCTGTTAAAATAAATTATTAAGGTACATTAATCATTTTTTACTATATGTGATTACAATACTTCAGGCAACAATATCCAGCAACATTATTCTAAAATATATTAAAACATTTTAGTACGTGCTATTTTTCATTAGAAATTTCAAAAATGACTGAGTAAAAGCTTATAAAAAATTCTTTAAAAAATTAAAATATATTAAGGTTAAAAAATTTTGGTGGATTTTGTTATCTAAAGTGTTGTAATCACATATAGTAAGCAATTATTAATGTAACTTAATAATTTATTTTGACAGAATGCGCACAGTAGTTGACTGCAAAATGCTCGATTTAAAATAAATTATTCACTTTTTATGCATAAAAAGTCATTTTTATTATTTTTATTAATTACCTTGAAAAATTGCATCTATAATAAACAGTATTATAGGCAGTTACTCAAAAATTTCATGTAAATCAAGCAAAAATCATGAGTAGTACATACGATCGAACATAGGTCTAAAAATTATACTTTTAAAGGTACGTAAAAGTGACCACTCCCCTTAATTCCATATTTCTACTTTCTTTTTGAAGAGAAAGTTAGTTTATCTAAAGACCAGTATACTGCTAAGTAAAATTTCATGGCGATGTGAAAATCTATTTTCCCCTCAATTATTTTCTTTTCATATCCCCCCCCCCCTTTCCTCTTTGAGGAGAAAGAAAGGTTAGTTAGAGGGTCGTATACTTCTATCCAAACTACCCCGGGAATGTGAACGTCACTCCTTCTTAAAATCATTTTTCTTTCATATTGACCCCTTTCTTTTTAAGGAGATAGAGAGCTTACTTAGAGGGTCGTATGCTTACTAACTAAATTTACCCGGAATCGTGACAATCGCTTATTCTTTCAACTGAAATTCTTTGGTATTGTTCTCTATTTTTTGTGGAGAAATGTTATTTACATACAAGCTCATACCCTTGTTGCTGTTGTTGTTGTTGTTGTTTCTAATCCCTCCTGGTGTAGTGCTGTTAGACTAGGTCCATGAGTAGATATATCCTCAGTTAGGTCCATTAATTGGCGAGGATCGGTAATGTCCTCCTTAGGTAAATTTAAGCAAGTTAGGATGTGACCAGGAGTGGCCTGCTCATTATTACACTTTTTACAAGAGGGAAAGGTATTGTTTAGTCAATCAAATGTTAGGCACCTCAAGTGGCCACTTAACCTTAAGTGTATCCTAAAGAATGCGAATTCGTGACAAGTAGGGTAAGGGGGACAGCTTCTGTTCGTCAAGGACCAGTAGCATCCAAAGGTAGAAGACTGATTTATCTCCAAGTGCCTGCTAGCTTAAGCTGGACATAACGAAATAGCCATCCCGCCTAGGGTGGCAGTACCAGGAATTAAATTTCCGACGTACTTCGCCCATTCCGTCCAGTAACATCCCCCTTACCACGATGAAGCTGCTTAGTAGGACTTAGGGGGAATCCTTTTAACTAAACCATCCTGGTGATCTAAGAGTCACCTATTCTTTCAACTCCTTTATTTTCGTATTGCTCTCTCTCGTTGTGAGGAGAAAGACAATTGAGTTGCAGCCGCAGCGAAAGATTTCTAGCAAGCTATATATTCAAGATTCTGTTTGTATTGAGAAGAGTCCCATTAACATCTGGACTAAGCGGCCGAACGGCTTTCCGCACTATATGTGACGAACTAGTCTGGGATCCGCCGCTGGTAAAATCCTTTGTACCAGTCTGATTCTACTGTAAAATTTTAAATTCAACTTGTTAAGTTTCTATTATATTTTTTGTTACGTTTTAGTAAATATCTGAGCCTTTTTATTTCATCAACTCGGACTATATTTTATTTTTGCCACGCCATCCTTTACGAACGCCTCAGTTATACGCCGGAGTACTCTAGCTACAAGGGAAACAAAAGTAGGAAATTGACGAAATCGTGAGCATATTAACGTCTAAGTCAGTCATTTATTTTTTAATGTGAACTTTGCAGATCCCCTGGGAAAATTTAACAGTTTGTATTTTTCAAGTGCAAAGTATAAAATTTCTGTATAGCTGTTAAGATACCATAAATAAATACTGATTTTAGATACACGTTTTATTGAATCTATTAGTTTATGTGGTTCGTTCATGGTGTAGAATAAGATGTCTACATGTGACTGCCTAATATGAATGTTTATGAATAAGCTAAGGCGCTGAAAGTGTTCGACAGTTGAGGTAAAGTAATAGAATGTGTTCTGACTTACAAATATTTTAATACCCCGATATAAAACTTACACATATTTTAATACCCCGAATTCAACCCTTTCCGCGAAAGCTGTTTTTCTTTTATATCTAAAAGGAATCCAGATAACGTTTAATTTCCTTTATAGAATAATTTGTAAAACAGCAAAAGGAGCAACTTTATGCCATCTAAATTAATTTTTATCCATCGTGTGTACTCATATACGATATTTATTAATATTATCCCAAAATATCCCCCATTCTAGATATGAATTTAAGTATCATAACCACACCGTTGCACCAAAGTGGGCAATACATTTTTCTCTCGGGTAACCTCCAAAATTATGGAAACCCGACATGTTTGTTTCACAGCGCGTGGGGAAATGTTTTTTTTATGATCAAAACATTTTCATTTCTCATCATGAAATGTCGTCTTTTCCGCTTCCTAATAAATATTTAATGCATTAATAACAATTGTTTGGTGTTTTATTTCTACATTTCAAAGATTTTTTTATGTTTTATACCTTTAATTTTCACAGTATAAAATATTTCGACTGGGTGTGGTGAATGTTTGCAGTTAAGCAAATTCGAGTTCAGTGTAGTTAAAGAAAAATTTTTATGAAAATTAAATTGTATTTCTTGACATTTCTATTTTAAAAATTATTCGCAATCATCATTTCCTCATATTTTTCATTTTTAAAAAAACTTAGTGTTTAAAGTAAAGCGAGGTTTTTAACTTAAGTTCAGTTTTTCCAAACAATGGTATACCTAAATTTTTGCTTTTTTGCAAAACTTTGCAATCTATTTGTTTTATCTTGATTTCCCATTGATTACGTATCCACTTGACTCCAAAAGATTACGAAAGCTTTTAAATTAAAGTTTACTCTTAAATAAAGTTGTATCAACGTGTCTATAATCCACCCTTGACCCGCCTGGCTTGTTATCTGAAGCGGCAGTTAAATTTGGGTATAATTGTTTTTCCTTTAACACGGCGGATGTGATAGCACGGTCCGGGCCTCATCATCATTTACGACATCAGAAGTCATTAAACACCGTGGGAATGTCTCCATTTGAGACTCTTGGAGTTACTGAAACGAAATCTAGATGGTTTGAGAAGATTCGGGTGGGATTTAAAAAGAGCAGCTCATTCCAGCAAAGAGAGAAGATGTTTGAGTAAGACTGACAACGGAGCAGCTGCTTGAAAGCATCGGAGGCCATCGCTAGATGAAAGATCGACAGACCATCTATCCTGCGTGATAATGCAGCATGTTGATTTTCTAGCGATGGAGATTAGATTATGTATGAAACTGTGTAATACTTACACTCATGGACAAAAAAATTAGCGCACCAAGAAATAATTGCGGGATCGTAAAGAAACTTGCAATGAAGGTACATGTCGGGGAGATATGCAAATGATTAGAAATGCAGCGTGATTGCGCATTACGTATAGCCGGTAGAGGGCGTTGAACATCGTACTCTGTGGAGTATAAAACAGGTAACCAAAGCTTGTTTGAGTGTGCTGAATCATTTAGAAAGGAAGAGCTGAGATAGACATGCCATTACGCCGTGTTCGAAGACAATATAAGCAGTTGTCGCAGTTTGAGAGGGGGGGAATCGTCGGGATGATGGAAGCTGGGTGGTCAGCTAGGCGAGTAGCTCGTCAATTAGGCCGCTCTGATTGTGTTGTGAGGAGGTGTTGAGACCAGTGGACCCGAGAGATGTCATGTACACGAAGACCAGGCTCAGGACGCCCTCGACAGACCAGTCGTCGAGAAGAAAGCCACATCGTGAGAAATGAACGCGTACAGCCAACTGCTTCATCGGCCGCCATCCAGGCACAGGTAGTACCTTCACTTGGAGCCTCTTCTTCTTCTCGAACCATACGAGCGCCTGGCTGAAGGACAGTTGGTATCGCGGCACCTATTACGTGTGCTGCCCTTGACGCCCACCCATCGACGCCTCAGTTTGGAGTTTTGCCGCGCACGAGGAAACTGGACTGCAGCGGAATGGAACCAGGTCGTCTTTAGCGACGAATCCAGATTCAATCTCGGCAGTGATGACAATCGTGTTCGTGTGTGGAGAGCCCGTGGTGAACGCTTCAATCCTGCCTTTGCTGTACAGCGACACATCGCTCCCACAGCTGGTGTGATGCTATGGGGTGCCATTGCCTACAATACATGGTCACCCCTAGTATTGTTCCGTGGCACCATGACAGCCCAGCGGTATGTTCATGAAATCCTGCAACCACATGTGTTGCCACTCATGCAACGGCTCCCAGGACCCATTTTTCAACAAGACAATGCTCGGCCTCATACGGCTAGGGTGTCACAAGACTTGTCTCCGCACTGTTACTACCCTTCCTTGGCCTGCCCGATCCGCAGATTTGTCTCCAATCGAGCATATCTGGGATCATTTGGGGCGACGAGTTGGGCATCCCACGAGTTTGATCGAACTAGAGGCAAGGTTACAGCAAATATGGAACGAAATGTCTCAAGACATCATACAGAACTTGTATGACTCAATGCCCGATCGTATCGCATCGTGCATTCACGCTAGAGGGGGGTCCAACGGAGTATTAACTCCTCCGTTGTTTTGCCTTTTTCTTTGAAATAAATTATTATTTTTCTTTGATTTTCTTATCATTTACTTATATCAAAGTAGTCGTTACGTATGTAAAATTTCGTTTCATTTTGACGACTCCTTCTTGGTGCGCTAATTTTTTTGTCCATGAGTGTATAATTCGAAGAAACAAAACTAATAAAGAGCTTAACTGTAGTGAATGCCTTTGTCCTTTCTCTAAAAAAAACATCTCTCGAATAGTGAAGTTTAGTTATAGGGCCACGACACCACAGGCTCTTAAAACTTACTAAAAAAATTTAATTGTACAAACAGTTAATTTTCCTGTTCTCTTAGATTTGTTTTCTTTTTTTTAATTTGTTGTATGAAATAAACCTATTGATGAGTAACGTTATTCATGAGTGAGTGGAAATGCAATTTTTTTAAAATTAGGGATGTCCGACAGATAGAGCGAATGCTATAAATGATAGAATATTTTGTTTTTCAGTTGTCACTGGTCACTTGGCAGTTCATCTTGGCTTTTCTTTCGTTCTTTGCCTTTTCCTTTCGTTCTTTGCCTCTGGCTACTTCTGCTTGCAACAACTTTTCCTAGACTTTGACAATATTTAATGGGCGAATAATAAAGATTCGTCCAACGTTTATACGCTGGTGAATAATAAATATACTTTTTACGGAGACTAAAAGATTCGATGAAGCCATGAGATGATGTTCCGCACTGACCAAGGAAAAAAATGGTTTGGGACGTTTCTGTTGCCGGTAAACTCATTCCGGCTGAATGAATTGGATAATGTCCATCATGAAAGGTGCGTGGTTTGTAACTGTTCCTATTAAGCTGGAAAGTTGTCAGTTTATTTGTCTTCTGTTCGTGTTTGTTCCCTTTTGATCATTCTTTGTTGGTACTTTCAGGATAGTCACATCGAGGATCACAATTTCCTACTAATGGGATTATTTCCGGGACATAATAGCTGAATGAGTGTGTAAGGTATACATAAGATTCGATTCACAAGAATCGAACTTTTGAGTGAATGAATTAAAGAAGCTGCTTGAGATATGCTAATTTCGGCATACGCGCTTGGTATAAATACCAAGCAGCTTGATTAATACAGAGGTTGAAGGAAGGTTGTTGTTAAGGTTGATAGATAAGCGAGTTAGGGGAGCTACGAGTAAGCAGCTCCAGGTTTTATCCGGCGCTAGTGCTTAGGGGGCCCAAAGTTTACGTGGCAGAATTGCTGGTTTAACTCTCTGCTGGTTTGTGAGTATTTTGCAAAGTGGCAGAATTCAAATAGTGGTAGAATGTTAATATATATTCCGTACAAGTAGTACGTATGCTTATTGCTGTAAAAGCAAATTCTATATGTGCAACGAATTCAATAAACACTGTTTCACGTATAAACTGTGTGTGTATCAAATTCATTTAGAGTGCCACTTCAAATTATATACACCCAAGTCTGGGTAGAAGTGAGCTATTCGCTATAAGTGGTATAGCTGGGGAAATAGCTGCATGGGTGGCCAAACAATGACGAGATGATTGGGGCATAAAGTGAAATACCCGTATAAATTTCAGTAAGCGCAAGAAGGAATGACGATATTTGGTTTGATTGGAAGTGTTTTCGCTTAGAAATCTGAAAAGATAAGGTACAGGATACTTGGACCCTCCATTCTTTAACCCAAAAACATTTTCTTCCCGGTAGGACTTTAATGAATTATTCATGGTCAACGTACATCTATCAATGTATCATCTGCGTACAAAGCTACACGGCAAGCAGAATTCTACCATCTCAAGTTAAACCTCTCGTAGAATTTGAAAGATTCAAATAGCGGAGCACATACGAAAGCTATTGAAATCTCTGAATCGGTGACCACTGAAAAGACGTCTCTGTATTTGCGGCATCCAGAAAAACCACAGGGCTCTCCGTCAAATGGAGCATATTTTCTTTGAAGGGGGATTGTTTGGATGATGCTTTCAATGATGCGATTTTCTATTAAATTGAAGGCAGGGAACTGCAATCTTTTCGAAAAGCTACTAGACATAATTCGGAGGAGTTATCCAGTTTCTTAAGGGATGTTTATCTCCTTTGGTTTGTTTGATTTGGCCTTGTCATTTCACATCTCGAAAGCCATCACTCATCAGTATTACTTCCTATACAACAAAAACAAAAATAATTTTTACACTCTAGTGACGAGCGAGTGTTGATTAATAAAACTCGCAAAAAGCTTAAATATCGAAATTTAAATGCGTGCTATTGCCCACCAGTGCGTGTTTTGCTGCTACATATATAAAGCATCTTGCACACCTACGAAATTTAGATTCACTGCGGATATAATTAAAATACCAAAGAGAGAAAAGGATACCGTGCGGAGTGGGAGAATTTTTGAATTCAAAATTTGTGATTCGGAACGAAATGTCGCCAAAATGTCGCCGCAGCAGTACGAATATGATGCTTTAGCCGAATTTAATATTTATTACTGTATCAGATTTTGAGATAGAAATAAATTGCTTTACATCTAAAGCATAAATTTTCTTCAATTTTCTAACTTACATTATCGTATATTGTTTATTCTATCACCAAAAGAAAAAAAAATTTACTCCCAGAAAAAAACTTTTATTTCTTCCAAACAATGTAATTTTTCCAAAGAGGTATGCATTCTTCGAAGATAGTATATATATATATATAAAGTCAGAAAAAAACTGATTCAATAAATTTACCAAAAACTTTTTAAAAGATTGCAAAATAGGAGGTGCGCGCGCACATTTAATCACCTCCTAACACAATAAAATGAATAAATAAGATGAATAAAACGTTAAATAGATGGGATAAAATTGGAGCTGTGCACTAAAATGGCCAGAGGGGGGTTGTGACACCTTTTCCCTGGTTGAACATATTTTACGTGTCATGGCGAACACTCCAAGAAGACCATGGCATCGCAAGACTCTCAATCTCGATAGAAGAGAGAAAAAACAAAATAAAGAAGCTAAAATCCAATACAAAAAAGATAAAATCCAGTATATACTAAAGCTAAAATCCAATATAAAAAAGCTAAAATTCAATTTTAAAAAGTTATAATCCAATGTATAAAAAAGCTAAAGTCCAAATAAAGCACTTCAGAAACATCAAATTACAATACATCACACTACTCACAATACCATTCCAATGTAGTCAACTCACGAGCCTCACGACCTCATCACTCCAACACTAGAGTGATGACTACATTTCACTTTGTACTTCATTTCTTTTTGCAAATGAGTATATATATATATATATATATATATATTTACACTCTGTCACAAAAAAATGTATGCACCCAGTAGAAATCGAGCTACTATCACGAAATTTGGCAGGAATGTAGTCTGCAAAGAGCTATGCAAATGATTAAAATTTCGACGCCAATCAGACAATTGTAAGCGCATTATGCGCATATGATATGCGTAGCTGGGGAGTTTAAAAGTATGATTGCTCATGCCATAGGGTTATTCAAACAAATATGTAGACTTCGATGGACGGTATTTGGACTAGAGTTGCCTCTGAGACGTAACCGCCGACAGTACAAACAATTGTCGGACTTTGAGAGGGGGCTTACAGTAGGCCTCAGAGAAGCAGGTTGGTCGAACAGGTGTATCGGCCGCCACCTCGGTCGGAGTGATATTGTAGTTACTCGGTGTTGGCAACAATGGATTCCGGAAGGGATTGTGTACCGTAGCGGAGGGTCAGGGTGTCCCAGGATCACAAATGCGCCCAAGGATCGCGAAATCATAAGAACGGCCACTTCCAATAGTTTGTGGAAATAGTTATCTCTATAAATAAACTTCTTACTAGGAAATTCACTTTAAATATAAATTGCGACATTGTAATTCACCAGAACCAAATTGTTTCAGGTCCTAAACATTCCAGCGTATTTTTTGTATTTCATTCACTATTTTAACATAAATAAAAATGACAGCGTACGTAATTACCTTTCAGTTTGATGGATAAAAAGTTACAAAGTTACAATTGGGGAGAAAATGAAATAAACAGTATAAAATTAAAAACTATAAAGTGTAGACAAAAGAAATACAAATTTTCTTTGGTAAAAAGTAAGTAATATCTATGATTACAGAATTTTGAACTTAAATTTTTTCATTCGAAGAAAGGAAGGATTCTAAGAAGTTCTGAATAGGTACACTCGACATAATAACAAAAAATTCTTTAAAAATGGTTAATAGATTGCTAACTTTAATAAAATATTTTAACTAAAAATGGAAAGTAATTAGTCAGTGGTATCTTAGCATATCATCATAATATGCATGGTCGAATGTACCGACATAATAACAAAAAAATCTTCAAAAATGGTTAATATATTGCTGAACTTCAGTAAAATATTTTAACTGAAAATGGAAAGTAATTAGTCAGTTTTATCTTAGCATATCATCATTGAACCTCACAGCAGATGTTAAACACGCTATTAAAATAAACCTATTATGAGTTTAGAATTTTAAATTGTTTTATTTTATGCAATACCGTATAAAAGATAAATTCCAGTTTTCGCAAGAAATGATTAATTTATATTCAACATCATGCCTTAATACACATGAGTACTACTCACTGGGTAGTAGTAATAAAATCTACGGCCTATATTGAAAAGGACATGTAAATTGAAACAATCAACAGTTTTTACGTTTCATATGTGTAATGATACGCCTTCGAATAGATGAAGATTTCATAAAAATATTAAAAAAAGAAGTTAATTCGAAGGCTGTCATAATTACATTCAAATTGTTAAAATTGGTAGTGATGGCTAGAAGAGTCATTATAATCAAATAGCAAAGCGGTCCAGTGTTTGATGTGAAAGAAAGAAGCGGTCAGCTTGGAGAACTAGATCGCTAGACGTAGATAAGCGGAGTGTCTCCAAAAGTGACATTACACGACAAAAGGCTTTGAGTTCGAATTTACAACGGCGGCATGTGAAAACCGCAAGCAACTTGGGTGGTTGTTGGCTTTGGCGGTTTCGAGGGCGTACGTCGGGGGAAACAGGGGCGGTCATTTAAATAAGGTCAAGGTGTCGAAGGCAAATGAAATTTTAGCAGTTTCAGGAATGGTTAAAAAGAAATGAGAAGGAGGAGCCAAGGAAGAAGAATGGATTTCAAAATATTATAAATTGAGGAGTTTGAAAAACTCGCAAGCTCTCTCTCTCTCTCTCTCTCTCTCTCTCTCTCTCTCTCTCTCTCTCTCTCTCTCGAAGATAACAACTTCTACGATCTCCCAGGGAGAGACTTCTTTCTTGATTTTGGCGTATCGGGTGAAGCGGCAGTTCCCCGTTGCCTTATTATATTTGTGTACTACGGCATTGGGTAGAAATTTTAAAGTTCCCAAAATATAATTTGTGAAGTAAAATATTTGGTGTGTGTGCGAATTGATAGAAGACAGCAGCAAGCCCCCGGCCGTAGAAGCAAGAGTTCCCCCGGCCCACAAACAGAAGTAGATCTACGAGTACCCCGGAATGCAACGCATCGATTCAAAATATTTCATTTTGTTGAGATCAGTCTTTTTTTTTTTGGTAGAGGTTTTGATTTTGTTTTAGATTTTGGTTTATGAATAGGTGTGGAAATAATTGATAGGAGAATTAATTGGTATTAGATGTTTTGGTTAGTTATTCTGTGCTCCCTTGCCTACTTTTGAAAAGTAATCTTTTAGAATTGTATTTAAAGGACGAGAATTATTAAAGACGAGTGTTATTAAAGATAAAATGTATAAATGTATAAAATTGTAAATAAATTAAGTTTAATTTAAATTTAATTCATTCTGTTTTAATTGTTTTCAGTAGATCTCAGTTTACTTGTTCGTCACTGCTAACTACTTCCTGAACTACGGGTTATTAACAAATAATTTAAAACACAACGCACCCAACTACCCCTTTATAAAATAAATAATTAATGTACTACCCCAACTAAATCACGCCCGATTAAATGACTAAGGGACGGGCAATACGACAATATGCTATAGAATAAATAACTAATATGAATTTGATAATGCTCATGGAGGATTTTCTTATAGCAATTGTTTTGAAAAATGCTCGGATGCTAAAGACAATATAATCGGAGTAAAAACGTATTTACCGGATTGCATCAATGAATCAAAAATTACAGCCGATTACAATATATTGATAATTTTTCTACAAAATTCTTCGAGAGAAATGTAATCGGCTAATAGAAGCCTTTTCTAAAATCTCTAAATTTCCCAAATCTGTTTTGAAATATAATTCTTCAACACCACAAAAAATTAATGCAAATTATATTTCATTTCACATCTACCCTAATGTTAAAAAAAAAATTCAGGTAGTCTCTTCTAACGAAACTACCGCGGGTAATTAAAGTATGATTACTTATTGTTGCTTACCTCTTTTGTATGTATATATGAATGTATGTGTTATGTATATATATATATATATATATATATGTGTGTGTGTGTGTATGTCAAAAATTTGACGCATTATGGTACTTTTCTGTCTAACTGTTTACTGCTTGCCAAGCGATACAGTCTGGGTTTGGCGCGCTGCCAAAATTATAACTCGTGACGCAGGACATCTGAAATTTTTCTTTCCGGAGGACCGTTATGGAGGAACGTAATCCTACATTAAAAAGCATACTTTAAAATCACCTTTTTCTCTCATGTAAATGAACGTCAAAAGAATGCCTCTTTTGAAATACATATATCTATAAATGTATTCAGTTCAAGGAATAGCACCAATCTGTATATTCATTCGCTAACGTTGGGAAGAAAAATACATTTTTGAGTAAATTAATTCGCCCCTCATCGGAGTTAATTTACATGTTTTTTAGAAGCGATGATGAGGATTTCTGAAAAATGAAGGCTAAAAATATCAGCATTTATTTTTAAATTTGGATGCCAAAAATTTTTTAAATAGGAGCGACCTGCAGATTTCAAATTCGCAATCTGCTCTGCCTCACGCCAGCGACCTAACACCCAGCCAACGCCACAATTCGTAGGTGGAAAATTTTATCACATTTAAATAACCAATAAATATTTACTAACTTTAATTAAAGTTCGATTTTAATTAATTTTAATAATTAATTAATATTTATCAATGTATATTATTCTGAAAATTAAATAAATTTCTATACATCAAAATTATGAAATTTTTTCCATACGACAGAAAATTTTCATTATCTTCGCCTCCAAAAGTTATACTTTAGGAATATTTTCTTTACTTATACAATGGTTTGATTCTTTAGTAATAAAAGAAAATAAATTTCAATAACATAAAGAAAATTTTACACTTTCCTTACCATGGAAATTTTCAAATATGGCTTGCATTCTTTGTCTATTTCATTTTATGTAGAAAATGAAATCCTTTCTTGGAAAAATTTGCAAAGATTAAAAAATAAACTTTCTTTTAGTATCTTTTTTTAAAATTAAATTTACATGTTTATTTACAGATTTTGTTACTAGTGGTGTCGATTATTTCTAAAAAAGGGAAGACCAAAAATATTTCCTTTTTATTTCCAATGGCAGAGGCTTGACAATACAAAAAAAGAAGAGAACACAAAATGAACAAGAGCATAAACATAAAAAGTCATAGACCAAAAATATCAGTACTTATTTTGAAACCTGGATTTCAAAAATTTTCAAAAACCTAAGAGATCTGCATGTTTTGAACCATCAGTCTCCTCCTCCAAATTCCAGTGACCTAATCACTTAAACAACAAGACAGCCACCAAGAGAAAAATATGATGATATTTAAATAACGCTTCACCCTTTGGCGATAACTAAGGATGAATAATGACTTTTATCTCCAGATTATTGCTGTTAATGGAGAAAAATATACCTTTCGGTTTAAATTCAATATGATAATGCATACACGTGTGTCTCATTGTCTGTTAGATGTATGTTTTAACGTAGGATTACATTCCTCCATAACGGTCCTCCAGAAAGCAAAACTTTAGACGCTAAAACCGTACGTCGTCGCGAGTTATAATTTTGGCACCACGCCAGTCTGTATCGCTTGGGCAAGCAGTAAATAGTTAAACAGAAAAGTCCAAAAATGCGTCCAAATTTTGACTGACACACACACACACACACACACATATATATATATATATATATATATATATATATATATATAGAGAGAGAGAGAGAGAGAGAGGGAGAGATAGATAGATACATATATACATAACACATACATACATATTATATACATACAAAAGAGGTAAGCACCGATAAGTAGTCCTGAGTTATAACGCGCTGTAGTTTTGTTAGAAGAGACTACCTGAAATTTTTTATATCACTAGATATTGGGGAATAAGTCCATAAAAATTGCCAAAAACAATTACTTTCCTAAGAGGATCCTTTAAAAAAATACCATGGTAGAAAAGTTATCATTTCAAACACTAAATTTGCGAAAACTTTGTCCTAATTACCCTAAGAGACTTAACAATCTAGATATCCAAAGAGGAATAGTTAAGAAAAAAATCTAGTAATACGTATCAACTCCAATCCTTTCCTGTTTCTGGTCGGACGATATACTACACAATGTATGTGTTTTCATCTCATTCTTATTGCAGATAATTAAATAATAATTACAAGATAAAAAGAACTTTTTATATACCACGTTTTTAGATTTTCTAATGAATCATATAAACTTGACAATTCTATGCATTAATAAATACTTTTTCAAAATTTTTTTGATGAATTATCCCATCAACTTGAAAGAAAATGAAGTTAATTCGAAGTTAATATCCGTTTAACTTTTCGTTCCCGTCTCGGCTGATAGATGACTACACCAGTTTACAAAACAAAATTAACTGAAAATGTATTCAGAGCTGCTTAAAGATGGCTAAAAGTATTAAAAAAATGCATTGTCATCGTGTTCTGAGCTATTCTAAAATTTCAAATGTCTAGCTAGTCGGGAAGTTAGTTAAAAATCGATTGCAAGATTTGTAAGGGACAAACACACACACACACAAACAAACAAGAAAGCAAGTTAATAAAACATGGTAAAAATATACCTTTCAGTCTAAATTTATTACAACATATACTCGTATTTAAAGGATATGTGCTGTCCATTGACTTAATCTAATCTTACACATTTTGTCAAAAAAAAGTTATAATAAAAACCAGAATTTGCGTTAGAATCAAATACCGAAGATTTACATACACAGTCCAGTCATATTAATGTGACCACCGCCTACTTTTAACGTCAACGTTAAATAAGCAATCGCAGAAGGCCCGTGTCATCAGCAAATTTGGTGGATATATAAAGTGTGGTGTAGGCATTCGAAAAACATCTCTGTTCTTGCAGTCATGCAGAAACGGAGCGATTTATCCGACGTCCAAAAGGGCATGATAGTTGACTTTCAGGCCAAGGGTGGAAGCATTTCCGAGACGGCTAATTTTGTAAACAGTTCGCGGGCCGCCGTTGTAAAAGTATACCGTGCATGGCAAAATGGCCCTATTCAAAATCAGCGACATGGCAAATGTGATGCACCACGGGCCATAGATGGCAGAGGTGAACGACGGCTGCGGAGATGCGTTCGAGCGAATAGACGTGCAACCGTTGAGCAACTGACCGTCCAGATGAACCAATGTGCTACAAACAGTGTCTCCACAACGGCGATTCAGCGAACGTTGCTGCGTATGGTCCTCCGCTGCAGACGCCTTGTTAATGCACCTATGCTGACTGCTGTTCATCGGCGACGAAAGCTGGAATTTGCACGCCAGCACCGCAACTGGACTTCCACTGAGTGGTGACAGGTGGTTTTTGTCCGATGAATCACGTTTTATGCTCCATTGGACAGATAAACGTTGGCGTATACGGTGCAACACGTCTGAAAGCAAACACCCTGCAACAATTGCCGGAAGGGTCCAAGCTGGAGTAGGGAGCATTATAGTCTGGGGAATGTTTTCGTGGTATTCTCTGGGTTCACTCGTCATTGTGGAAGGCACGGTGGATCAACACATGTATGCATCTATCCTTGCGGACCATGTTCACACCTACATGTGAATTTTTTTCCTCGGGATGATGGCATCTACCAGCAGGACAATGCGACGTGTCATAAAGCTCGCAGTGTTGTTGCGTGGTTCGAAGAGCACCAGGATGAGTTTACCGTACTCCCTTGGCCAGCAAATTCCCCGGACTTGAACCCTGTCGAGAATCTGTGGGACCACCTCGATCGGGTTGTTCGCACCATGGGTCCTCACCCGCATAACCTATCGCAGCTGGCAACGGCACTGGAGTCGGCATGGCTCAACATCACGGTGAACACCTTCAGGAACCTAACTGACTCTCTTCCTGCACGTCTCGCAGCGGTCCGTTCTGCGAAAGGTGGTTATTCTGGATTTTGACAGGTGGTCACATTAATGTGACTGGACTGTGTATTTTATTCATTTATGCTTATTCCACCAAATTTATCTGATATAGGTAATGTTTAAATTGCTTTTATCTAAATTTTTAAACAGTGTTATGAATATTACACATTATGGCTCTATCACAGAATATAGATTAAGGGGACTCATCACTTTTAAACCTTTAAAAAATCGAATTTTATTTTTTTGCATTTTTAGAATATTTGAACATTTCTGAATCATTTAAAAAAAACCGCGTTAAAATATTCCAATTAGAACATATAAAACTACGACGTGAAAGAAATAGTTCCGATGTAAACATACCAGTGTGGTACATTTAACTCACCCAGCTGTGGTTTGTTTATCTTTACTCTCTCCAGTCTCGTCATCATTTCTCCCATTTAGATTGTTTTTTTGTTTTTTTTGCTAACTCCGTGTTTATTATTCATGCAGTTATTTTTATCAGTAGGATCGGAGCAGCTCAACTTTTAGGCGAATTTTTCGTATACTGTTTACAATATGCCATGAGATTCACGTGTGAATCGCATTCAATTCCGGCTACGTTGTTACTGCGTATCAATCGTTTTGCTTGTTATAATTAGCATATATCTTTGCTATTTTATTTGACAAGCATGGTTAATGACGATAATAAAAGAAAACCGGGAAAGAAACCAAAGAAATGTAAATTCAGAGATAACCATTTACCAAGTAAGACTCTCAACCAAAACGTCTCAGTGCTTCGAGTTAAAAGTTATATTATTCGTTTGATGTTATGAAATTTGCCGAATTCAAAGGTTACTCTTTTAATGATAATACATTGTTTTTAAAATTATTCAAGTTTGTGTCATTTGCAAAATTTGTGGTGGAAATATAACCATATCATCAACTGTTGTCTATGGACTGTCAGAAAACATTGAAATTTTATGTCAAACCTGTGGTGAAGTGTCATCCTGTCGAAACTCAGCCATGCTGGAAAAAAGAAAATGCTTGCCTGAAATAAACTCAAGATTTATTTATGCCATGAGAACCACAGGGCAAGGACTATCAGGTGCTAAAACATTTTGTGGCGTTAGGGACTTGCCTCCACCTATTACACTTTCAGCGTACAATTCAGTGATCAGACACGTAAAAGATGCCTCATCTGTTGTCGCTAAAAGAAGCATATCTTCTGCTGTCGAAGAAGAAATTCTAATTTCTTATTACACTTAATTTATTATTACACTTAAAAGTGTAATAATAATAATTCAGATTTGACTGTTAGTGGTCATACATCCTTAGTTGGAGTGTGCACTGTGATAGGAGCTCTGTGTGGAAAAGTAATAGATATAGAGGTGCTTTCTTCATACTGCAAAGGGTGTGATTATTGGGAAGGTAGGAGATCTGGGGATGAGTATTAGAAATGGCATTGAGACCATTCCAATACATGTCAAAAAAACCATAGTGGTTCTGCTGCAATGATGGAAGTTGTTGGAATGCAAATAATTTTTCACCGTTCCAACATTATACATAATGTACGTTATGTACACTATATAGGTGATGGCGACTGCAAAACTTTCAATTCTGTCCAGCAATCTGAGCTTTATGGGAAAGATATCACCATAAATAAAACTGAATGTCTCGGGCACATATAAAAAAGAATATGCACCAGACTGCGAAAGCGAAAGCAGGAAATGAAGGGCAAAAAACTGAGTGATGGAAAAACTTTTAAGTGCTAAAGGTCGTCTTACGGACGATGTAATAAATAAACTGACTATTTATTTTGGAAATACCATTAGAAAACACTGCACGTCAGTAAAAGACATGCAAAAAGCAGTGTGGGCAATATTTTATCACAAACGATCAACAGAACTGGAACCAATCATCATTTTTGCCCAACAGGAGATGACTTGTGGTGCTCATATCAAAGAGCATGTGCACAAGGATATCTACAGTCTTTCAAGCATAAAAATTCAATTCCACCACCTGTAACGGATATTTTAAAAGATATATTTAAAGATTTGTCCATGCCATCATTGCTGAAAAAATGTTTAGGAGGTCATACTCAGAATCCAAATGAGTCTTAAACTCTTTGATTTGGAAGATATTCTGGCTGTGGTTCAAACATTGTCTAGGTAGTGATGAATGAAACCATTATATTATAGAATAATGGTCAAGATGGTCGACTAAATATAATGGAGGAACTTGGCTACCAAATTAGTGATTATGCAACAACTTTTGCATCCAAGACTGATCAACATTGTATTCAGTCGGCTGAAAAAAAGGCTGAGATGTCTACGTTTGAGGCATGCAGAGCAATAAAATGAGCCAAAATTGCTGCAGAAATTGCAATGGAAGCACAATAATGTGCGGTGTATGCAGCTGGACAGTTTTAAACTCCTTTGATTACAGTTAATAGATCGTAAACTTAAAAACTGTCAAATTTTAACTTTAAAAGCATTTTTCTCAAAATCATGATTTTCATACTTGTGCGCACTATATAAAAAAAACTACTGCAGATATTGCTTTCAAATTTTCAGGGTAAGTGTATAATGATGCTACCAAAAATATCCACCTAATTTTTTCTTAAAAAAATTATTTTGCTAAGAACTTATATCATATGACTTGATATCATCTGGTGTTTTAAATTTTAAATAGGTGTAGAATTATACCCAATGTTTTTACATAACAAAAATGCAAAAAAAATTATTGAAACTTTGTTAATATTGTTGTAAGTCTGCGCACAGTGTATCAGTATAAATTTAAAATTTTCAGAGAATGCACTAACTTTTTACTTCATAAACAAAATTCTTATTTACTGGTAACAAAATTAATTCAAGAAACATAATGTAAAAAGTTTAGAGAAGTAATACTAAAAATTTGATGTATAATGGATTATATCAAAAAAAGTTATAGAAGTTAGAAAAGCAACTTGTGTAAAAGTGATGAGTCCCCTTAATGGATTTCGTTTAGTTTTGAAAATTTTTAAAAGCATGCGCGAAGTCGCAAATTGTGTTGACCGTAAAGCCCTCAACCAAACCAAACCATCGCTTAATGGTCAGAGCACCTATCTACAGATCAAGAGGTCAATGGTTTAAATCTCTCTCCGACAATATAATCGGTAGATACGGGAGAGACTAGATCAGGATACCTTAAATAGTTAACCATTTGATGGAATAGAATTGTGTGAAAATTTCCCCAAATTCTCTTTTATACTAAGCCTGTATTCAAGCTAATATAATACCCTAATAATTAAACCAAAATATTTAAGAAGCATTCCTCATAAAGTTATCTAACTACATTGTATTTGTGACCTACTCGACTGTGTAAATTAATAAGTGCTAGTGGCTTGCATTACTCAGCAGATTATACAGCACAAAGAAATTCCTTTAAATAGCCGCGTGTAACCACTGCAACTTCCAAATAATACTTTTCAAAGCATCTGATTTTCTTAATTGCGCATCGTGACAAAGAAACGAGTTATTCACTAAGCTCTTTATGAAGTTGTTCTAGAAGTCATAAGGTTTGTAATAAAACGCAGTATTTAAAGAACGCTTGTAAGTCCCGTTTGCATGAAAAGAGGGTTGTATGCTTCGTAGATAATTTGCTTTTCAAGCGGTTCTAAAGGATCATATACGAATGAACAATGTTATCTTATTTAAACATGGCTTCAAAGCAAATATATTATGAGATATTACCAAGTTTATATGAAGAAAATAAGTATTATATAAACTTATTTCAGTATATAGTCGTAAATAAGTTTGTATGTTAAGTATGAATATGTGGAGATTATATGCAGCTCGTATATCTGTAAACTTTGAATATGGAAAGATATTAAAGGAAGACCAGTTAACATTAAATGAAGGTAAAAGTTCAAGACTATAACTCTCATTTAATACTAGATTAAAGGAAGTTTTGTTAACAATATATGAAAGTAAAATTTAATACTTTCAGTCTAAACGTATTATGCAGGATAAAAACAAAACAAAAAGTTTCTTCCATCATTTATGTATTTTCATTTATTGTTTATCTTGACTGATTCATTGAGAACGTAACTTGAGAATATAACTGAAAACATAATAAAAATGTGAATTATACATAAAAAATCCTTAAAAGCACTTGTTCTCTCGCAGAAGACGCTGATAAAGACAAAACCTTAAAGATTCATTTTTTAGTTATATACACAGTGCGTCAAATAAGTTTTAAGACTCGTCCCAGAGCGCAGGTTGTAAAGGCGCTGTGAGTGTAAATCCGCATGTATCATAACGTCCATCGTCTGCTGGCACACTGCTAACAAGTTGTGCGCATTTCGTTAAGTAGTTGAGAGAAGGCGAGCGTTTATTGCAGAAGTGAATATTTTTCATGTTGGTTTTTTAAGATGTAGCAAAGAGCTGTAATTAAATTTAACGCAAAACGTGGCAAATGTACTTCGGAAACATACCATCTCATGAAACACGTTTACGGTGACTGTTGTTTAAGTAGATGAAATGTTTTTGTGTGGCACAAACGTTTTTTGGACGGAAGAGATACGGTAGAAGATGATCAGCGTAGTGGAAGACCAATTTCATCTAGGAGACCTGAAGTTATTGAGAAAGTACGAAATTTCATAACAAACGATCGCTGTGCATCGCTGAGAATGATGGAAGACTCTTTAAACATCAACAAAGATACAATTCGAACCATCCTGCATGAAGATATTAAAAAACAAAAGTGTGTGCTAAATTCATACCACACTCTTTAACCTCTGAACAAAAAGCAACGAGAAGTGTACATTGCGGAGACATTATTTCAGCCCCTGAAAACGATCCAAACTTCTTGAAGTCCATTGTTACAGGTGATGAAACCTGGTGTTTCTAATATGATCCTGAAACAAAACGAAAAAGTGCGGAATGGAAGTCACCAAATTCACCAGAAGCCATAAAAACAAGAAAAGTTCCATCCAAAATCAAAACAATGCTTATTACATTCTTCGATAATAAAGGTATTATCCACAAAAAAATTTTTCCAACTGGACAAACATTTACAGGCCAATACTACTTAGCTGTTTTAAAGCGTTTGATGGCCAGAAATCGTCGCATTCGTCCAGACTATAGGACTGAAAGCAGTTGGTGTTTGTTACACGACAATGCACCCAGTCACTCATGCCTTATTGTTAGTCGATTTTTGGCAAAAAATGTCTGTGTGTTGAACCATCCACCGTATTCACCTGATTTAGCTACCTGTGACTATCCTTATTCCCAAAACTTAAAATGAAGTTAAAAGGGTGGTATTTTGAGGATATTTCGACCATACAAGAAGCTTCGACGCGTGCTTTGCAGGCCATTCCACAAAGTGATTTACAACAGGCTTTCGATTCATTATTAAATCGCTGCAAAAAGTGCACTGAAGCCGGAGGGTCCTATTTTGAATAAAAAGCCAAAACAGGTATTAATTTCTTGTTTCCATTTCTTTTTATAGACCCAGTCTTAAAACTTATTTGACGCACTGTGTATTATTAGTAACTTTGCAACAATATTTCCACATCTAAAATAAAGCAAAGAAAAAAGTCGAAATATTTTAATTTCAGTTAATAACATTTGATGCCCACACATCTAATATATATGCATAGTTGATTTGAACTTAGAAGATCGGAAATATTTACTATTGAGGAAGTATAAAGTTGGGATACATTTAAAAAATTGCTTTCTCACCTGTTTTCTCTGGTGTCTTGCATGGAACACTAGCATGTGATACAATCAAAATTCAGCTCGATTGAAATTATTACGTAAAAAAATGGGTCCAACAGCAAAGCATTGAATTTGAAGAAAAGAAGAAATGTACATCCACTCCAAGATACCTTTCCTTTCTTTTGGCCCTTTACCACGAAAGGGATTCACTCAAACCAATATTGTGAGATTTCTTAGAGGTTCTAAATACAGGATTATTGGGAATAAATTTTAACTGACTTTCATTAACTTTATATAAAACAAATACGTCAACCTTCCAAATCCCATGTAAACCCGCTTACCGCTTGTTCAGAAATTCAAGAACAAGCTGACCGCAAAATAAGGTCTTAGTTGAGATCTACAAGCCCTTTCCATGAAATGCAGAACTTACAGCCAATATTCACAGCTTTCTGGAGATTTAGAATGAAATATCAATTTTGAGACATTCAACATCACTAACTCATATTTCACACCCCTTCACTCGATATGGAATAATCACTCGATTGCCATGTTCTGGAGCTTCTACTTTGCAAAACATTTCTGTGTTGCGATAGTCATCTCCATCGGGGATAGCCAACTGGTGGCCTGCGGGCCGCATCTGACCCTGCAGAGCTTTTTAACCGGCCAGCGGTACTAAACCAACTGAAAAAAATATATTGTTATGAAGCGAAATATTTCCCTTCCTTGTTCCATGTTCGGCACCACGGGCAAATTTTGCAACATAAAACACACTAAATCCAAGGAAAGAAGTGGACCAAAATTAATTTTTCACTAAGAAAACAGTTTTATAAAGAATGCAATTTTATGCAAAACTAATAACACAATTTTTCCTATATT
Organism: Dolomedes plantarius; assembly: GCA_907164885.2. Classification (NCBI taxonomy): domain Eukaryota; kingdom Metazoa; phylum Arthropoda; class Arachnida; order Araneae; family Dolomedidae; genus Dolomedes; species Dolomedes plantarius. The sequence continues at coordinate 178,729,604 of OU015492.1, read as the reverse complement.
ATAATGCGGACTTTTTATATGTACAATAAAACCTCATTTATCCGGATCTCCGGATAATCTGGATGAGATTTGTAGACATAATTTTTATTTAATGTTCATATTAGATAATAATTTTTAACTATGATAGCAAGAACGTAACTACAAGTACGCCAAATATTCGCTTTTTAGTTTGATTCGATGTACAGTTTCTGCTTACATTGTACAATAAATAATGGTAACAAAACACTTTTTGTTGAGTTTAAGAAAGCTTTACTAGACTTACCATTTCTTTGTAAAGAAATGATGTGAAAAGTTATTTTTACCACGTTTTTATTAACTCAGTTTCTTGTTTGTCCAGTACAAATCTTGCAATCGATTTTTAACTAACTTCCCGACTACCTAGACATTTGAAACTTTTAGAATAGCTCAGAAAACGATGACAATGCATTCTTTTATTATTTTTGCCATCTTTAAGCAGATTTGAATTCATTTTCAGTTAATTTTGTTTTGTATGGAAAGTTGGTTCGGGAAAGATCCGCAAGGTGGCGCTTCGATCGAATACAATGCTTACACTTTTGAGTAACGGCGTTTGACGATTTTGAAAACAGAATACATGTGAATTTAGTTTGTTTACAAAAATATTGAGTGAGAAATTTTTAAAAAATATAAAAGTTAGCAGTTTATAAAGTCTGTGGATAGTGGAAACGACTAAAAAGTGATTAAAATTAAATAAAAGAAAGGGAAAAAGAATAATTAAGTGAAGATTTGTGTAATTAGTTTATATGATTCAACACAAAATTTAAAAACGTGGTATATAAAAAGTTATTTTTTTCTTGTAATTATTATATATTTTAATTTTTTGTGCAATACTATGTAGTTTTATTACAAAACATAGTTTTTTATCGTAATAAATGGTGAGTCTGCTTAGTTAAGGATTTTGTTTTATTTGTTACCCATATTAACCGGATTTTCCGAATTTTCGATTATCCGGTTTGCCTATGGTCCCAGTTAGCCCGGAAAAACGAGGTTTTTCTGTGTGTTAAGGGGAGTGGTCACTTTTACGTACCTTTAATAGTATCATTTTTAGACATATGTTCGATTGTATGTACTACTCATGATTTTTGCTTGATTTACATGAAATTGTTTGAGTAACTGCCTATAATATTGTTTATTATAGATGCAATTTTTCAAGGTTATTAATAAAAATGACTTTTCATGCATAAAAAGTGAATAATTTTTTTTAAATCGAGCATTTTGCAGTCAACTACTGTGCGCATTCTGTTAAAATAAATTATTAAGGTACATTAATCATTTTTTACTATATGTGATTACAATACTTCAGGCAACAATATCCAGCAACATTATTCTAAAATATATTAAAACATTTTAGTACGTGCTATTTTTCATTAGAAATTTCAAAAATGACTGAGTAAAAGCTTATAAAAATTCTTTAAAAAAATTAAAATATATTAAGGTTAAAAAATTTTGGTGGATTTTGTTATCTAAAGTGTTGTAATCACATATAGTAAGCAATTATTAATGTAACTTAATAATTTATTTTGATAGAATGCGCACAGTAGTTGACTGCAAAATGCTCGATTTAAAGAAAATATTCACTTTTTATGCATAAAAAATCATTTTATATTTTTTATTAATTACCTTGAAATATTCCATATATAATAAACAGTATTATAGGCAGTTACTCAAAAAATTTCATGTAAATGAAGCAAAAATCATGAGTAGTACATACAATCCAGCATAGATCTAAAAATGATACTTTTAAAGGTACGTAAAAGTGACCACTCCCCTTAAATAATTTAAATTTAAATATTTAAATTATTTAAAACTTAAAATATTAATTACAGTATGCAAATCTGATATTTGGCAATTTTGCCTTTGCTTACAGTAGACATCAAAATTCACTTCGAGATTACATTTGGCCCACCCCATCATTAATATTTTTCTTAAGTGGCCCTCAGATTATTTTAAGTTGGCCACCCCTGTTCAAGATCACCGGAAAGTGTCCCTTACAAACCCATGCTACCATTATTCATTTCCGTGGATGTTACGTCATTTTCACGGAATTGAAACAAATTAACATAAAATTTTATTGCTACATAAAAACACGAAGGTCTTACTCCATAACGGAAACAAGCTAACGTAAAAACTTTGAACCTGGTATTTAAGTTTCCTCTTTTCTGATTTTGTGTTTTATATGTGTAACGCCAAGCAGTACAAATTAAATTTAAAATTGAGTTTGGGATTTTATCTAATATATGAATCAAATTATAAGTTTATAATTTGTAAACGATCCTTTTTCACAATGCTGAATTCAAAGAAATTACCATATCAACAAAATGACAGTAAAGAATCCAAAGAAAAAGAGCGTAATATAATGTTATCTGAATTGGAAACAATGTTAAGAAAGAATTTCAAAACCAGTGATGCAATTACTGTATTCAAAGTTAAAAATCTTAAAAGGACTGAAGACTTTTTACCAAAAGAAATTTGCGATTAAAAAGGAAGCCCATTACAAGATAAATATTTCAAGTATTTTATGCATGAATGAAATAAATTTAAATTAATTTTGTTTGAAATAACCATAAGAGGTGGTAAACCAAAATGTGTGCTATTTTTCATGAAACTTAATAAATTTGAATAAAGATTTGCTGAATAAAAATATGAGTTTTCTGCCATGTGTAATTTATGTGTAAACCAAACAGATTATATCCATGCAGTCAGAAACAGAGATAAGGTAATAGGAAAAGTTTAGATAATCATGTTTCCTTCATTAATAACATGTTTCAAAGATAAATATCGTTTTTCCATTTTATCTGTCTTTCTATTAATTAACTGGAGACATATATGAAAGGTTTTCCAATTATACGCGAAAACACAATTTAAAAAAAGATCGTTTTGGCAAATATAGCTTTCTGCTCTCGTTTACTTATGGTAAGTAACAGTCCAGTCTTTTGATGTATAGAATATTTTTAATATAAATGCACTAAAGTTAAAACCCGCACTGCTAATTATTGGCTGGAAAATAGTTAAATTTCCTTCAAAACTGAGCTTTATAAGTAAAAAGGCAGCACAAAACATATCTAATATCGAATGATAAATCAATTTTTCTACGCAACCAGTATGGTGTCCCTTTACTCTGGTATTTTGAATTTTGATAAGAGAAGACCTGGTAAAACTTTAGAACCTGACATTTCTGATATTTTTGGGGTTGAATACTATATTTACCTAGTTTCTTTCACTTTATAAAACGCGTTGGTTATATAAACTCTCATTTATAATAGAAAGATATGACAAACGGTTTAACCTAATCACCGCTTAGATTGGTTCTGTAACATAATCACTTTTGCAACTAATTTTATTTTACTATTTTATATGCCCTAACACAGATATTCTCATTTATAATAGGGAAAGAGGACAAACGGTGGGTCTATAACCTAATCATTGCTAAGTCGAATCATAAGTTTGTAGCCATGTTATATTTCTTGTTGCACAAAGCTAAGTAGCCACCCAAAATGTGGCTTTGCTATGCACCCAGAATCTCGAAGATTAAATTTTATAGTGGAATCATTTCTTTTTCTGGATGCGCTTTCCACAATTTTTCAACAGCTGATTTTGGTTGCATCCAAGACTCTTCACAGTTTTAGAGTGAAAAGATGAAAACCATCCCTACTATAAGAAAAATCTATCCGCTTAAATGATGTCTTGTAATGAGATCCATATCATTAGACGGGGTATTTTTTTTAAAATTTGAATGACTGGGCTGAGACATTTCTCAAATAACTGCTTTGTTGAGTTTCCAACAAAGCAATAGGAAAAGGATTTCACAAACATTCCTTAATAAGACACGGCATTACATTTTGCACGTGTCAAACATTTTAAACATAGTTACTAATTTGCTCTGTATTCTATTGTTTATAGAAAATGGCGTAGATCATTTACATAATTAAATAACCTTAATCATATCTGAAACATCTGTAAAAGTGTTTTAAAATCGTCATATATTAAGACAATAAGAGAAAATCTATTCGCTTAATGTCTTGTATTCAATTACAAAACATTTGACAATGTATTTTTTAATTTGACTCACTGAGTTGAGACTGTTATAAAGCCATCCACACATCCTGTTTCAGGAACAGTTCATGAGCTTTATTACTGTTGTTAATTTGTAAACTTTAATTGAATTAAAAATTATCTGTTGGAATTATCACGACTATAGACAATGCGAGCCAACAATGGAAACCTGTTGGCTACGTTTCGCATGCAATTTGGCGAGATAATGAAGGAGGGATAAAAAGTGGTTTTTCCAGTCTCGCTTCAGCGACACACTCTCTGCTTGACTGCGCAAGATGAGGGTCGTTGGTTTTTCGTGTGGTGTGCTGAGCTGGGAGCGTGGAATGTAAGGCTTAATCGCAATTCTCAAGTTTCTTATATTGGTTTGATATTAATTTTTTTTATAATAAATGAGCTTCTTCATGCAATCATATTCTCCCCTTTGTTCTGATTGGTGTGAGTCAGAATTACTTTGTCATCTATTCTAAGTATTAAAACTTATTCTTAGTGCATGCGAGCCACTTGGGACTGTTCATATCATGAACGCTCCTCAGTGAGACATTAATCTGGTTTTTTTGCTAACTATCCGGGCTTCGCCTAGCTACGCTCAAGCCATCCGTGTAACATATTTATGTACTTCGGGCCCCACAAAAGAAAAAAAAGCCTACAAATGTATTAAATTCAAGTGAATAAATTCCTTTCAATTTTCATTCCCGTCGCTGCCGACAGATGACAACACCACTGCGCCAGATAATTTGGTTTCTCAGCAGTGAGTGATTTTAGAATGAAAATATCTCTAAAACTATTGAATTAACAGAATAAATGTACGCAGAAAAAATTATCAGTTTTCGAAGCTCTTTCCAAATATGTAACATTTATGTACTTTCATGAGAAAAAAATACACCGATTTTCCTGTATATTTGTCGGCCATTTTTTTTCGAGGAGTGGCCCGCCCGGATGAGTTACGGTCACGTGATCTCTCGACTTCCACTTGTCCCTTTATTAGTATAGATTTACCAAGTAATTTTAATATTTTAAGATGCGATCACGGTATAACAGAGACCTCTCCTGAATAACAGCTTTGTTAAGCTTCCAACAAATCTCTATGAAAATGCTTTTGCAAACATTGCTTAATGAGACACGCCATTAAAATTTGCACGTATCAAACATACTAAAAGTAGTTACTAATTTTCTCCGTATTCTTAAGTTTATAGAAAATAGCGTAGATCATTTACATAAAAAAAATATTGTTTATAATATCTGTATAAATGTTTTTATATTGTCATGTATTGATATAAGACATTCAATTCGCTTAAGGATGTCTCGTATTGAAATACATATTTTAAGAGGCATTTTTATTTTTATGGCTGAGTTTAGACTTCTGTTAAATAACTTCTTTGTTTAGCTTACAGAAAGCATATTTCAGCCCTATGAAAATGCAGTCACAAACATTCCCTTAATGAGAAACGGCATTACATTTTGCAGTATTAAACATTTTAAAAGTTGTTACTAATTTTCTCTGCGATCTAAAGTTTATGAGTGAATGTGTAGATAATTTACATAGATAAATAACGTTAATAATTTCCCTATCTGGAAATGTGTTTTTAAATCGCCAGGACAATTGTTGAAGTTACTTTAACCAGGTGACAAAAGTATCCAGAAACCTGTTTTAGGTACATAAAATTTGATTTAAAATTTGAGGATTTCTGTGTTTAGAAAGGCCTAGTGGAAGGCAAACGGGAAGAAATTTTTAAATTTATTTTCTTACAAATTCAGAACTTTTCTTATAGAAAGGACAAGAAAGCATATCGTTGGACTAATTAACAAACCACGAAAAAATACGATTTTGGGAATTTCAAAATATTACAATGGTTTATGGTCCCTTTAAAACTCTGTCAAACCTCATTACTGCAAAGAATTTAATTGATCCCCAAAACGCTAAAAATGACACATACCAAGTAGTTCCTTAACTTCACTATTGCTAAACTTGTAACTCCACTTCAATTGTGAAAATATTTAATTACATAGCAATGTAGTTTACATATATTTCGGAACACTTTGACATTTCTTTTTGAGAAGAAACGATAATAATTTATCTTTTCACTGCCTAATAAATCAGTTTCTTGTGCATTCTATAAAAAATGGGAAATGTGAGTTACGTGGATTCTTAATTAGGACGATGTATTTTTATGTTATTAAGGAACAAAAAATGTCATTAACAAATTAATTAAATGAAAACGATGAAAAACCCTGAGAAATTAACTAATTCCAAAAAATAATTTTACGTTACAGAGCATCAGATTGCAGATATTGCAAATAAACTTAAATATGTACGAAGCCTTCAAATCCTGGGAATTAGCTGTTAATTGCTGAAAAATGTTATTTATTCGCAAAAGACTGAACTACATTTCCTTTTTTCAGTTCAAATATGCCTAAATCAATGAATTTTCAAAATTTCATTATCTGAGGCATGAGTTCGTTCAAACAGTAATTTCCTCCCCAGAAGTATTTCATATCAGTTACTTAAAACGAAAACATATATTTCATACTTATATTTGAAAATACTGAACGCATTCTTGAAGCTTTAATAAATATGGGGCATATATATTGGATAGTCCTGCAGAATAAGATTTCTTCATTTAATTCACATGTATTTTTAAAATGAAATCAAGGAAAATAAAACAAGTAAAAAAGGAGACATTAATAAATGCAAATACCTATCATTTGAAATGTTGATTTTCATTATATTGTATAGTGAGAAAAAAGGAGTTCATTATAATAAACTATAATAAATATGCTTCATTATAATAAGAGTTCATTATAATAAAATTATAAGAAACTGTATTAATAATAACTGATTAAACTATAAAGAGCATTTTTCATTAATAAAAACATTTGGTATTATTATACCCATATCAAACGATTAAAACTGAGAAACATAAAATGTAGGTAATAAAACGTAGAAAAAACTATAAATGGCATTAAAAACATGCTGTAAATACACTATTTGACATATAAATCGAAGCGCCACGAAAAATAATCTCATTGTGACGCAACTTGGAATGCAAATTCCCCCCCTGCCGGGGATGCAAGCGATTAAATGCTTGTGCCAATGAAGGAATACTGACAGCTACAGGACATCTGACATATGCATTTGGATGATATGAATAGACAGCGATCCTCCTTTTCAAGGACAACATTTCTATTTGATTTTGACTGCATTTATTTTCACTGACTGCGACAGTACCTCGGAGACGAATTCGCTCACAATACAACCAAATCATGGAGTTCGAAGAAAATGTGATATCGGACTGACAGAGGGTGGATAGCTCAATGGATGTTTCGCTCGTCCTTTGAGGTGGAGTGATACAACATACGGACCATGTTGGGAGTAATGGGCTGACAACGATAAATGTCAAGATCAAACGGGTAACGGATGGCCCAAAGCGACGAAATAACACGAATATCGAGCAATTGTGTGGGCAGCTATAACTTCAACAAATGCGTTCTTATCAAGTACCGATACTTTTTACCGATACTGAAGTGAGCCCCCGGATCATTGTTATACGACTTCAAGAGCGGAGCGGCGACTCTACTGACGGAGGATAAAATAATCTCCCAAAGGATATAGCTATAGCTATTGCATAGGCTATCATTGACCAGTGATGGGCAATGATGGGTCAATGATCACATTGACCAGTGAACAATATCAACACGACTGTAGGGGTTCCAGACCACATCATCCTCGAATTGATTCCAGTTGGACCAAATTGTCTTCCGTGATGAGTCCCGATTTTTACTTAGCTTCGACCGCCAACTTAGGCTTGTCTAGAGACTGTCCAGCTGTTGGCGGATACAGTTTTCACTGTAGAATGCCCCACGTGACAAAAACAAGGCGTTATGATATGGGGCGCTGTTTTGTAGGATAGCCGGACCTCATCAGTAATCCTTCTTTGCACCCTCACAGCACAGAAGGATGTCAACGACATGCTACGCTTCGTTATGTTGTCGTTTCTTTCACAGCATTCCAATCGTATTTTCCAGCGTAATTATGCCCGACCCCACGTGACACACGTCTCTCATGATTATCTTCGTGCTTGCAAGACACTTCCTTGGCCAGCCAGATCACAGCAGAGTTGGTTCGTTATGGGACGTCGCCTACGTCCATCCATAATGTGGATAAATTACCCCATGTATGAATACCATTTGGATAGAAATACCACAAGCCAACATCCGTCAACTTTACGGATCCATGCTACGTCGTGTAGCAGCTTGTATATGAATCAGAGGAGCCCCAACGACATATTGACTGGCTGAATTTGAGTCAATCTTTCGATACGAATGAATTGCCCAATTGTTTTGAAATTGTAATCATTTATTTTTATGAACGTGTACATTAACATATAAAATTTTACCACAATTGCATGGAATATCCTAAGTTCTTCATTTTTTTTTGGGGGGGGGGAACCTATTCTAAGTAAAACAGCAGTTAAAGTTCCCATGCTTACAGTTATAAATGTCCCATACATATTGTGCATATTATTATCCTTGATTTTATCTCCAAAATATGTATGAGTTAAATGAACATACCAGATGTTTAGGAATACTTTGTATTAGATATGTCCATTATTTCCTGTCATCATGATTAAAACATAATTCAGTATTTTAAAAGTCTTTTGTGAAAGCACAGGGAAGTATTTAAATTTCACAATTATGAAATGTTTATATATTGATTTCCTAAACTTTAATTTCTGTATTTTTCGGACCATAAGACTCACGTTTTTACACAAAAAATCGCCTAAAAATTGGAGTATGTCTTATCGTCCGAAGGTAGCATTAAAATACAATTAAAATTGCTACTTATATATATTTTTTATTGTTTTCCTAAATTTTAATTTCCGTATTTTTCGGACCATAAGACTCACCTTTTTACACGAAAAATCGACTTAAAATTGGGGTGAGTCTTTTGGTCCGAAGATAACATTAAAATAAAATTAATATTGCTGTTTATATATTGCTTGATTATATATTGCTGTCCTAAATTTTATTTTCCGTATTTTCCGGACCCTAAGACTCACCTTTTTACACAAGATATCGACTTAAAATTGGAGTGTGTCTTTTGGTGAGAAGGTAACATTAAATTAAAATTATTGCTGTTAATACATTGCTTGTTTATATATTGCTTTACTAAATTTTAATTTTCGTATTTTTCCCATAAGACTCACCTTTTAATACAAAAAATCGACTTAAAATTGGGTATGTCTTTTGGTCCGAAGATAATATTAAAATAAAATTAATATTACTGTTTATATATTGCTTGTTTATATATTGCTCTCCTAAATTTTAATTTCCGTATTTTTCAGACCATAAAACTCACCTTTTAACATAAAAAATCGACTTAAAATTGGGGTGTGTCTTATAGTCCGCAGGTAACATTAATATAGTATTAATATTTTATAATATATATTATATATATTTTATATATATTATTTATTATATTTATTATATATATACTTTTTATTTTATTTATTATATACATTTTTATTATATATTTTAATCTTTATTAAGTAAGAAATTTAAAATATTTTTAAAGTCCTAACAAAATACAGAAAATTCTTTTCTAAAAGTCCTCCCTAAAATTGAGGTCTTATTTTTTACATTTTTTGTAAGCAGCTGCTTTTATTAAAGAAGCATCTAAAAATAAAAATAATAATCTTTTACCAGGACTTCTAAGAAACTCTGGTTTTTCTTAAAGCTTTCATTATGTTACCATCCTTTTTGTGATCAAAATAAGTGTCACGTTTTTCCGTTTCTAATAACTTAACCATCGCAATCTCTCGAGGCAGCAAAAACGAGTTCTTTTTTCTATTTGTAATAAAATGTATGTTACTGATTAATATGGGACTATTTACTCACAGAAACTCTTAAAAAAAACTTTCCGTTTGTGAAACCAAATGCATTTGCGCTTTTAAATCTCGAAAATGCTTTCCAACAGACGTTTTGACGTGGACAGTGATACCAAGCTTCATAGATTCAAGAAAGCCCATAAACAGGAGTTTCACTCTCTGGCATTTCGAAAAAAGGAGCATTTCACCAGTGCAGCCTTTAAGACGACTCTTTTATAGAAAGGATGCTAGACGATGATAATGAAAACAGCGCCAATGTAAATCTTAGTAAACAGTACTTCGAAATGAGAAGTAAGAAGATGCTGAAAGCGGAATCAGTACGAATGATTTTGGAAAATGTAGTGAGCAACTGAGGAAATTGAATTTTATAACAGTATAGAAGATAATAGAGTTGAAAGTGATAAAAATGTAGCTAGAAGTTACTCCACCAAAACAGAATTGATTCAGGAGATTTTCTTAAGGTCTCCAAAGTGGAAGAAGGATTCATTCGTTTTCCTTAAAGATTTTTATTTTTAAACAAGTTTTGGATATTTTGCGAAATAAATTCATATTGAGAGAGCTACGTGAATAATGTAAATTTTGCATCTGAAAGATATGAAAAATTAGCAAGGGAGATACCGGTTTAGAAAGAAGTGCAGAAATATGGAGATTCATAGAAAATAGATGTAAAATCAAAATGGATATTGCTCGGAAATTTCTGAAAATAGAACAGAAAACCTTGTATAACACAAAACTTGTTTCGCATTTTCTTTAGTGATCAAAATGAAAACAATCTACGTACACCGTTTCAGTCAAACCCGCTTTTTGTTTCTTAGAGCATTTGTCTAGAATTTTTGATGACTTGAAATATTGATTTTGACTTTTGCAGTTTTTGCGTTCTTATATAAATTGCTTTATATATTATTTAATATAAATTCAATGATGCATGGGGCTTTATCTTTTATAAATTTAAAGAAAAATTGCAGGGTTAAAGAAAGCTGACACTTGTAAATAGGAATTTATTTCATGTCAATTTTATTATTCTAAAAGATAGTTCAAAAAATGTAGTTTTTAAGTGCCCCTCATTTTAAAGCATACATGAATCGTGTAAAAATTTATTTTTGTAGTCAAACTGAGTACATTTGAGAAAATTGAAGTATCTGTATAGTATTTAACTCAGGTATCTAGGAGAACACACTATTAGGAAAGTGTGACATTATTTTAAATTCAATAGTTAATAACTATGGAATTAACTATGGTAGAATTCAGAGATATCACTAGATGCAAAAGTAACTCCATTATATATTTTTGCCAAGAATATGTTGCAAACATAATGAAAAAAAATCTCTAGCAATATCCATAGCACTAAAGTTTAAATTCAGGTATATAATCGTCTTCTAATTACATATTAACAGCGGGTAATGAAATCTGTACATATCTAACTTAATACATATTAGCTATTGTAGAAGTGAAAATGGTATAATTCCCCACGGTGTGTGGCCAATAACGAATGTATTATAAAGGATGCAGAGGCAGGGGTAAATACAGGATTGTAAACCAATAAATAATAGAATAGCTGTTGGTGTGGCCAGTGATAGCGATCTGGAGTCTAAATTTTACAAGATGGATAGTCGTTATTTTATGGCCCACAGTAAAAACGTCAGATGAGAAGGGTCAAAGTTGTTTTGCAAAATAAAATTATGTTGGGGGAGGTACTTCATAGACTATGTACAGAGGCGACAGAGGCGGTGTAATAAAGAACCAATTGGAGCAGGAAACACTGAAAGAAAAACAGCCCACTGCCCAATGAAAGTGAGGGGCGGGCCAGAATGGCCCCCCTGTAAACGGACAACAGCTCCGCTAAGGACGGAAGGTTTTGGAAAAGAAGGTGACGGCTCTTGGATTTGGTTCCACAGAGTTAGATGTTAGAGACTCTCGTCTGCCCCAGAGCCTTGGAGAAGTGCGAATATCTCGCGAAGGTGTTCCTATACTGGAGATGATTCTGGGTCCCGGTCGCCGATGCTACCATCATCGCTGCATACATCAGCTATAGTAAGTGCCTCCCCAATAGACTCTAAAAATCATCTTTGACAATATAGTTTGCCTCTTCTTCTGTTTTCTCAATGTTAAATTGTTAATATGAATTGGATTGTTATATTAATAGCTATGACAAGTTAATTGGAATTTGTGTTATCAAATAAATGTATGTTTAAGGTTAATGCTTTGTCTTCCTTGCTTGTTCCAACCCATGCATTCATCCATTGTTTCAAGGTAAATAATACCCTACAGTTATGGTTTCGGTTCCTGTTTAAACCCATCGTCAATGAAATAGCTAATAATACGCCAAAGGAGGAGCCTTGCTCTATCAATACAGAATATTGCAATCTTACGTTAAGAGAAGAATTGAATTTGGCTATTGCACAAGCAGTAATGGACCCAGACAGTGAAGATAATTTTGATGTTTTAAAGCAAGAGTCAACATTATACAAAAAGTACGAGCAATAAAGCAAAAAATATTTCATTATTAGCTTCTGCAGTTGAAAGTATAAAGCAGACATCTACAGAAATTGAACGAGCGTTTTCCATCACATCCAGCTTCTGTACAAGAATACGCTCAAGATTATCAGATGATTCATTGCACACGGTATTTTTGAAATTCCATTATTTGAAGAGAAACTGGAAGAATTAATTATTGCTGCCTTCCCTTTTTTCTAATAAATTTATCTTATTTGGATTTCAAAAACATGTAATAAATCTTTATATCAGCAACATATTTCGTTTGTTTGTTTTTTAACCTGGAAACCCTGAATAACCATAAAAACCGCTTTTTTTAGAGAATTAGAAACCGAAAACTCCGGGTTATAAAATAATCTGTTTTTCAGAAACCCTAATGTCAGTGTTTAGACATAACATTACTTCCGCAACTATATTCGAAAATATTATATCTTCATTCTTCTTGGGCTTCACTCTTAAAATATTTTTGATTTTGAAAACACCCATTTGTTTATGTTGAATGAAAGTATATTTAAAATTATATCCGTATTATAGCTCAATGAGGGAGTAGTAGCAAGTTGGTTTGACGTCTTGAGTAAGGAAGAATTCTACTGATGAAGCGAGATCAGTTTCCGATTGTATGTAAGCCCCTTTTAAACAAAGTTCTATTTCATAACAAAATTAAAATCATCAGGAAAGAAAAGTAGATGAAATAGAGTTAAACGAATGTTATGCTATCAAAAGTATTCAATCATCAAACTATTGTTCATTTCTTGAATTTGGAAGAACCTTTAGAAATAATACAGCCTCTCAAGTCTGTATTGCAATTTCAAATGTAAGATCTCTTGATGGCGCTGTAATGAACTCTCTCCTAATGTAAATACTTTTTGATAATCTTGTAAAAATTTATTTTTGTAGTCAAACTGAGTACATTTGAGAAAATTGAAGTATCTGTATAGTATTTAACTCAGGTATCTAGGAGAACACACTATTGGGAAAGTGTGACATCATTCTAAATTCAATAGTTAACGACTATGGAATTAACTATGGTAGAATTCAGAGATATCACTAGATGCAAAAGTAACTCCATTATATATTTTTGCCAAGAATATGTTGCAAACATAATGAAAAAAATCTCTAGCAATATCCATATCACTAAAGTTTAAATTCAGGTATATAATCGTCTTCTAATTACATATTAACAGTGGCTTGGAGCGTGTGAGGGGCAATAAAGGTCAATGTTTCGAATCCCGATGATATTGTTCTTGTTTGTGTTATGTGTAGCACAGAAAATAAATAATTTTTATGTGGACTGTGCTCCTCAGTACAACTGGGTACGGATAGTATATTTGCCAAAGGCTGTCAACTAACTACTGAATCGGAGATGTGGGATTTTTCTTTCATTGTTAATGTTCATTACTAGTGTTTGATCAGTGATCTAGATCAAAACCGGAGTTCAAATGAGTCCCGCTGGCTCGAACGGTTTAAGAACAGATATCGTTAGATCTAAAAGGACCAATCCAGATCTGCGACATTCTTTTAATTTGACCAGAGCTACGCGGCCCAATGTTTAGAGTGGTTGTGTTGAATCGGTCTTAACCAAAATGTTGTGAAGATGTTTGAAGGGCAAGAATTAGGAAGGGGTTAAACTTCTACACGACCCAACATTCGTCAAATAATGATCTCAGCGTGAACCATAATACTCATGCATATGCACCATTATGCATCGTCCTTCAAACTTAACAACCTGACTCAGACTACGTAGTTAAGAAGCTTTCACAAAGAATTGAATTTCATTGCCAATTTTTTAAGGGGGTCCGGGACACATTTTGAATTTTTTTTTATTTATTCAGTTAAAATTTTGAATTTTTTGCGATAGTTAACCATTATAATTTGCAAACAAAATCACATCATAAAACTTCTCAAAAAGTTTTCGAAAAATTTAAAAATTTAAAATTTTTAATAAAAGTGGGGTAATTTAAAATCGTTATAACTCGAAATATTACTTGTCGAATTTTGAAATTTTTTCAGTTAATTAAACAGAAATATTGAAGTTTTAATTTTAATGCACCATTTTTTAAACCATTAATTTAAAAAAAAATTTAAAATATTTAGATTAAAAATTACGAAAAAAATGATGTAACATATTTTTAAAAAACCATATTTTCAAAAGTAAATATTTTTTTCAAATCTGCTTAATCAAAAATAAAGTAAAGTAGTTGAAAAAGACATGTTTCAAGTTTCAACCATTTATCTTTAATTGTTCTTGACTTATAACAATTTAAATACGAGAAATGGGGAAAAAACATATGCAGAAAAACGCACGTACAGGTTTAAACAGCGATTAGCTACTATTAGAATGTTGCAAAAAAAAATAATAATTTCTCCTGTTCTAATTAAGATAGAAACATGATTTAAACGTCATTTTAAGCGGAAAAGAACACAGAAATTTTTAGTGCAATAAATTTTTTTTTCGAAAATTCGAACAATTTTGTGTCCTGGACCGCCTTAAGTCATCTACTTTTTTCTCTTACATGAACTCCTACACTGGTTAGCAACACGCTGTAAAGAAATCTATCCCTCCTTTCCTTCAGCATTGTTCAGGAGTCAATAGATAGTCTCTTTTCTAAGCAATACTTGGCATTCACCACTTAAAAGTAAGTATTCCAGATATTTTAGCAGTTTTGTAATTATTTATGTGGGGTTAATTCCAGGTGACAATAACTTTTATCAGATTATGTTATCGTGAATAACTTTTGTCAGGTTATGTTATTACGAAATACTTGTAAAAATATATAATAAATGTATTCAGTCTGATCTTTCAATAAATAAATCTTAAACTATAGTTTTATTAATGTCGAAAAATTCACGAAAGCGATTTTGAAATTCTTTATTCTATTACATTGAGGCTTATTTTACGTGAAAATAAAGATAATTCAGGGAATCTCCATACAGAAAATGATAATAAATTAAACTTTATTTCATAGAGTGATGAGAATATATTGATAATATGACAATGTAAGGGTTTTGTGAAGATTCCTTCAAAAGTTATTTGATTATTCTTATTCTCGTCCGTAAGCAAATTTCAATAAATAATCCCTTAATGTTATTGAAATCTGACGAAATCAGTAATATTTTAGAATATGTGTTACACAATAAAGTCTAATTTATTACCATCGTCGATAAACTTTTTCTACCAGTATCAAGAATTTAAAATTTTAATTATATGGAAAAATATATGTGAATACAAAAATTTAAATGCTAGTTTCTCTTTTGAAAAATATCTTTGCATTTATTTTTAAAATAACATAATAAACGTTGTTGTTAAATGGATAAAAAGGCAGACAGCATTTCAAAGTTCTTTCGGTAATTTTAAAATTGACATTATTTTGGCTATTGTGCAGTAAATGAAGATACTAGGCTCTTCATGGCACAATATTTATATCAACAAAACTTTACAATATTTACAGGAAAATAATAGGTAATGTTCTAATGTCCACAACCAATTTAAGAACCATCTTGATCTTACGCAAAAAGAACGCCTGTTGCATCTCGTCTCTTTTCTCAGTCGTACCATATCACTTTTCTACTTCAGAGAATTTCTTACTTAATACAAGAGGAGGTGTTCTTATGGATCATCAGTGTTTTTCGATAAAACTATTCCCATGCCACTATTCGACGAATCTGCTGAAAGGATGAATTCTTTGTTAAAATCTGGGGAGTAAAGTAGGGGTTTATTGATCACTTTGTGTTTTAATGTTTTGAAAGCTAACTCACATTCCTTAGTCTACATGATTTGTTCTTTTTAACTCTTCTTTTCATCCGTCAGGGAATCCGCTATTACGAAATACATAAGAATGTAACTCCAATAACCTGTCAACCCCTGAAATGTTCTAACATTCGTTTGAGTTTTTGAAGTTGGAAAATCCACTACTTCTCGTATTTTTATATCTGAAAGTTTTTGAGATCCTTGCCCAACATTATGGTCTAGGTATAGCACATGATCTTGCGAAAATTTGCACTTCGAAGGTTTTATGGTTAATTCAGCATCCTTTATGCGCTGTAGAACACAAGTCAGATGACGGAGATGGGACTCCAATGAGTTATTGTACCATATTGCAATAGAAGTAAGATCGTATTCTTCGAGACTTGGAAAACTTGAGACATTAATTTTCTGAAGAAATAGGGAGAATTTTTCATTCCAAAAGGACGCCGTAACGGACGACAGGTTCCTAAACGAGTTGTAAACGTTGCAACTTTTTGAGCATTTTCACTAAGAGGAATTTGCCAGTATCCTCGTACAAGATCCAATACAGTGACAAACTAAGCTTTCGCAATAATTTCTATTCGATCTTCTATATTCGGCAAGGGGTAATATTGTGTTTGAGTAATTTAATTTAATCTTCTAAATCTCTGCAAGGACGGGGACATTTATTAGGGGCTTCTACCAAAACCCTCGGTGAGGTATATTCAGAGTCTCCTAACTCAATAATCTTTATGTCTAGCATTCTTTGTATTTCTTGTCTCCTAATTTTTGTTTGTCTTCGTGAGTTTGATAAGGTTTTGATCTTATCGGTGTAGAACTATCGAACTATTAAGTGGGTGAGAAACTATTAAGTGAACTATTATCGAGAAACTATTAAGAAACTATTATCGAACTATTAAGTGGTTATCGAACTATCGGTGTAGAACTATAGAACTATTAAGTTCTATAGCATGTTCAACAAGTGGAGTTTTCTTGGTACATTTGAGAAACTAACTGAAAATGTATTAAGCAACGTTTGTAACTGCTCAATTCGTTCATTCTCTAATCGTTCTTGCAGTCTACTATTATCAATCACAGCGGAAAAATCGAACACATTTGGATCACTTTTCAGATGAGGAAATTCGATATCGTGAAACACATTTTCTTTTCCTTCAACAAACTCTCCGAATTCTTTTTCCAATTACCATTTCTAGTCGATAGCAATATACCAGTTATGTTCTTTTGTAGTACGGCTCTAAGATGTTAGCGTGGTATATTTGAGATTTATCCTTTTATCCGATAACTTCACTATATAATTAGCACCTGAAATTCTTTTCTCGACTGCACCCGGCCCTACTGACTGGACAGCTGACTTATTTGACCCAGAAATAGTCAAGACTATAACCAAATCACCTTCTTAGAATTCTCGTTTTACGGCAGATTTATTTACTTACTTATCGAAATTTCTTGATATCTTTTCAACCGATCAATTAATTCAAACATATATTCTGTCACAGGGATATATTTGTTATCAGCATCAGTCCATTTTTCATAAACAATCATTTTTGGAGTTTTTAAATTATTTCCGAATACTCGCTCTGCATGTGAGAAGCCATGTAAAGAGTCGGAATGTGAAAACAACAGAAACCTAAATTGTTAAGGGGCCACCCAGCTTGCGTGGACAAGCAAATTTACAGTCCCGACATTTTTATAACGCCAGATTTACGGTACCATAAAAAACGGAGAAATTAAGTTGTCAACGGCCGTATATCTGAGGTCGGAGGTCGAGCAGGTGGGGCCGTCTGATGGGAAGTTTTACCAGACATAATCGGCGCCAGAACTTAGGCAATTGCGAAAGGCAAGAGACAAGAATAACCTATGAGAGCTAATCGCATCCGCCCCCTCTATAAACAAGGGAGGGGCGAGCGAATAGGGACCGAGGAAGCGAGAACCAATGAGACGAGGATGGAGAAGAATATATACAAGATGATGAGACATTTGTGGGGAGAGCGCCATTAAAAAAAAGAGATGATAACACAGTAAGCTGCCAACGGGCCGACGAGAGCCCTAACTTACGAAACTCAACAAAAAAATAAGCTGCTACAGGGCTGAGAAGAGACCCACTGTATAATATTAGAAGAAAGACGCCGGTCCTACGCAACTACATAATACGTACGGATTGAACAGCGTTAGCTCCGGACGCAAAATAGAATAATCAGCGACGAGAAGTTGCAGAAAGAAGTTGCACTTGTACATACGCCACACTAACCTTTCTGTCTTTACTTTATCACCAGGTCACTGAAACTATAGCTAACTTCAAAACGACTTCGGTATGCTTGATAACGTCCGGCTGATGTACGGCAAAGCGATCTTCACTTCTTCAATTGTTTCTCGTTCGCCGTTCATCTCCGTCCGACCTCGCCTCGTGGCGTTTTCGCTCTCACTGTCACGCGTGTACGCTATGCACGTGGATTACCACCTAGTAGAAACGCCGCTCATTTGCATTCTCTTGTTTCTTCTTCAAACGGCGATTTATTTAAATCAGAGGGGGTTAATTTTGATTCAATACCTGACAACCCTTTAAAGACAAGATAAACCAAATCTGATTAGTCATTTATAGATTCTATACTCCACCACCTTTAATTTTTAGATTACTTGATTCCGTATATCATTTAACAAAACAAAAATTATAATTTATATTTTCTGCAAATTACGTGATTTCTGTTATCACAATATCAGTTTTAAAACAAAATAATGGTAAATTAATAAAAAACTAGCCTCGCAGAAAAAGTTTATGCAAAACTTAAATATTTGAAATTAACTGAATTTTAAACGAAAAACAATAATTGCTTTCTTTAAATGGTTTAATAATCTGTGACGATGTCAAGTACTGGAAAGTAAATTACTTGATCTATTGATAAAGAACAAGAAAATAAATGAAATTAGCATTAAGGAATATTTTGATGCTGCGCAAATTATTATTCAAATAACCGTTTATGAAAATAAAAGGAATTTTTAATGTTCATTTTCTCTTTTAAATTTGTACTCAAACATTCTCTTCACAACAATTTAAAACATTATTAGTATTATTTAAATATTTTAGTAAAAGAATATGAAAAGTTTCCTATCATTTTCTCTAATGAATTCACAATACTTATGTTTTATTTATTTTAAAAATGAGGCCACTATTTCTTATAAAAGCTAATATTTTTTAGGGAAACTATAAATTTATTCTTGTAGTTCTTTATATTTTTCGACTGAATGAAAATTTGAAACTTTATCTATTATGAAAGAAATGCTTCCAGAACATTTAATAATTTAGACTATGCTCTTTATTCCAAGTTTTATCAAAGTTCCTGGAACCGTTATAAAGTATTTACTAAGACCTGCTTTTCGTTGAAATTATCAAATTTATTTAAACGTGTTTCGTTAGAACCGTCATGTTATCATACTTTTAGTTCCATCTTAATGTTTTGCATGTTAACGAAAATGCAAAATAGAGAAAACAAACGGCATGACAAGAAAAAAAAAATTCAGGTAGTCTCTTCTAACGAAACTACCGCGGGTTATTAACGTAGGATTACTTATCTTTCCTTACCTCTCATTTACAATTCCTACATACGAAGAGAAGGATGAGTGATAACCCTATGCAAAATAGGTCGATGGTAAGAAAAATAAGTTACATATGTCTACAATGCCACTCTTGATTCATATCTCGCAACGACGGTTTTAGCGTCATAAATTTTGCTTTACCGCGGACCATTATGCAGGAACGTAATCCTACGTTAAAATAGAAATTTCTTATCTCTATCATTCCGTATAATATGAGCTCTAAAAATAGAGATAATATTTGTTACATAAGAATAAAATGAGTCTTCCAATCAAAGGTGGTGATCGCCTAATAAAAATTTCAAAGGATGTCTAATAAAAAAATATTTCCCACTGGTTTGTATAGATTAAGACCCGTTATAATTTACACTCGAAAGGAACGCATTGGAAAATAATCCAAGGTAGGGAGTTAAAACAAACTACAGAGAGCGGTAGAATGGACTCCCACATTTCAAAGAGTAAAAAAAGTGGGACAATTCACAGAAAAGAGATTTATATTTTCGAAAAGTGCATGTGTTTTTTCTCACTAGGTTTTGAAAACAACATCACTCAGGTGGCTTCCTTTATTTGCGATGCACTGACAAAGCCGTTCTCTAAATTTTCCCATCAATCTATTCCTCAACTCTGGGGGAATGATGGCTACTTCCTCGAGATTAGCGGACTCGTTGCAAATTTATATATATATATATATATGACATGCGTCTTATTGACACGTAGCTCCCGCTTAACTTTATCTCTAAATAATTCCTTAATTAGAAATCAATGAACGTAGACCTGTGGTAAATAAATACTATTAATTACATCTAAGAGCTTTATAAGCTAACATTAGGTGAAACTCAACCCGATCCGTGCCAAGATATCATCTCTACCCGCGAAGCGCGACCACGTCTAGCTGCGTATAAATCTAATCCCTATCTGCAAAAACCCTTTGTCTTAAAGTCCGCTCAAAAACCCCTTATTCAGCAAATAGAACTTTGTCGAATGTTCTTTTCCCCTTATGCAACTAGCCTCGATTCTAAATTTAGCAGCGATTACCAACTTATTGTTCTCCTCTAAATCCCACCGTCAGGTGGCAGCCTCTATTGCTCACTTTGGCTATTTAAAAACTCCCCTTTTTTCCCTCATCATAATTAAAGTTCGTGCGAACACATTTAACTTTTAACAATTATCTTAATTATTCTCCTCTCTCTAATTAATCCTTGACATATATATATATATATATATATATATATATATATATATATATATATATATATATATATATATATATATATATATATATATATATATATATATATATATATATATATATATATATATATATATATATATATATACATACACACTCGTTGCAAATTTTCAGGTGTTCTAATGTTCCAAGGACGACCACTTGGTTTCCTTGATAATGCAGACCCATTTGCTCTCAAGCTTGAAATCAACCACTGGATTGTTTTACGACAAGGAATGGCATCAGTTGCATAAAGCCCGAAGAGCGCGCAGTAAATACCGTCTGTGTCGTGGTTACAGAATCATTGTTTTTATAAAGAACACCTCGATAGTGAAACTGCAATGTTCAGCGAACCATCTCGTGGTGTCTATTGACAGTTAGAAATTCCGCTCACACTGCTGCAACCTCCCGCGCCGCTCCCCCCCCCCCCTCACTGGTAAGGAAGTGTCCTTACCAGTGACCTTTAGAAATGTGGGAGTGTATGCTGTCGGAACCTGTATTAGACTTTACCCTGATCTATTTTAGAAATATTCCATTTTTCGAAGATATATGTTTATCTGTGTTATTAGTTATTTACAATATTTGATTTCAGCATTTCTTCTATCAAAAATTGCTTCGCAGATATGTCATATTGGATGATGAGAAGGAGTTGTATGACAGCTATTTCACAAAGTTTTTTTTATTTTATTTTATTTTATATTTGAAACATTTTTGTTAACTTTTTGAAAGAAAATGGGAAACATTGTTTGAAATACGAAACAGAATTCACTCTTCAATGTTATATGCAGCTAAAGCCTAACAATTCACTTGGTTATGAAGTTTTTGTGAAAAACATCAATAATAAAGAAATACATCAAATCTAATACATTTCTACTAAAAAAAAACTATCATATCCATTAGCATCCTATTCAAAGTTGTCATCCATTGCAAAAAGAATCACCTCCAAGCATGGAATGCAGACAGTAAATAGAAACACCATAATTCTATATCTGAGTATTGCAAAAGAAAATTAGATTGTGAAAATATATGTTACGGGTATGACAAAATAAGGCTTAAGAATTTATAACAATAAATATTATGTTAATGGGATTTTTCAAATTGTCAAAAAATTTAAATTAAACAATAGTCTTCATTATGCTTCTGAGGTGGTCTTTATTTATAAATTATTAAAAAATGTTTTTTCAAATAGATTACAGTTTAATAAAGGACAGAAACTGATGTAATTAAGATGCATGTTTTATCTGAAAATGTTCGTGAAATTATGTAAACGTTAAATCTTCATTGAACTTTGACTAATTGCAAGAGTATAAATGTATCAATGCATAAATGAGGAAATCATATTTTCTATGATATTCTACGGCTGAGATGTTCAGAATGATTGAAAAAGTTGCGTAAGTTAACACATATTTTTAAGTTAACTCATATTTTTAAGTTAACTTTTTAAGTTTAAATATCTGGTACCTGGAAAGTATCACTTTACGATTTCTGTCTTTCATTCCAATGCTGCATTGTTATTTTCTAAAATAGGCACTTTACTTTATCTTTTTTTTAATCATCTAACATTAAAATATATGAAGAAAAAACAATGAATTTCATGATGTAAAATCTTAAGGAGATTGATGTAAAATCTTAAGTAAGAAACTGAGATTTGACAGTTCTCTCCCAAACTAATCGATAGCTAAAACGTCAAATATGTAGAAAAGTATATGTTAACTAATCCAAAACTTGGAAAGTCTCACGAGTTTGACGTTTTAAAATGAGGTAAGCTGCTTCACAGGAACGAAATTTGATTTGACTGAGCTCTAAGTGTTTTTCGAACATTTTGAGCTGTAATTTTTTTCTTATTCTGGGAACTGGTTTCTGGAAATTTTTTTGAAAGAAAGTGCATGCACGCTTTGATTATAATAAAAAATAGAAAATTTATTATGGTTTCAAATACATAAATGTTATAAAATTATTATAATTCAAAATATAATTGAACGAAATATAGTTCATTATAATGTAAAAATATATTTCTCCGATATTTAAATAAGATATATATATAAATTATATCCGACAATTTCAAGTAAATAAAATTTATATATTTGGAGGTATTTTGACAATAAAAAATGTGTAGGCCTTTCGTTCAAATCATTTATGTATATTTAGTAAAACTCATGAATATGTATTGCCGTTTTAAATCAGTCTCAGATTTAGCGGCAATATTGAAATGAAATTACTCTAAGGATTTGTAAGACTGAGATGAAACAAAAAAAAAAAACTCAGTGGAGTTACTTTACCCTAGCGGACTGTATTAGTGTGAAACGAACACGCACGCATAGATCCAATTCAAAGAATATTGCATTTAATCAGTCTAAAGAGCCACGTCAGAAGAACATTACACAAATAAAGCATACATAGCTGGAAAGCCCGTTGCCTTTAAATCATGACTGATAGAACATTTCACTTCACTTCGACAAGGGATGAACACTTCACTTCACTTCGAATGAAGGATTCAACACTCAGGTAGTCTCTTCTAAAGAAACTACCGCGAGTTATTAACGTAGGATTACTTATCGTTGCTTACCTCTTTAATATATATGTATGTATATATGTATGTATATGTTATGTATACATGTATCTATATATATGTACGTATGTATATATGCATATATATGTATGTCAAAACTTTGATTCCTTTTGGTACTTTTCTGTTTAACAGTTTACTGCTTGCCCAAGCCATACAAACTGGGTTTGGCGCGCTGCCAAAATTATAACTCACGACGACGGACGGTTTTAGCGTCTGAAATTTTGCTTTCCAGAGTACCGTTATGGAGGAACGTATTCCTACTTTAAAAGAGTCCACACATGCAATTTCAAGCGTAGCTGTCCGATGGCACATTTTGCAAAGCATTAGATTAATTGTTCAGTACGTTTTTTTCCTTCAAGAGGTGGCCGTCACCGACCCTCCTGTTGCTGAGGTAAGCCCACTGAAACTTTACTCTTCCGAAATCACACGCTGTAGCTTACAACTTGTAATTCCTCAGTTTTTTTTATTCCATAACTCTTATACTGCAGAAAGTAATTTAATCTAGATTTTTAAGAACTTCATTACCTTTCGAGGTTGTATTTAATTGTATCATTTATATTTGGAACGGACAAACTTTAAGGACCGTTTACTATTCCATCGTTTTGAAGAAATACTACCTCCTGCGAAATTTCCCTCATATTTATCACTCTTTCTTTCAAGCTAACGACATATGAACGTTGGCTTGGATATTTATTTATTTTTGGAACGAAGTTCTTTTACGCGGCTTACAGTAGAGTGAACTGGCAGGAATCATCACGTAACAAAAAAGCGTTATGCCCCCTTCATAAGAGCTTTATCTCAAGGACTCTGTGGCTGAATGGTTATCGCATCGGACTACAGAGTATCGGACTATCGCTCTACGGAGCGAGAGGTCCCTGCTTCAAATCCCCGCACAAGCGCTGGCCGTTTCCATTCCCACTCATTCTGGGAATAGAGCAGTATATATATATATATATATATATATATATATATATATATACATACACATATATATATATGTGTGTGTGTATATATGTATATTTATATATATAATATATATAAATATATATATATATATATATATATATATATATATATGTGTGTGTGTATATATGTATATTTATATATATATAATATATATGCATATATATTACAATATACAAATCGTAGAGAGAGAGAGAGAGAGTTGGTTGAATAAAAGAGGGCTGCGCTTTTAGGCGTGACAAAAATGCACTAATATAATCAATAGAAATCTACATATTAAATCCCGTTTAGAGTTGATAAAATAACGTAAGGAACTTCGTTCCTGACGGGGGTCCTCCGACCGCACAATTATTTTTTGTTTCGTTTTGTTTTATTTCGTTTCGTTTCGTTTCGTTTCTTCGAACACGGAAGGCACTTGTCTTGACGATATTCGTCCACTCACATGGCGATATTTGGCACCTACTTATGAGAACACTGTATGAATGAACCAACATTGCTTCATACGACGGGACAGCATAGGAACATCCATGTCTTAGTCGGGCTTCGAACCCAAACCCACTTCGCGGAAGCTTGTTCCGCTAACCACTATACAATGTAGGTGGCTAATATAATTTTATTCAGTTTTTTGTTTTTAACTTTCTATGATGCTGATTTTTCCCACGATCAATTTTCCAATACGTTTGGTCAATGAATATAGGTAGTCCAAATTGTTCTTTCTAACAACTGAGTACCAATAACGATCGCCTAACAGAGGTGAGCATCGAGCTGACGTCTCCAAACCAGGAGGCCAGTATTCTACTAACTATCCCGGGATGGTGAGGAAATGTCATTTTCAACGACTTCCCAACAGATTTAAGTTAAATCTTAAACAGATTTGCTGAAAGCAGATCATTATTAACAATGTCAACAAATATTTTCTGACCTCTTTTCGCTGTATTTTATATTTATAAGGGTTAGGTACGGTATGAATTAATAAATTAACACTAGTACTTAATAATGGGTAAAATATCAGATTATTTTCTTACTAAAGTTTACTAAAATGATGGGTTGAAAAAGAGACATAAATGTTACTAAACTGATCAGTATTTGCATAGACTTACGAGAAAGGAATTATAGGGCTTTGAACGAAACTTTGTATCATAATAATATTTTCCTGAAAAATTGCCAATTCAACAAAAATATTTTTATGTAAAATATTTGCTACAAACGAGACCACTTTCTTTTGTTTCGTGCATTTTAAATGAGCAATATATGGCTTTTAATATTACATTAGTGTATGTGCTTGCATCCCATAAAGTACAAGGAATTGAGCCTCGAAAATTCATATATATGTCATGTGATGTGACATAATATAATAAGAAAAATGGGTCTTTTTAGCATTAAGATATTCCATGAATCATTCCTTCACTTACTTTAAGAAAATATTGTTATCATCCTGTTTTCTTCCTCGCGTGAATTATGTTGATAATGTTGAAAGGCTTTAGTGATCACAACAGATTACGAGACGACACATATTTGCCATCAGATTACACTTACATGCACGTTATAGGTTTTACGTCGTGGGTTTTCCCCAGAGATAAATGCGAACGAAGTATAGGTCTATCTTGTTATGCAGTGCTTGCATTTCATAGAACTGTTCAGCAAAAATGCTGCGAATGAAATAAAGTTGAATACGGTTATATTTTAAACGACAGTTTACAAATTTTGCTGCAATTTTATAGCATATGTTTTGTAATAACATAGAAACATTCAAAAATACCATAAGCAAATTGCATATCTTTAATTTTTCCCACAGATTTTATATAAAGCCTAAAGCTTTAAGATAAAATACCAGTTTCTACACTCAATTTTTTACTGCTATTATATTGCATTGTATGTTTATATATATAAAACAGTTCCGGGACTGACTGACAGATAATGCACAGACCAAACCGCTGGACCTACAGGGCTGCAATTTTGCATGGCGATTCTTCTGATAGTGTAAGGTTGCACTACGAAAGATTTTTGAAAGATTTTCCTTATTTTAATTAAAATTTTAAGCTGTTTTAGCAACTTTTTTTAAGTTTGCATTTAAAATAATAATCTCAGGGTTCGAAATTTTATATCACGGAAAGGATCACAAAATTTCCTTTTAAAAGAAATCTTTTTCGAATCTCTATTTTCTGATTTTTGGTGAATTTTCAAAGATTAATTTTCACAATTTAATTTATTAAATGCTGATCACATGGTTTCTTTTCATTTTGCGACACTTCAAATTAATTTTGCGTCACGTGCATAACAACGAAATAAATTGACCAAAAAAATATCAAAATACGGTAAAAGATAAAATTTAACCACTAGACTGATTGATAAGGAAGTTTTTAAAGAATTTAGTTCAAATTAGTATGTTTAAGGGATATTAAACATACAAATTAATTGCATACATTGACCGTTGTATTTAATTTGAATATTTTCTTCTATATTATTTTTAAAATATCCGTATCTATAAAAATATCCGTTACGGTTATATATATATATATATATATATATATATAATTATTGCATACATTGACCATTGTATTTAATTTGAATGTAATGCGTAGCAAAGCACGGGTATTCAGCTAGTCTCTCTATATATGTAGTGACTTACATATCTATAGAGACATATATACGTGGGAACTTATTTGCACTTGCAACATCTTCAGCACCCTGCATGAACGTATAACACATAGTACGAGCTAATATGCATAATAGCACAGGCTGTGTTTTATGAAATATGTAACCCACTTAGCCATCTAATAATAATTGATAAGATTAATAAAACAAAAAATATTCTTGTATTTACCTTCTAGTTTTACAGTTTCAAACATAGTAGAACAAATTAAACTTTTAAAAGTAATATTTATTTTCTTAGCATATAATAATTTCCTCAAAATAACATTTAAGAAATAAACATAGAGAAACAAATACAATAAGTTTCCTGTCTTTTTTACTTTTTCCATCAACATATACTCCAGGAATGTTTTCTTAAGATGTGCAGCAATATATTCGCCTTTAATATCAAATATTCAATGCTCACTGTTTTATTTTGTTCTCATATTTATTCTCTCAGTCATGAAAAGCGTGGATTATAACCGTTTTTGAAGAATGCTATCATCAGAAATTTTAGAAATTAGATAGAGTTTGTTGGTCTCTGAACTTATAATGTTAAAGCTTAGAGCCTATTTGTGAATTGAAGAGTTTTATGACTCTTAGAGCAAAGGGAAATCTGTATGGATAAGGAAAAGAAATAAAATGCGTGCACGTATGGCCTCATATATCCAAACTCATTATTCCTGCATCGTTTCATAAAAGTAAATCTGTACGTTATCGTTTCATAAAAGCAAATCCGTAAAAGTAAATCTTTACGTCAGCTTCTTTTCAGGAATAAAAAAAAATAACAGAACATGCGGTAATGACTAAAGCTTTACGATGTGTATTTCTTCAAGAACTGCAATCTGAATTCATAAATAAACTTAATGCTGCAAGAATAACAACTTTTATATTCAAATTCAAGCAATGCGTTTTAAAAACTAAATTACTCCGAAGAAAAGGAAGTTGTTGTTTAAAGCCAGTTATTTTAAAATTGAATACTTTTTGTTTTACATTTGTACAGAATTATACAAGGAGCGTGTTGTGTACAGTACATTATTAATTGAGAGGGTTAGGGAACAAAACATTGAGAAAAAATTACTATATAGAAAATTTTTATTTTTTGGCTTAACATATACTGTATAGCTGTTAAATAAAACAAACCACATGCCTAACTGGTCTGTTGAGAGCCAAAAACACGTTACTCACAGGTACTTATGGTCTACAAATAAAAGTACCCGTGACTATATCCATCTTAAAATATCCGTCTCATACTTAAAATACTTAAAATATCCGTCTTAAAATATCCGTCTCATAATTAAAATACTTAAAAAGTTCGCCTTAAAATATCCATCTCATACTTAAAATACTTAAAATATCCATCTTAAAATATCCGTCCATACTTAAAATACTTAAAATATCCATCTTAAAATATCCGTCGATATCCATCTTAAACCACAATCATCGGTATGAGGCAGATGTCGGTGCACAAAACATTTAAATTAAATGTTCGATAACAGAAGAAAGATTTTTCGGTCTGACATGCCTCTATTTTTACTTCCCTTTGTAAATCGTCTTGGCAAGAATTCTGCGTGAATGTATCAACAACTTTCGGCTCTGCATACATCGTACTCACTGTTAGCACAAAATACCCAAAAAGGTAGTTGCAGGGTGTAAATTGAGTTTAATTGGTAGTACGCTGCTCACCATGCCGTACGCATTAACTTGCACACGGTGTAGTATGCTGGTAGGATACACCATCTTTCAGAATGGCGAGATGCAAACTTATAGTATTCATCAAAACAACACACTTTTCCAGTCTTTCGTGGTCCAACCGGCAGGTCCTGTAAGTCCAATTAAAGCGTTTTGACATACTTCTTAACCATACATATTAAACAACGATTAGACTTTTGTTTCTTCGATCCCTTTCTTCTGTATTACAGATAATTGAAAGTTATTTATGGAGTGATGAGCCCAATCTTTTCATTACCTCAGTCAAATAGACAATTATAGATTTGCGGACAACCAGGCGATTGTTTTATTTTCTGATTATGTTTGTCAAAATTGTAATTCCAACGAAAAATTTCAAGAGAGGAATACGCTTCGTGTATGGTACTACTCTTCTTGGTCCAAACAATGAACGATGCGCTATTCTGGCATGATGGACTAAGGGGCTGTATCCACAATGTGCAATATGAGTAAAACCTATTTTTCCTCCATCGAGATCGAAGTGGTTTGCTGCACTTGAACAAAAC
The DNA here is from genome assembly GCA_907164885.2 of Dolomedes plantarius. NCBI lineage: Eukaryota > Metazoa > Arthropoda > Arachnida > Araneae > Dolomedidae > Dolomedes > Dolomedes plantarius. The sequence continues at coordinate 178,700,197 of OU015492.1, read as the reverse complement.
TATGGTTTCTTGAAAAGAACTCGTGATCTTAGCGGAACTGGATACTTCTAAAGGGAATTAAGCTACGGACATTAAATGGTCGTGACATTTGTTGTTGCTTTCATTTGTAGATTTGTTGGAACGGATGACAAATAATTTCCGTCGAAACCTCGCAGTAATTCTTTGTTACCATGTAAATATATCTAAGTATGATATAATAGAATCAAAAGGTGTTCCTTCTAAGTACCAACCATTATAATGAAGCCATTAAACCCAAAATATTGTCTTAACAATTCAGTGTATATATGTATAGCTATATGCACTCATGGACAAAAAAATTAGCGAACCAAGAAATAATTGCGGGTACATAACGAAACTTGCAATGAAGGTACATGTCGGGGAGATATGCAAATGATTAGAAATGCAGCGTGATTGCGCATTACGTATAGTCGGTAGAGGGCGTTGAACATCGTACTCTGTGGCGTATAAAACAGGTAACCAAAGCTTGTTTGATTGTGCTGAATCATTTACAAAGGAAGAGCTCAGATAGACATGCCATTACGCCGTGTTCGAAGACAATATAAGCAGTTGTCGCAGTTTGAGAGGGGGAGAATCGTCGGGATGAGGGAAGCTGGGTGGTCAGCTAGGCGAGTAGCTCGTCAATTAGGCCGCTCTGATTGTGTTGTGAGGAGGTGTTGGGACCAGTGGACCCGAGAGATTTCATGTACACGAAGACCAGGTTCAAGACGCCCTCGACAGACCAGTCGTCGAGAAGACCGCCACATCGTAAGAAATGCACGCGTACAGCCAACTGCTTCATCGGCCGCCATCCAGGCACAGGTAGCACCTTCACTAGGGGCCTCTGTGTCTTCTCGAACCATACGAAGTAGCCTGGCTGAAGGACAGTTGGTATCGCGGCGCCCATTACGTGTGCTGCCCTTGACGCCCACCCATCGACGCCTCCGTTTGGAGTTTTGCAGCGCACGAGGAAACTGGACTGCAGCGGAATGGAACCAGGTCGTCTTTAGCGACGAATCCAGATTCAATCTCGGCAGCGATGACAATCGTGTTCGTGTGTGGAGAGTCCGTGGAGAACGCTTCAATCCTGCCTTTGCTATACAGCGACACATCGCTCCCACAGCTGTGTGATGGTATTCGGTGCCATTGCCTACAAATCACGGTCACCCCTAGTATTGTTCCGTGGCACCATGACAGCCCAGCGGTATGTTCATGAAATCCTGCAACCACATGTGTTGTCACTCATGCAACGGCTCCCAGGAGCCATTTTTCAACAAGACAATGCTCGGCCTCATATGGCAAGGGTGTCACAAGACTGTCTCCGCACTGTTACTACCCTTCCTTGGCCTGCCCAATCCCCAGATTTGTCTCCAATCGAGCATATCTGGGATCATTTGGGACGACGAGTTGGGCATCCCACGAGTTTGAACGAACTAGAGGCAAGGTTACAGCAAATATGAAACGAAATGTCTCAAGACATCATACAGAACTTGTACGACGCAATGCCCGATCGTATCGCATCGTGCATTCGCGCTAGAAGGGGTCCAACGGAGTATTAACTCCTCCGTTCCTTTGCCTTTTTCTCTGAAATAAATTATCCTTTTTCTTTGATTTTCTTATCATTTACTTATATCAAAGTAGTCATTAAGTATGTAAAATTTCGTTTCATTTTGACGACTCCTTCTTGGTGCGCTAATTTTTTTGCCCATGACTGTATATATATACAGAGGATGTTCGCAAATTTTTTAGACGATTTTGGTAAGCGGTAATAAAAAATCGTTTGCTGCAAAAGAAATAATTGCAATTGTACTATGTTTTTAAAAGTCAAAATTATCGTCTGCGACTTGAAAGTTTTGTTTTTATTCAAAATGGTGTTTTTAACAAAGCAGTGTTTCGAAGGCTACATTTATGCTCTTTCCGAAGAGAAATATGCATTCTCCGTTATCCAAAAACGATGTGAGAGTCATGGTTTTCTGATATCTAAAGCGTCGATAAGTAATATTGTCAACAAGAAAGGAAAAAAACGTCAAATTGGAGGCTCAAGTGGGGCAAAAATTTCAAACAAGTATCCAAGGAAAAAACGGACATCTTCGACTATTGCAAAGGTACGTTGTTTAATGTTAAAAGAAAATCCCCCTAGTCAAAGGACAGTTGCAAAATCATTAAAATGTTCGGTGTCCACTGTAAACAAAATGATAAACGTTGATTTAAATCTTAAGAAAGTGAAAAAACGCAATGTGCATCGTTTTCTTCCAAATCATATCGCTGAACGCAGGACACTCTGCAGAATTCTATATGAGAAACACTTATCCAAAGAAAAATGGAAAACAATTGTCACAATAGATGAATCATGGGTGTATTTAAATGATTGCAACAAAAAAAGAGCCATTTATTATCATAAAAGGGGAGAAAAAAATTTAAGTACATGGCTCAAAGAATCGAAAGAAAGTTTTTCTAAAGGATACATGATTGTTGCTGGATTTTCTTATAATGGCAAGTTAAAAATAAAGAGAGTGGGAAAAAATGTCAAGATTAACTCCAAATACAATCAGAAACATATTTTATCGCCAATTTTTCTGAATGAAATACCATCGCTTTACCCACCGTGCCATCAATCTGTGAGACTCCATCAGGACAAAGCTAGCAGTCACACATCAAAATCCACTGTAAATTTCCTAAAAGAAATGGAACAAAAAACTGGTATCAAGGCCATATCCTTCACTGATATCCCTACTAAATCTCCCGATGTATCACCTATGGATTTTTGTGCTTTTGGACTTTTAAAATCTGCATTATCCAAACGTCGTCCCAAAACCCTTAAAGGACTCTGGAAAGCTGTTCAGGAGGAATGGGATAGAATACCTCTTCGGACACTTCAAAAGGCATTATTATCCTGGAAATTGCGGTGTCGAAAGATAGTTCAGAATAAGGGATGTCAAATAGAACATTTAAAACACAAGAATTTTATGCAATTTAGTTTTGTGAATACAGTATACATCGTCTAAAAAATGTGTGAACAGCCTCTGTATATATCCTCATATATATATATATATATATATATATATATATATATATAACGAAAAAAAGTCCTCCTATTCAAGTATATTTAATGCGTACTCAAAATTACCCTTTTAATAAAGCCCGAACCCTCTTCCAAATTGCAATTTAAAAATAATGTAAGTTATAATTTAAACTAGCCCGTAAGGCACGTGCAGATCATTAAGCAGGCATTTTAAAAATCTAAATTCATTCTCATCATATATCTGATCCGAACCCTTAGGCGCCATTAAATTTGTATATAATAAATAAGACCTGTTTTCAAACTCTTTCTTATAAATAAAACACAGAGCAGCGCGTGATCTAGCAATTAATTAATCCCCGGAGAACCACGACGTGGACACGTAAACACTACGAGACAAAATTTGTCCAATTAAGTAGTAGGTAAATTCGGCCCTCTGCTGGCAAGATCAAGAAAGCTTAGTTTATAATTGCTTGAACGGAAGACTTCTATCTCTTCACTTCTAACTCCCGTTGCATGTACATGCTGCAGATCTGCTCGCCGATATCATGTTGTTTTCCTGTCAAGTCTGGTAGCCACTACAGCTAATGCCTTCGTAATGCTTCCTGATTAATAAAGAAAATGGCAACTTGCCTATGAAGTTAGCAGACCGTCACCCTGAGCCGCAGCCCCTAGAATCAACATATGCCATGCCGTGCTACCAGTGTTACCAGAAGATCAAACTCCTACAACCAGATTTAAAATCACCATCAATGCCCAGTACACACAGCAAACGGAGGTATCGTGTCTTTCCGTTATCTAAATTGCCGGTTGCCAATGCTCTTTCACCATTATTGAGAAAGTTAAGAATTACCGATTTAGCATGTCATTAAGTATTTAAATTAATAAGTTAACGAGTTATCGAATTATTAAGATATTAAATTTAATAAGGGGTGTGCTATATTGAATTATATATATATATATATATATATATATATATATATATATATATATATATATATATATATATATATATATATATATATATATATATATATATGTGTGTGTGTGTGGGTGTGTGTGAGTGTGTAAGTACGTAATTGCTATGTATACGAATTTTGAGTATCATTATTATACGTATATATGTGTGTTACAGTGCGTCATAAATAAATCCATTTACTGTTCATCCATTAGTAATGTTTCTTATCATAGGACCACTTCAAACCATTAAAATACCAATTCAAAAAATACTACTATACGATCACCCTTTACTTACATACACACACACATAATTATATATATATATATATATATATGTGTGTGTGCGCGCTAACGTATAGCTGCCTGGATATTAATTACGACAATATTGTTTATTCCTTTTAGAATTTGAGTCTTCGAGCAAAGATTTCTCAGTTTATAAATTTTCTTAACAGCATATTATTGATACATGAATTTAAAACTACAAATTTCAAATCAATTGTTTATGGAAAAAAGAAGTATTGTGATATAAATATACCTCTAAAGCATCTGAAGTTATAAGAATCTCTGTAATCTGAGACTGTCAATATGTTGTTTATTTTCTTGCTTGTGAAATGTAAATCCTCCCAACATACACAAAATATGTATATATATACATATATAAGTCGTATTAGTAAAGCAACGACTGGCATTTTCTAAGAAACTATTCAAGGAAACAGATGTTTCTTGGATTTCCATGTCGTTCCGAAAAATATTTTCAAAAGATCTGCTTTCACTGAGTTAAAATTAATCAGGATTATTTGTTTCGTTTTGTGTACGTTGTTTGTCATAAACTATTTCGAGAAACAGCGATGGGTAAAATGCCAGAGGCGCAAAATGTATTTTCTATTTCGAAATTGAACGTGTTTACTCCTTTAGTAGGCGCGAGAAAAGTAAAATAAAATTGAAAAAACGCATGAAATTTAAAACACCACGTCTCTGAAATTTAAATGGCTCGTTACATTAGGATTCTGTAAGGAATTTTAAGCTTAGGCAATTAGGACAAAATATGCCACACATTATTTTTATAAATATCCTTAGCATTTTCAAGCAGAGACAGTTTGGAAAAATATTTTGAAAAGTAGAGAGTGTTTTAGATTGAAAGTAAACTACGAATGTTTATGCTGGGAAATTTAAGTGATTCAAACTGGAATGGAACAAACTTAATGTACTCATACACACCTATATGTACACCTACCATATAATTATTTATATTTACTGAACATGCTTGAAAAGCAAAATGTTTTTAAGAGATTATGCTGTTTGATGTTTATATCTGGTTTATATTATAATTTTTTACAGTTTATGTTTCCGAAATTTTCTGATAAAAATGAGTAAACAATGTTTAATAGAGCTCTAATGTACTTCTAATGGAAAGCACGTTGAACAAACCTTAACGACGAAGCGATCAGAGTGTATGAAAATAAATGTCTGGAAATCCCAATGTAGAGTCCTCAGCCAGAATAAGCTTTCTTTGTTGTTATAAAGTTGGAGTATTTATTTCTTGAATTTCTGTTATACTACAAAAGTCTTCCCCATATCACAAGTAAGAAAATTGCGATATTAAAGGGGATTTTTTTAAATATTAGATTTAACTATTTCTTTTCTAAAGAAATCTATCTTTGTTTCATGTCACATCTCCATGAAAGTTAAAACTAACAGATGCAGAGGAAGAATGAGAGGAAGAGAAAAGAACAACAAAATTGATGAACGGTATCTAGCAGTGTGAGTCTAAATGGATGTTAGGTAAGCCGGTTGATACGTGACGCAATTTCTGATAGGGTAGAAATCCAGTTTGTACGGTTTGAACAGCTGTATATTTTCTTCAGACATATTTATTAATATCGTTTTGCCATTGGGAAATGCTGTAAAGTCTGCATATCATACTCATCAATAAATATTTAGGTCAATGGATTTGTATCGAGTCTTCTTTAACAAAATGAGATGGCTTTCAACGAAGTCAGTCAAAAAAGATGCCTTCTACCACAAATGTACCAACAAAACGCTATAGCTCCTAGAATTGAGTCGAGTGACAAACAAATAAACAGATATACAGCGTATCAAATGAAAAGATTACAGGATGAGAGGGGAAGTTTCTCCCTGACACACTGACACAAATATATGCATGCTAACAGGAAAGTTAATCCCCAGGACGTATTTGCAAATAAAATTTCAAAAATTATTCAAAAATAAATCGAACTTTAAATAGGTGAAAAAGTCAGTTATAATACTTTATTAGTAGAAAATAAGAATACTCCGCAGTTACTACTTCAGTAAAATACCATTTTTTTTTCGTTTAGGTGTTTTGTTTAGAAAATATTAAGTAATAAACTCCTTTAATTCTAAATCCTAATGGAAAAAAAGCGTAGTTAATCATCATTTCAGATTT